>OZ012706.1:20734838-20850555 GCA_963942595.1 Cylloceria caligata
CAATTATAACACAATATATTTATATTTATCTTCAATAAATATATTAGAATGACAGCATTATTCAATTCAATTATTAATTATTGCAATGTAATAGTTCAATATCAAGAACAAAGTTTAATATCCACAAACATTTATTTTATGGTGCGCATACCGCACTCGAGATTCAACTGCTGAGCAATTATAACACAATATATTTTATATTTATCATCAATAAATATATTAGAATGACAGCATTATTCAATTCAATTATTAATTATTGCAATGTAATAGTTCAATATCATGAACAAAGTTTAATATCCACAAACATTTATTTTATGGTGCGCATACCGCACTCGAGATCCAATTGCATAGCAATTATAACACAATATATTTTCTATTTATCAGCAATAAACTTATTAGAATGACAGCATTATTCAGTTCAATTATTAATTATTGCAATGTAATAGTTCAATATCAAGAACAAAGTTTAATATCCACAAACATTTATTTTATGGTGCGCATACCGCACTCGAGATCCAATTGCATAGCAATTATAACACAATATATTTTCTATTTATCAGCAATAAACTTATTAGAATGACAGCATTATTCAATTCAATTATTAATTATTGCAATGTAATTACTGTATGCTTATCGGTTCTAAAATCCACGAATATCTGGCTGACTAGACGTATCACTCTATATTTTCACATTTGACACTTAGACACCACAGACCAGAAGGTTAAGTATTGACACTATGGATCGATTTAAATGATCCTGTTATACGATCGTTTTTTGAAAGAAATCTGTTTCCAGTCTTATGTACGATTGCTATTTGCACTTTCCATGTATCTACTGACATATATTCTTCACAGAGGTTATTTCACCTTTCTATAAATTTCCGACACGGTCAGTAACGCAAATCAGACCGGTACTCTGGCGATGTCGCAGAATATAATTGTAATTAACTTTCGACGGCCACTTAGCTTAATCAGATGTCGAACGCTGCTCGAGGCCTTACAGGGTAGCCGTTTGACGTTGGGACCATGACATGGCGGCCGATCAACGCTTCGTGCCTCTATTGAGCCTATATGTGGTGCTTCACGCGGCTGGCCAATACGACATCACAGACGCGAATGCAGATTTCCGTTCTTTTGAGTAATTAAGGACGGAGGCTTCCCATCTCGACTAAAGGGAGCGATATCGTTTTCCCTTCCGTTAGTCCCACACAATGCGGCGTGCCTGTGTGGCTTGTAAAGCGGCGTGCAATGCGGCCCAATCGTCCTAAATGGGTGATATGACGATTGGCCGTTAGGAGTTAAATTTTATAATTAGACCTATTTAACGGAGGCTATTTCTAAAATATCATACCTGATTTATCGACACGACCACAAGTAATCCTATTCTCGTATTTTTTATTTTGGATGCTCCTGCCTGGCGGGAATACTCTTTGATAACTTTTCGTGCGTTATTTAGTTTCAATCGTTATTTTCACGTGTTACTGGCGTGGTCGTTCAACGACGATTGGGCGGAGGTGAGCGTTGCTCGCTTTCTTTATGCCCGGGAGGGCTTCGTACGCGTCTAGATGGTTACACTCTTCGCTGACTTTCATACAATAGACTGGAACGCTCCTATCGGCTATTTACATAATGTATTTCTTGAGAACTATTGTCGGTAATCTATCGACAATGAGTCTTACAAGCGATTATCCGTTTTTTAAAACACAATTAACTGGTTTTATTCTTGGTGCATGTTGGACTATTTGAAGTTATTACTAAATAAGTTCACTGAGCAACTAAAGAGCTATCACAAAAGAATATTAAACTTCCCTCTCCTCGCACAAAGTGGTTAAAGTTCGTAGCGCTTCGGTACACGTCTATTCACATCAACCGTACAAGAGAGAGAGAGAGAGAGAGAGAGAGAGAGAGAGAGAGAGAGAGAGAGAGAGAGAGAGAGAGAGAGAGAGAAAGAGAGAGAGAGAGAGAGAGAGAGAGAGAGAGAGAGAGAGAGAGAGAGAGAGAGAGAGAGAGAGAGAGAGAGAGAGAGAGAGAGAGAGAGAGAGAGAGAGAGAGAGAGAGAGAGAGAGAGAGAGAGAGAGAGAGAGAGAGAGAGAGAGAGAGAGAGAGAGAGAGAGAGAGAGAGAGAGAGAGAGAGAGAGAAAGATTGATGTTTATTAGCTTTCTCAACTATTTGATGTAAATAATTTACGTGTTTATCTTATGTTTATATTGAACTTATTTAATTTTGCTTATAATAAATGCTTTTAACATATTCTTGTATTGAAATAGTTTTACATAACCTTTAACCGCTGCTGGCAACGCATTATACATTTTCACTTCTTCGTAAAACATACTCTTTTGCGCACTTCTCGTTCTTCTAAATTGAATTACAATATTTTCCGCTTGACGCGTTTCCCGACTCGTTCTAGATTTAACAACTTGGAATTTACTCGTCAGTTCTTTCGGCAATAATTTCTTAACAGCCTGGAAAATAAATATACACACATTATAATACAGTCTCTGTCTCACACTCATAAACTGAACCGCTTGTACCATATCGTCTACCTTCGTATACCGGCTGCATTGCAATATGACTCGCATCGCTCTGTTCTGCGCTATCTGCAGTTTATTCAACCCTGTCTCACCCATACCCACTATCAGTGTTGCGCAATACTCAAAGTGCGGTGCTATGATTGCCTTATATACGACACATCTGGTGTCTGCCGATATATATTGCCCTATTTTTTTCAACATATACTCACAGTGGTCTTAAAATCATAGCTTAGCATCTATCATTACACCTAAATATTTAATTACCTCCGCTCGCTCTAACTCGGTTCCATCCCTGCATTTCAGTGCAATATTCCTTCTCAATTCTTTTCTTACACTCCTCACAATCATATATTTGGTTTTTTCCGCATTCATTTCCAGTTTGTTCCTATTCATCCATCTTTCCACTATGTTTAATGCCCCATTCATCTTTCTTTCCACCTCCGCACTACTGTCTCCAGTAACATATACCAGTGTATCATCAGCAAACATTTTTATTTCACAGTCTTCTGGACATATTTCAACTATATCATTTATATATATAATGAACAACAGAGGCCCTAATACGAATCCTTGTGGTACCCCGTATTTCGTTGTAATAATTTCCGAAAATTCCTCATTAAACCGTACTCTTTGCGTTCTATTGTTTATGTATGACGTAAACCAATCTAACACTTTACCTCCAATTCCATATTGAAACATTTTTTCTATTAACAATTCTCTATCCACTGTCTCAAATGCTCGTTTTCAGTCCATGAATATTACTCCTACTATTTTCCCTTCGCTAATGTTTAATTTCCATTCGTCTATCACGGTTTGAATCGCCGTTTCACACGAAAATTCTTTTCTAAAACCCGACTGATGCTCTATTATAACCTCATTTGATTCCAAATATTTTTCGATTTGACTCTTTACTACCAACTCTAGGACCTTCTCGTACAATGGTAACATATTAATTGGCCGGAAATCCTTCGCGCTATTGGCTTTCTCTATCTTTGGTATCGGTATGATCGTGGACGTTTTCCAAGTATTAGCACAACAGCCCTCCCTTAGGGATTCGTTGATTACATCAACAAACTCCTGTTCAATAGCACTGAATGCCAACTGCAATATTTCGCTTGATATTCCTTCTTCTGTACCTTTCTTCTTCGGGAGTCCTTTTACTATTTTATCGAGTTCCTCTATTCCGATATTTTCGATATTTTCTATGCTTCTTTTGTTTCCCACACCACCACCCATCAAGATTCTTCTGCTACCTGGCCTTCCAGATGCATCTCTCCCTATTGAGCTTACTATGTTATTAATACTCTCAACGTAAAACACATTAAATTTGTCAACCGTCCTTCTCCCCGCCATATCGTCCAATATTTCAAAATTTATATTTCCAATTTCTCTCTCTTTGGCTGGTCCCCCTCTAATAAGTTCTTTCAAGGTTTTCCACATTTTTAAGGGTCGTTCTCATTGCAGTCTATCATATTCTCGTAATATTTTGTTTTCTATTTCCTTATCAATTTAACTACAGCATTCCTTTCTAAAGGGTGGTTAAATTTTAAGGGCCGATGTTGATTTTGAATAAAACACAAATTATTTAGGAAATTATTGTCATCTCTTTTTATTATGATAATATGGTATGGTTCAATTATGTATGGAACAAAATATCGGCCAAATGGCCGCCGCGACCTCGGCGGCACACCTCCATATGATGGTCCAAATTTTCGATGACGCTTAGGCATAATTGAGATTCTATGCCGTTAATGTGCCGAATTATCTCATCCTTTAGCTCTTGAATTGTTGCTGGCTTATCGACGTACACCTTTTCTTTCAAATAAACCCAAAGAAAGAAGTCCAACGGTGTCAAATCACATGATCTTGGCGGCCAATTGACATCGCCACCACGTGAGATAACACGGCCATTGAATTTGTCGCGCAAAAGAGCCATTGTTTCGTTAGCTGTGTGGCAAGTGGCACTGTCCTGTTGAAACCACATATCGCCCACATCCATATCTTCCAATTCGGGCCATAAAAAGTTCGTTATCATCTCACGATAGCGAACACCATTCACAGTAACTGCCTGACCGGCCTCATTTTGGAAAAAATACGGCCCGATGATGCCGCCAGCCCATAAACCGCACCAAACAGTCACTCTTGGTTTTTCGACAATCACTCTTGGATTATGATTCGCCCAAATGCGGCAATTCTGCTTATTGACGAATCCACTGAGGTGAAAATGTGCCTCATCACTGAAGATGATTTTCTTCGAAAATTGATCATCCACTGTTGCCATTTCTTGCCACCATTCTGACCATTGACGACGTTTGGAATGGTCAAGAGGCTTTAGTTCTTGAGTCAATTGCACCTTATAAGCGTGTAAATGCAAGTCTTTATGCATAATGTTCATCAATGACGAGCGTGAGAGGTGCAATTGTTGGGCACGACGACGAGTTGAGGTGGACGGCTCTTCAGCCACACTATCGCGAACAGCAGCAATATTTTCTGCAGTACGAGCTGTACGAGCATGCACTGGTGTTTTAATATCTCCTACAGACCCGGTTTGCTCAAATTTTTGCACGATTTTTCCGATTGTACGCACATTTGGACGATTAAATTGACCGAAAAAATCACGAAGTGCACGATATGCATTTTGATTTGAACGCCCATTTTCATAATAAGCCTGAATAACTTTAACGCGTTGCTCGATTGTGTATCTTTCCATGGTTGAAATTGAGTTAGTCTGAAATTGAGAAATGTCAAATGAAATCCAGAAAAAAACTTGACGTTTAGGTGTGGTTCACATTCAACATCGGCCCTTAAAATTTAACCACCCTTTACTTTGAACTGTTCCCAGTTACCATCCTTTCCCTCATGAATTGCTTCCCTATAAGCATTATCCTTTTTACCTGCCGCCCTTCTTATCTCATCAGAGTACCATTTTTACCTTCCCATACGTTTGGAATCCTAACTACCTTTTTCGATGCTAGTATGTCCAAAGTATCATATCTACTATACTATCGACAAGCATCTTTGCCTTTCGATTTATATCTCCATCTGTCCATTGTCGCACGGAGTTTTTCAACACTGTTGTAAACTCTTTCACGTCAATTTTACTACAGTTCCTTCTATTATATTCTCTCTGTTTACTCTCTGTATTGCTCGTTCCTAATACTACTTTTACCCACGCATGGTCTGTTATTTTTGGTTCGTGTTCCACATGCACTTGCACGCTGGTATTTGCAAATACAAGATCAATAATTGTTCGACTATCCTGCGTTATTCTCGTTGGCTCGTTTACATACTGTTTCATCCCTGAGCTTACCATTCGTAATACTAGTTGTTTTGTATAGAACGAGTTTCCCTTGACATCTATGTTAAAATCTCGTATTATTAAACAATCTCCTTTTATTGTTAACTCTTCAGTTATATCCTCTATGAATCTTATAAATTCCGCATCTGACGCACTCGGTGAATGGTACACCACTATTATAACTCCTTTATATATCTTATCCTTGACCTCTATTGCTACACTCCAGCAGTTTGACTCAATTTTATTCTTCCTTACTAATTCATATTCAATACCATCTCTTACGTATACTATGGCCCCTCCTGTGTTTCTATTTTCTGCATCGCACCTAATTGCACTATAACCCGGCTTATATACTTTACTGTCCCTGATTTCAGCAGTCACCCTCGTCTCCGATAACGCTATGATTGCAGGTCTCATTCTGTCAACCACCTGGTGTCGTATCTCTTCGTTATGTGCTAAAAAACTTTGCGCATTCGTGAACCATATCGTCTCTTCCTTCTGTGATTGCTACTCAATCCAGCCCGTTCTCTTCTTTTCCTCTTGCAACGCTCTTTTGTATATTGGACATTCCCGGTCCAGCGCAATATGTTCTACATTTATCTTCAGATTGTACGTTTGGTTTTTAAACGTACAGTTTACACACTTACTCTTATTTATTGTACACTCTCTTGCGTTGTGTTTTCCTGCATATTTGTAGCAGGTTTCTTCTCTTGTACAATTCTTCGCTATATGATAATAGCCCCAGCACTTGAAGCATCACTTTACGTTGACGTGATTGAAAACCGGACATTTTCTCCATCCCACGCTGAGCTTACCTTTTCTCAGTAGCTCCTCGTGACTTACTTCATCTACTTCTGGTATTACTGATCCATGGTTGATTTCTCTTCTGTTTCGCTCCTGTTCCCTTCCCTTCATTAATCTTTTCACGATCTTCATCTCCCTTCCTTCGGCTTCCTCTATCCCATTCTGCTTTTTAATTGTGTAAACTAGTTCTTCATCGGTCAATTTAAATTCATCTTCTTCCACATTTACTATTTTTATCTTCGGATTCATCTGCGTCGACTCAGTAACTTTAAAACCCTCACCCATTCTATCCTGGACTGCAGCTTTCAGTCTTTCACTTTCTTCTCCCGATTCATATCCCAGGATCACAGTTCCATTACTGCCTTTTTTCAGTTTTGTTGTTCCCACCGCCATACTTTTTATATCCACCTTCTTTTTTATCTCTCTTTTAGTTTTTTCGCTTTGCTGTTGTACTTTTGGTTTGATGATGATTACCTTTTCCTTTTTTTTTCTTTCACTACATCACTGTAGGTTACCCTTGCGGTGCTCGAACCTTCTCGCTGTATCATTATTTTCAGTTCCTCTATCTGTTGTTTCACACTTTCTATTTCTGCACCAATTATCTCTTGGATCATCTTCTTTATTTCATTCTTGCAAGCGATTTCGTCCTTCATTGTTTTCACTGTTTTTATCAGCCAGTCTATTTTTGCGTCACTCGTTATCGATGAACTCATACCTGTGGTTCCTCCCATAGCTCCAGTCGATGTCAATCGATCTCTGCTACCACCTGTTGTCGCCGTCACTGTCTTCAGAAGTTCATCTTCTGCATTGAATGTATCAAATGGACCCTTGCACTGCACTAGTTCCTATCCATTCCTATCCATTGTTTTATGCTTATTAACACTCCCTGGGTGGTAAAAAAGTTTCGGACAAATTTTGCATCGTACTACCTGGCTTTTGATTGCTTTTTTGCAGGTGGAGCACCGATACTCGTCGTAGTCGCCCGTATTGTCCATGTTTTGCTGTAGTAGCTGAATAGTTACCGACGCGTACACCTGTACATACCAACCGATAACTATATTATAATCACCGTGATTCCCTGATCACTCCACGTATTACTAATCAAGTGTCACCGTGGCAGCAATAATGCCCGCCCACGCCACATTCGTCGAGTGAGAACTTTTGGTGCACGAATATGTTGCTAGCACCGTTAATACGATAGCTACCAAGCCATTCGCTAGATCAAAATATTCACCTCACAAAACCGATCACATTGATATAGTTTTCACACTATTATACCACTTCATTCCACTATATAATTATCAGTATTACGGAGCGTCTGACAAACACGTCTGCCTCGTCTAAGAGAGAGAGAGAGAGAGAGAGAGAGAGAGAGAGAGAGAGAGAGAGAGAGAGAGAGAGAGAGAGAGAGAGAGAGAGAGAGACAGACAGACAGACAGAGAGAGAGAGACAGAGACAGTCGTTTATTACATAATAAGTTTGCTTATACATTACATATAAATATCTTATACATACAATTACATGTAAATACATATAAATATAATACATTTCATTACATATTATATATTTGCTCCCCTCTCTCTTATCTGAATATGTTTCGCTAACATTCTTCTGAAATTTGGCAATCTGTCTTCTCTTTTTATTTCGTTTGGTAACGCATTGTATTATACATTTTAAGTCCCCCATACCATAACATTTTCTGTTCCTCCGTTGTTCTACATCTGTTCATATAAATATTTCATTTTTCCCGTGTACCTACACCTTCTCCATATTGCACTAATTCTACATTATTTTGCAAATATATGGGACATAACCCATTCACAGTTTTATGTATAAGTACACATGTATTGTACTCGATCCTTTCCTTTATCGATATAAAATGTAGTGCTTCTAACATATCACTAATTCTTACTCTTCTATTGCATCTTAATATTATTCTCATCCCTTGATTTTGCATTTTTTGTGGATGCTCCAAATTTGTTTCACTTATACCCACCAGTATAGATGAGCAATATTCGAACAATGGACTTACTATTGCTTTATATACAATGCACCTCATGTTTGCTGATATGTCCATCCCAATTCTTCGCATAACACCTAATTTCACTCCAACCTTTTTACTAATATATTCTACATGTTTAGAAGAATTTGAATTTTTATCAATTATTACTCCTACATATTTAACGGCAGTTGGTCTATCTTCGCGTAATATTCGTGTTTATTGCATCATTCATCGTAGCATATAGGAACTTCCAAAGCAACGAAAACGTTGCCACGGCAGTTGGTCTATCTTCGTGAGCCAGATACGGTACATGACAGGGGGAAGGAAGCGACCACCCGACAGTCACCAATAGAACACGTGGGCACGAATCAATTAAAGATTTAGATGACTCGCGCCGCCAATGATATCCCCCGGCCGTAGAGGGAAAACTCTTGATACGAGATTCAGGCCCCTCTACGCTGGCCGTTTAGAGTGGGGCAGTGGCCTACCAACTCTTGGTTTTTCGTTGTCAGGTACACGATTTCGTAATTTATAGCTCATTTTCCAATGATGGCTGTTCCTCGGATATTCTACCTACACCAGCTCTGCTATTCTCGTCTTGTGTTCGACGGATGGTTCAGTAAACTCGATCTACTATCCAGTTCCTCACCGCCAATTGAACGGCCGTGTCTGGATGTTGTTGCAGGGTCGGCTTAGAAAAACCCTGCCTTCCACATTTCTGTATCATTCGACAAGTTGAACCTACCCCCTTGGGGGCGGTGACTCACTTAGCCAGCACCGTCGATACGAAAGGGTTAAGACCCCTCCGCATCCTCGGTCTGTTACCAGCGGGGGCCACGGGGAAGCGGAGTCATCAGTTCTTTTACTCGGTCCAAGAAGGTCACCCGGAAAATATCCAGGTAGTTTCGCCTCAGTGGCTCGGCTGCACCGGCTGGCCACTTCCTTAGAGCGGTGGCCCCTGCAACTGCCGACGTTGTCAGGTACAGTGGTAAACCTGGCCGTCCATTCCTGGCGCGCACCATGTGTTCCACTGCCCTGCTTCGGCGTAGCTGCAGGTCTCACCCCTCCCGTCGTCATTATACCAGTATAATCTCTGGTAGCTATATGACTCGACGACGGTGCAGGTTTATGATCTTCTTTAAAAGAAAGATAGATATTGAAGCATGGTTACGTCAGGACGTAACACTTCCCCCCTTAAAACGATTATTAGGAGAAACCTAATAATCGAAATGACGAACATGCAATTACTTCCTTTTGTTTTTGCAATTAGTAAATATTATTATGTTCTTCAATGCAATGAATTGGAATCTATGATTAGTGACAGCTTATGTTACTTCCTTTAAAGATTTGATTGAATTTATTTGTAGCAAAGAGATGGTAGACATATATTGTAACGGTATTTTTACGTTAACATTAAATTTTATCCTTCTGAGGGGAAGAATTCGGGCTCGAACACGACGATAATTAATTTTAGACTTCTATAGGAGGTATAAGTAAGGTTTATTTAATAAGTTTCATAGAATTTTGTGTTGTGAGGCTTTTTGGCGCCTTTAACCGTACAATTTATCAGTGGTGTTTAATTGCTCTGATGGTTCCACGCTCTTCTTTACCCGCGAGGTTATCAGATTCTCGACTTCTGCGCTGAGCGGTGGATATCTCAACTAGGCAGTATCGAGCTCAGCCGTCTTGATCTGTTTCCCGCCTGGCTGCTGACGTGCTGTCTGCTGGGCTTGCGTCGTTGTTGCTGGCGCGTCGGTCAGCCGGTATGGACGCCGGGTTTGTGTCCGCGTACGCGTCGTTTTATTTAATAATCAAAAAAACGTTGTTTTCCGTGTTGTTCCGCGTTTGGGCTCTTCGTTTATTATAGTCGTGGCGTCCCCACGTAATTTCAGTGCGTTTTTATAGTTGTGATAGTGGTCCCAGTTCGCGAATTATCTTCTTCGTGTGTCTAACGATGACAGTTTCCGTCTCGAGATTTTTCAGTGTCTCTTAATTGTTTATCAATTAGTTATCGGCTCTATCCAGGGATCTTCGATGTTGGACGTGGACGTTTCTGTTGTTCTTCTCTCTTGGTGAGTTGGTCTTTTACTTTATCGTTCTCTTCCCTTTTATGTCTATTGAGTAGTGTCCTCCTAATGCGACGCGCTTGACAGTGCTGACAAAAATTGTTTCCCTCCTAATTATTTTTCTAATTATCTAAAAATTCTAAATCTAGTTTCTATTGGTCGGGCTGACTAATGCCCTCCTAATTCTATCTATTAAATATTTTTCCTAACTTCCTTTCAACTTTTGACTCCAAAGCCCTGTTGCTTTTTGAAGCGGTAACTGATTTACCGAGAGTCTCAAGTTCACTGTATCAAGTCTCTGTGTTATAATTTTTCTAAATATTGTTTGTTTTTCTCCTTTCTTTTTCTGTGTTATTCCACTTTTTACCTTTTCAAAGTTTCTAATTTGGAGACCTCTAGGTGCCACAAGTCCAGTCTTTCAAACTTATCGATACGCTGCGTTGACAATTCTTCTTATAAACTATTCCGACTTATTTCTAATTATTCTATCTAAACTCTCTTATATGATACTATTTAATTCAATATTTTCTTAATTCTCCTAAACTAAACCCTAATTATTTATTTTAATGCCACCAACTTTCTCTTCTTAATCTGGCTTTTTAGAATATTTCTTGTTCTATTCACCCGGTCCGATACTGTCCGCTATTAATCTTTATATTTGTTCCTCCACTAACTTGCACTGTATTTATTTATTTTTTATCTGTTAATGTTCAAATAAATTTGTAGGGCTGACTCACACCCTTTTCTGTTAGAATTCTTAGATTTAATATGAAATTTCCAGATTTAGCAAAAATTCTACTACTGTGCACCAGCTAGTTCTGACTTTGTCGACTGTTGAAACGAATAAGAGGCCCCTTCTTGGTTTTCAGCTCGCTTTTATACCTTTCTCTCCTTTCCCACTCTCTTATTTTAACTCTTCTTTTTCTTTGTTTCATGTAATTTCTTTTGTTTCAGCTAGCCCCGCCATCCTGCCCCTACATCCCCTCACTGCCCGAGCGAGGCCAGCCGGTCGCTGACCCGCTGTTTTTCGGCAGCGAAGGAATGTGACAGGATCCAGCTTGTTCGTGGTCTCGCCCAGACTCTATTGCCAATTTAATCTTTTCTTATTCTTACTTTATTCTTCCTACTCTTTGTATGTAATAAATAAATAAATGTAATGAATGGTTTTATTTTCAGTGATTTGTTTTTTTCCTTTTCTTATTTTATTCTGTTTTTCTTTTATCCTTTTCAGATTGTGACTACGTCACAATATATATATGTCTTAATGTTATCATAATATGCGTAACTTGCCCTGAATACAATTACTGATTAATTACACAGTCGTAGGGATCTATTTCCCGGAATATTTTCCTTTGATGCTAAATTAATGGATTATGTCCATTACTAGACTACTCAATTTTGTTTCAGATTTCTTATTTGCTTATTTATTTCTTACTAAGATACTTTCGTGTTATACGTCCTTTCTTAAAATTACTTACTTCTTTTAGTGATAGTGCGATTACATTTTTTAATTACTTGATATAATATTTTTCTTTCTCAGGCACTTGACGTGGTTATTGAATTCTAACGGTTCCGATGTATAGATTAATGTATATATATATAATTTTCATCATACGTTTTTGATGCATCGTTGTTAGCGAAAACGCTCTTGAAGATCTTGAACTTCTTGAAGTCATTCGAGTTCTTCGAGTTTTTTGAAGTTCTTGATGTTCTTGAACTTCTTGAAGTTCTGTAGTTCGTAAAGTTGTTAGAATGTTTGAAGTTCTAGTGATTCCTGAAGTTCCTTTAGATTATTAAAGCTCAGAAATTTTCGAAGTTCTTGAAGTTTTGCAATTTGTTGAAGTTCTTCGCGATATCGAAGCTCTGAAGTTCATGAAGTTGTTGAATTTCTTTGGATGATTGAAGTTTTAGAGTTCTTGAAAGTTTTCCATGGTTTCAGTGGTTTGGTCACGTGTAATATGTTTCATGTGGTCCGAGATAGGTGTAGACTTCTTTCTTATGGTGCCGCAGGAGTGTGGAAGTGCTAAACTGTTTGCAGTTTTTTAGAAGTTCTTAAAATCCTTCAAAGTTATTACAGCTTCGAAATTCTCGAAGTTCTTGAAGTTTTGAAATTCTCGAAGTTCTTGAGGTTTTGAAATTCTCGAAGTTATTGAGTGTCGGAAAATATTGAAGTTCTTGGTGTTCTCGAAGTTCTTAAAATTTTTTCGAAATTTCTATGTTCCTGAAGGTTTTGAGGATTTTGGAGATCATGAGGTTTTCAATGTTTTAAGCACATATGATGATCTTGAGGATCAACAGTATGGATCTTGCCCATCTTGTGTTGAAGGGTGTCGTCTTTTCACGTAGATGGTTGCTTCCTCATAGTTAACGGAGGAGGACTCTTTGCCCGTCTAAGATGACAGCGGCCACATCGTTCCACTCAGGGGACACGTAGACAACATGTTGTAATAACTAGTACTGAATCGTGCATATTTGAGTTAATGACTTGCAGAATCTTATTTCTAGTTAATAGCTCACCATTTTTCTATGGAACATAAAATTTGGATTAATATGTGAAACAGTATTTATTTTCCTGCGAAAACCTATGCTATTTGCATGCACGGGTGTGCAGGTTTTATTAATCATACTGATAGATGCAAAAATATATATGTATGTTTTCGTTTCTTTCTTTTTTTCCTATTTATTTTATTTAGAGATGAGTCCAGTTATGGATAAAGAGGATAGATTTAATGTTTTCGACCAGAGAGTTGGGGGTCTAGAGATATCATTTTTGTGTATTGAGTGGGTGGGGAGGTCCCCTAAGTCATATGCAGGTACCGACAACTTGGGTACCAAAAAGCGTGCTGCTCCGAAGAATCGTCTTTGATTTCCCAATTTCCCATCACTATTTCGCAATGAAAACACGTTACTTCGTCTTCTTTTCCTGAAAAAAAAATCCGGTGGAAGCTAATCGTATAGGATCTAACGCGTAGATTTCGGGCCAAAAGGTGACACTTTCTAATCGTTTTCTATAATTTTCAAAAGCTGGATACGATGGGGTCAATGAACTTCTTATAAGAGGTCTGTCGTCGTGACAATCCGGGGTCGCGTTGACTCTTACTTCCAATCGAGAGTCGAAACGTTCCTTGTCGCAAGGAAAAGGAATCTTTCGTGGGTCCTCTCTGATGGGTACGTTTCCGCAGGGAATACCTCGTACAAATCGCTACTGTTCTTGCCATCTACTGTGATCCGTCATAGGGATATCACCTACTTCCCAATTTTTATTAATCACCCTACAGTCAAATTAACTAACTTCGTCATCTATTCCAGTATAATAAAACCTTGCCGCAGCTAGTTCTGGGGGGTTAAAAAATGTAACTGGCCAATTGTGATAGCTGTCTAAACGGATTTGTTCAAACAAAAATTTTCCACGTAGCCCTTTTCTTGACATGATTAAGGTATGAATATACGCAAGATTTGCACTTTATAGTTTAAGAGTAGGAATCGTTATTATTATTATTATTATTATTATTATTATTATTATTATTATTATTATTATTATTATTATTATTATTATTATTATTATTATTATTATTATTATTATTATTATTATTATTATTATTATTATTATTATTATTATTATTATTATTATTATTATTATTATTATTATTATTATTATTATTATTATTATTATTATTATTATTATTATTATTATTATTATTATTATTATTATTATTATTATTTTATACAAGGAGTTGCGGAATCCTTTTTACGGATATCCTCCAGTCTTTTGAACTGGGGGGGTATGTGGGACTCCCAAAAAAGTAGGCCTACCCACTAAACCGCCCTCTCCTTGTTGCCCTCCCCCAGACCAGGAACTATTTTGGTATTACTTCTGGCTGGGGGTTCTGTCCGTGTTCGTTCGTTCGTCTTGCTGTCTGTAACCTGTCGCGTCACGTCAGTCTGTCTGCTCGGTTAGGTGAGGCAGCCGTCTACGTTTTTTCGTCGCAGTATCGTCTCTGTATAGGTGGCAACTAGTTGCCATCATTCTGTCGAGTGGAGCATCACCTGAACAATGTTGTCCGGGGTGATGCTGCCAACAATCGTCTCCAGTTCCAGTCGGAGTCCTGTCCAGCGGTCGCACACAAAAAATGTGTGTTCCGCGTCGTCTCGTTCGTGTCCACAGTATTTACAGTCTGGCGTCCGTACTCTGTCCATGTTATAAAGGTACCGTCTAAAGTAACCGTGTCCCGTCAGGAACTGGGTGATGTAAAAATTTACGTCCCCAAAATCCCTTTCGATCCACGGTCTCAGGTCCTTTATTAGTCGTCTTGTCCAGTTGCCTGTCGCTCTTTCTGTCCATTGTTCGTGCCAAGTCTGTATCGTCTTGTCGCGTTCCGCGACCGCCGCATCTTCCCGTCTTATGTCCGCGCTTCTCCCGTAGATCCTCTTTCGCTCGAAAGCTAGGAGGTCCACGGGGATCACGCCCGCAACCACCAAGACTGCTTGTGCAGAGACAGTTCGGTAGGAGCAGGCGATCCTCAGCGCACCCTGTCTTTGTACCGTTGTCATGGCGTGGCAGTACTTCTTTGTCTTCAGGGCATCTGCCCAGATCTCCGCGCCGTACAGGAGGATCGAGTGGGCTGTCGTCATTAGGAGTCGTCGTTTTCCCGGTCTTGGCCCGTTTGTGTTGGCCATTAGGCGGCTTAAGGATGCTATCCTCTTAGCCGCCTTCTGGCATGTTTTTTGTATATGAGGCCAGAAGGTCATCTTCGTATCTAGGGTCACTCCCAAGTACTTGACTTCGCCTCCGGCCTCGATTTCGTCCGTCCCGACCCACATGGGTAGTCTCGTCTGTATGCGTCTTCTGCTAAGGAAAGTCAGTTCTGTCTTTTCTGTCGCGAGTTGTAGTCCGTGGTCCGTCATCCAACGGCCCACTCGCCGCATCGTCTGGTTCAGTTTTTGCTGTGCCAGGTCTGGAGACCGCTCGGTGATCACCGCCGCCACGTCATCTGCGTAGGCGACAAGGAAAACGCCAAGCGGCAATTCCAGCCTGAGTAAGCTGTCGTAGAGTCCGTTCCAAAAGTCTGGTCCCAGTATGGACCCCTGTGCAACCCCCGCGGTGATTTGTCTCGTCACCGGTCCTTCAGTCGTCTCGTACGTGATCCGTCTGTTTTTCAGGTAGTCCCCCACCACCCGAGCCAAGTAAGCCGGAACCCCGAAGTTGCTTTCAAGCGCCTCCAGGATATCGACCCACCTAGCCGAGTTGAAGGCGTTCCTGATGTCCAAGGTCGCCAGCAGAACGATTGGTCGTGCTGCGTGGCAATGTCTGTCTAAGTCCAGGAAGGAGTCGACCACTTTTTGGATCGCTCCAATCGTCGATCGACCCCTCCTGAAGCCGAACTGCAGGTCTGAAAGGCCTCCGCTGGTCTGTATCACGTCCGTCAGTCTTGGTCTCAGTAATTGTTCGTAGAGTTTACCCGTCGTGTCAAGTAAACTCAACGGCCGGTAGGCTGATGGCGTGCTGGGGTCGCCTCTACCTTTGGGGATAAGAACCAGCCTCGCCGCCTTCCACCGGCCGCAGAACGTCCCCGTCGTCAAGCACGTGTTGTACAGGTCGAGAAATATCTCCGGCCTCAGGTTGACTATCAGCCGGATAATCTCCGCCGGTACTCCGTCTGGTCCCGGTGCTTTACCAGTCTTCATTGCGTTGGATGCCCTAGTGAGCTCTTCCGCCGTGAAGATGGGGGCTGCCGGTGTGTCCGTGTCATCTGTAACGTCCGTCCGTATCGGGTGCCTAGGAAATAAGCCGTCGACGATCCGTCGTGCGGATTCGGCGTCTTTGAGTTCTGGTGGTACCCGGGCTCCTAGTTTACCAGTCACGATTTTGTAACCAGTACCCCAGGGATCCTGATCCACCTCCTCGCAGAGCCTCTTCCAGCAACGCGTCTTGCTGTCTCGTATCGCGCTCGTCAGTGCTTTTCGTGCTGTTTTATATTTGGCTTGGAGGTTTTCCCTTTCGGGTCTTCCCCCAGCCCTCGTCACTAGTCGTCGGCTTGTCAAGCAGACCCTTCGTAGTTCGGCTATTTCGTCCGTCCACCAGTATTGTGGCTGTCTGTTCTGTCGATATCGTCGTTTCGGCATTGTGTTTTTGCACAGCCGGTCCGTCAGTTTGGCCGTCTCGTCCACCAGTCTTTCCGCCCTTTGCCGGCCAGTCAGCTCAGGGGGGATTTTTGTTATCGGTGCTGGTGCTACCACCAGCTCCTCCGAAAATTTTTGTACGTCGAGTTTGTTGAGGTTCCACGGCGGGGGGTGTTGGGTCCTCGTCCGTCTCGTCGCCGTTTGTCTTGTCACTTCGAAGACAATGTATTGGTGGTCGCTGGCCGTATAGCCATCGAACACCCGCCACTGCCTTATCTGTGGCAATATTCCGTCCGATGTCATTGTGACGTCAGGGATGGAGTCTCCAAACCCTGGTCGTCTGTACGTCGGTATGTTTCCTGTATTGGCTACTACCAGGTTCAGCCTTGCAGCCATCTCCAGTAGCAACCGTCCACGTTTGTTCGTTGCTGTCATTCCCCACTCGATTGCCCGCGCGTTGAAGTCGCCCCCGATAATAACGTCTCCAGGCAGATCCCTGATTTCGTCTTCAAGGAGCGTTATTTTCCTCTCGAAATCCGCCGCGGCGCAGTTGGGTGTCAGGTAGACGCTGACGTAAGTGACAGCGCCGACCCTTGCCCAGACGTAATCGTCCCCGACACCGCAGCTAACTATTCGAGATTGGGCAGCGCCCCTTATCCAGATAGCTGTGGTCTCTGTCTCGTTCGTAATGTACGTTTGTGTCGTTCTTCTCCTGTACGGTTCGCACAGGATCAGAATGTCGGCGTCATGTTCGTCAGCTATCTGTGGTAGTAGCATGTCTGCTGTCCTACTCCTGTTCAGGTTTCCCTGAACTATTCTGTCCGTCTTCCGGCCCGCTTCCTGCACTCCTCCAGCGCAGCTCGGAATACCGCACACCTTTCGGTTCCCGCAAGGTGCGTTACGTCCCCGTGCCCCGCCTCAGAGCACAGAGGGCAAGCCGGTCTGTTTTTACAGTCCGTCGCGTAATGTCCCGTCTCGCCGCATTTCCTGCAGTTCTTTGTCCGATCCGCGTTCGTGCAGCTCGTCCTTGTGTGTCCGTAGCCCAGGCACTTGTAGCATTTGGTCACCGTCAATCGTTGTCGTAGTCGGCATCGCACCCATCCTATCCCGATCCGGCCCCGGTCCAGCAGCACCTCGGCTTCCCGCGTCTCGAGGTCGCAGACTGCCATGTACTGCTCGGCCCGGTTCGGGCCGAAGATGTGGACACCAAAGTCGCCGTCTCGTCCCGTTTCTCGTCTCAGCGCCCGTATCACGTCCTCCGCGGTGGTAACGCAGTCCAGGTCCATGATCTCCAGTTGCGCCCTAGAAGTCACGGTCCTTACATTGCCCGTGTCCCCAACCGCGTCCTGTAGTGCGCGCTCAAACTGTTCTCGTCCGTCCGTGTCTGTCTGTATCTTGATGAGACACCGTCCGTCTTTGGTCTTCCTTAGAGCCATCACCTGTACATGACTGCTCGTCGGGTCGACCGTCGTCCTTATTTTCCGTACGATGTCCGAGTACGTGTTGTCTTTCCCAGGTTTGACCAGTACAGCCGTTCCCCTATGTTTGGGGGTCGGTCTGCGCTTTTCAGCGCGGGTCGGTACGTTCGTCTCGTCCGTTTTGTTTTTCGGTTCCGTTGTTTTTTTTTCTTTTTTCGTTTCCTCACGGTTGTCCAGGTTTCGGCCTCCTCCGTTCTCGGGGGTTGCTTCTGCCGGGCCTCTGGTGTGGTCTTCGTCGCCTCCCGTTTTCGTTTCGTCGGTCGCGTCGCCGGTTCCGTTGTCTCCGTTTCTGTCTCTGTCAGGTCGTCTGCCATCATTCGTCTCTTCGAGGCTGTCCTGCTTTGCATGTTTAGCGCAGCGTCGGCGGCCTCAAGAATCGTCTTTATGCCGGTTTTTACTGTCATATTCATATTTTTTTGTATTGCCGCTGCTTCGTCCATTTTCGTCGCGGTCTCATGAATGAGTTGTAATAACTCTGTCAAATCGGGTTCGTTCTTATTGTCATCGTCGAATGAGGAGGTTTCAGGTTCTTCTCGATGCCTCCTTATATTTCCGATGACAGGTGGAACCGTTTTACCCTCTTCCATGCGTGGCTGTGTCGTTTCTCTCTTTCTGAATTTTAATTTCTTTGTCGTCTGATGTAGGGATCGATCTTCGGTGCCTGTTGACGAATATGATTGAAGTCTACTTCTCTTTCTTAGGTTTACATTTTCTGTCACGTTCGCTAAGCTATCATCGTTCGACTCTCCCCCGATATAGTCCGTCGCGAGTTCTCCGATTGTCCTGAGCTCCTCCTCGGTCGATGTTTTTACCATCTCCTTCTTCTGTTTAGGTTTAATTTCTTTTAAAAGTTTCTCCATATTCATCCCACGAGTAGGTCGGAATGTATGTCCACCTAGGCAGAGCCGCCTTGTCCAGGTAAGGTGTAAATACTGCAGGGTTCCACCCGGTGCCCTGCAGGGATCGTTCGCGACCGCTTTAGTTTACATCATTGCGGCCATGCAGCCGTAGGCACGATGCCTTCCACCGTAGCTTTTGATGTTGTGTGTTCTTAGTCTGCCTGCTCCCCATGGACCTGTCCGGCAAGGTTAGACCTGCCAGGGGCCAGAGCCCCCGCCGGCCGAGCTCTAAAGTTCATTGCAGAAACGCAAGCCCCCCCGCCGCGGCAAGGCGACACACTTGGGAGGGATTATTATTATTATTATTATTATTATTATTATTATTATTATTATTATTATTATTATTATTATTATTATTATTATTATTATTATTATTATTATTATTATTATTATTATTATTATTATTATTATTATTATTATTATTATTATTATTATTATTATTATTATTATTATTATTATTATTATTATTATTATTATTATTATTATTATTATTATTATTATTATTATTATTATTATTATTATTATTATTATTATTATTATTATTATTATTATTATTATTATTATTATTATTATTATTATTATTATTATTATTATTATTATTATTATTATTATTATTATTATTATTATTATTATTATTATTATTATTATTATTATTATTATTATTATTATTATTATTATTATTATTATTATTATTATTATTATTATTATTATTATTATTATTATTATTATTATTATTATTATTATTATTATTATTATTATTATTATTATTATTATTATTATTATTATTATTATTATTATTATTATTATTATTATTATTATTATTATTATTATTATTATTATTATTATTATTATTATTATTATTATTATTATTATTATTATTATTATTATTATTATTATTATTATTATTACAAGGAGTTGCGGAATCCTTCTTACGGATATCCCCCAGTTCGAAAAACTGGGGGGGTATGTGGGACTCCCAAAAAAGTAGGCCTACCCACTAAACCGCCCTCTCCTTGTTGTCCTCCCCCAGACCAGGAACTATTTTGGTATTACTTCTGGCTGGGGGTTCTGTCCGTGTTCGTCCGTTCGTCTTGCTGTCTGTAACCTGTCGCGTCACGTCAGTCTGTCTGCTCGGTTAGGTGAGGCAGCCGTCTACGTTTTTTCGTCGCAGTATCGTCTCTGTATAGGTGGCAACTAGTTGCCACCATTCTGTCGAGTGGAGCATCACCTGAACAATGTTGTCCGGGGTGATGCTGCCAACAATCGTCTCCAGTTCCAGTCGGAGTCCTGTCCAGCGGTCGCACACAAAAAATGTGTGTTCCGCGTCGTCTCGTTCGTGTCCACAGTACTTACAGTCTGGCGTCCGTACTCTGTCCATGTTATAAAGGTACCGTCTAAAGTAACCGTGTCCCGTCAGGAACTGGGTGATGTAAAAATTTACGTCCCCAAAATCCCTTTCGATCCACGGTCTCAGGTCCTTTATTAGTCGTCTTGTCCAGTTGCCTGTCGCTCTTTCTGTCCATTGTTCGTGCCAAGTCTGTATCGTCTTGTCACGTTCCGCGACTGCCGCATCCTCCCGTCTTATGTCCGCGCTTCTCCCGTAGATCCTCTTTCGCTCGAAAGCTAGGAGGTCCACGGGGATTACGCCCGCAACCACCAAGACTGCTTGTGCAGAGACAGTTCGGTAGGAGCAGGCGATCCTCAGCGCACCCTGTCTTTGTACCGTTGTCATGGCGTGGCAATACTTCTTTGTCTTCAGGGCATCTGCCCAGATCTCCGCGCCGTACAGGAGGATCGAGTGGGCTGTCGTCATTAGGAGTCGTCGTTTTCCCGGTCTCGGCCCGTTTGTGTTGGCCATTAGGCGGCTTAAGGATGCTATTCTCTTAGCCGCCTTCTGGCATGTTTTTTGTATATGAGGCCAGAAGGTCATCTTCGTATCTAGGGTCACTCCCAGGTACTTGACTTCACCTCCGGCCTTGATTTCATCCGTCCCGACCCACATGGGTAGTCTCGTCTGTATGCGTCTTCTGCTAAGGAAAGTCAGTTCTGTCTTTTCTGTTGCGAGTTGTAGTCCGTGATCCGTCATCCAACGGCCCACTCGCCGCATCGTCTGGTTCAGTTTTTGCTGTGCCAGGTCTGGAGATCGCTCGGTGATCACCGCCGCCACGTCGTCAGCGTAGGCGACAAGGAAAACGCCAAGCGGCAATTCCAGCCTGAGCAAGCTGTCGTAGAGTCCGTTCCAAAAGTCTGGTCCCAGTATGGACCCTTGTGCAACCCCCGCGGTGATTTGTCTCGTCACCGGTCCTTCAGTCGTCTCGTACGTGATCCTTCTGTTTCTTAGGTAGTCGCCCACCACCCGAGCCAGGTAAGCCGGAACCCCGAAGTTGCCTTCAAGCGCCTCCAGGATGTCAACCCACCTGGCCGAGCTGAAGGCGTTCCTGATGTCCAAGGTCGCCAGCAGAACGATTGGTCGCGCTGCATGGCAATGTCTCTCCAAATCCAGGAAGGAATCGACCACTTTTTAAATCGCTCCAATTGTTGATCGTCCCCTCCTGAAGACGAACTGCCGGTCTGAGAGGCCTCCGCTGGTCTGTATCGAGTCCGTCAGTCTCGGTTTTAGTAGTTGTTCATAGAGTTTACCCGTTGTGTCGAGTAAACTCAGCGGCCGGTAGGCTGACGGCGTATTGGGGTCGCCCTTACCCTTAGGGATAAGAACTAGCCTTGCCGTCTTCCACCGGTCACTGAACGTTCCCGTCGTCAAGCTCGTGTTGTACAGGTCAAGAAATATCTCCGGCCTCAGGCGAACCATCAGCCGGAGAATCTCCGCCGGTACTCCGTCTGGTCCCGGCGCCTTGCCAGTCTTCATCGCGGCAGTCGCTTTGGAGAGCTCCTCCGCGGTAAATATGGGGGCCGCCGGGGCTTCCGTGTCGTCTGTCACGTTCGTCCGTATCGGGTGAGTCGGAAACAGTCCGTCAACAATCCGTTCTGCGGTTTCGGCATCTTTGAGTTCAAGTGGAACTCGGGCCCCTAGTTTGCCAGTCACAATTTTGTAACCGGTTCCCCAGGGGTCGTCGTTCACCTCCTCGCAGAGCTGCTTCCAGCATCGCGTTTTGCTGTCCCTTATGGCGTTCGTAAGTGTTTTTCGTGACGTCTTGTAAGTGGCTTGGAGGTTTTCCCTTTCAGGTCTTCCCCCAGCCCTCGTAACTCGTCGGCGGTTTGCCAAGCAGAGCCTGCGCAGCTTGGCTATTTCGTCCGTCCACCAGTATTGTGGTTGCCTGTTTGGTCTATGTCGTCGTTTCGGCATTGTGCTGTTGCACAGCCGGTCCGTCAGTTTGGCCGTCTCGTCCGTGAGTCTTTCCTCCCTTTGCCGGCCAGTCAGTTCAGGGGGGACTTTCGTCATTGGTGCTGGTGCTGCCGCCAGCTCCTCCGAAAATTTTCGTAAGTCGAGTTTGTTGAGGTTCCACCTCGGGGGGTATTGGGTCCTCGTCCGTCTCGTCGCTGTTTGTCCTGCCACTTCGAAGACAATGTACTGGTGATCGCTGGCCGTATAGCCGTCGAAAACCCGCCACTGTCCTATCCGTGGTGATATTCTGTCCTATGTCATTGTGATGTCAGGGATGGAGTTTCCAAACCCTGGTCGTCTGTACGTCGGTACGTTTCCCGTATTTGCTACCACCAGGTCTAGTCTTGCGGCCATCTCCAGCAGCAGCCCTCCACGTTCGTTCGTTGTTGTCATTCCCCACTCGATCGCCCGCGCGTTGAGGTCTCCCCCGATGATAACGTCTCCAGGCAGATTCCTAATTCCGTCTTCAAGGAGCGCCACTTTCCTCTCGAAATCCGTCGCGGCGCAGTTGGGTGTCAGGTAAACGCTGACGTAAGTGACAGCGCCGACCCTTGCCCAGACGTAATCGTCCCCGACACCGCAGTTATTTATTCGAGATTGGGCAGCGCCCCTTATCCAGATAGCTGTGGTCTCTGTCTCGTTCGTAATGTACGTTTGTGTCGTTCTTTTCCTGTACGGTTCGCACAGGATCAGAATGTCGGCGTCATGTTCGTCAGGTATCTGTGGTAGTAGCATGTCTGCTGTCCTACTCCTGTTCAGGTTTCCCTGAACTATTCTGTCCGTCTTCCGGCCTGCTTCCTGCACTCCTCCAGCGTAGCCCGGAATACCGCACACCTTCCGGTTCCCGGAAGGTGCGCTACGTCCCCGTGTCCCGTCTCAGAGCACAGTGGGCAAGCCGGTCTGTTTTTACAGTCCGTCGCGTAATGTCCCGTCTCGCCGCATTTCCTGCAGTTCTTTGTCCGATCCGCGTTCGTGCAGCTCGTCCTTGTATGTCCGTAGCCCAGGCACTTGTAGCATTTGGTCACCGTCAATCGTTGTCGTAGTCGGCATCGCACCCATCCTATCCCGATCCGGCCCCGGTCCAGCAGCACCTCGGCTTCCCGCGTCTCGAGGTCGCAGACTGCCATGTACTGCTCGGCCCGGTTCGGGCCGAAGATGTGGACACCAAAGTCGCCGTCTCGTCCCGTTTCTCGTCTCAGTGCCCGTATCACGTCCTCCGCGGTGGTAACGCAGTCCAGGTCCATGATCTCCAGTTGTGTCCTAGAAGTCACGGTCCTTACACTGCCCGTGTCCCCAACCGCGTCCTGTAGTGCGCGTTCAAACTGTTCTCGTCCGTCCGTGTCTGTCTGTATCTTGATGAGACACCGTCCGTCCTTGGTCTTCCTTAGAGCCATCACCTGTACATGACTGCTCGTCGGGTCGACCGTCGTCCTTATCTTCCGTACGATGTCCGAGTACGTGTTGTCTTTCCCAGGTTTGACCAGTACAGCCGTTCCCCTATGTTTGGGGGTCGGTCTGCGCTTTTCAGCCTGGGTCGGTACGTTCGTCTCGTCCGTTTTGTTTTTCGGTTCCGTCGTTTTTTTCTTCTTTTTTCGTTTCCTCACGGTTGTCCAGGTTTCGGCCTCCTCCGTTCTTGGGGGTGTCTTCTGTCGGGCTTCTGGTGGGGTCTTCGTTGTCTCCCGTTTCCGTTTCGTCGGTCGCGTCGCCGGTTCCGTTGTCTTCGTTTCTGTCTCTGTCAGGTCGTCTGCCATCATTTGTCCCTTCGAGGCTGTCCTGCTTTGCATGTTTAGCGCAGCGTCGGCGGCCTCAAGAATCGTCTTAATGCCGGTTTTTACCGCCATATTCATATTTTTCTGTATTGCCGCTGCCTCTTCCATTTTCGTCGCGGTCTCATGAATGAGTTGTAATAATTCTGTCAAATCGGGTTGGTTCTTATTGTAATCGTCGAATGAGGAGGTTCCAGGTTTTTCTCGATGCTTCCTTATATTTCCGACGACAGGTGGAACCGTTTTACCCTCTTCCATGGGTGGCGGTTTCGTTTCTCTCTTTCTGTATCTTAATTTCTTTTTCTTCTGATGTAGAGATCGATCTTCCGTGCCTGTTGACGAACATGACTGAAGTATACTTCTCTTTCTCAGGTTGACACTTTCAGTCACATTCGCCAAGCTATCATCGTTCGACTCTCCCTCGATATTGTTCGTCGCGAGTTCTCCGATTGTCTTGAGTTCTTCCTCGGTCGATTTTTTTTCCAACTCCTTCTTCTGCTTAGGTTTTATTTCTTTTAAAAGTTTCTCCATATTAATCCCACGAGTAGGTCGGAATGTAGGTCTGCCTAGGCAGAGCCGCCTTGTCTAGGTTAGGTGTAAATACTGCAGGGTTCCACCCGGTGCCCTGCAGGGATCGTTCGCGACCGCTTTAGTTTACATCATTGCGGCCATGCAGCCGTAGGCACGATGCCTTCCACCGTAGCTTTTGATGTTGTGTGTTCTTAGTCTGCCTGCTCCCCATGGACCTGTCCGGCAAGGTTAGACCTGCCAGGGGCCAGAGCCCCCGCCGGCTGAGCTATAAAGTTCATTACAGAAACGCAAGCCCCTCCGCCGCGGCAAGGCGACACACTTGGGAGGGATTATTATTATTATTATTATTATTATTATTATTATTATTATTATTATTATTATTAGTATTATTATTATTATTATTATTATTATTATTATTATTATTATTATTATTATTATTATTATTATTATTATTATTATTATTATTATTATTATTATTATTATTATTATTATTATTATTTTACAAGGAGTTGCGGAATCCTTTTTACGGATATCCCCCAGCCTTTCGAACTGGGGGGGTATGTGGGACTCCCAAAAAAGTAGGCCTACCCACTAAACCGCCCTCTCCTTGTTGCCCTCCCCCAGACCAGGAACTATTTCGATATTACTTCTGGCTGGGGGTTCTGTCTGTGTTCGTCCGTTCGTCTTGTTGTCTGTAACCTGTCGCGTCACGTCAGTCCGTCTGCTCAGTTAGGTGAGGCAGCCGTCTACGTTTTTTCGTCGCAGTATCGTCTCTGTATAGGTGGCAACTAGTTGCCACCATTCTGTTGAGTGGAGCATCACCTGGACAATGTTGTCCGGGGTGATGCTACCAACAATCGTCTCGAGTTCTAGTCGCAGTTCTGTCCAGTGGTCACACACAAAAAATGTGTGCTCCGCGTCGTCTCGTTCGTGTCCGCAGTACTTACAGTCTGGCGTCCGTACTCTGTTCATGTTGTAAAGGTACCTTCGGAAGTAGCCGTGTCCGGTCAGGAGCTGGGTAACGTAAAAATTCACGTCCCCAAACTCCCTTCCGATCCACGGTCTCAGGTCCTTTACAAGTCGTCTCGTCCAGTTGCCTGTGCGTTCTTCTGTCCATCGGTCTTGCCAAGTCTGTATTGTCCTGTTGCGCTCCGCAACTGCCGCATCCTCCCGTCTTATGTCCGCGCTTTTCCCGTAGATCCTCTTTCGCTCGAAAGCTAGGAGGTCCACGGGGATTACGCCGGCCACCACCAAAACTGCTTGTGCAGATACAGTTCGATAGGAGCAGGCGATCCTCAGCGCACCCCGTCTTTGTACCGTCGTCATCGCGTGGCAGTACTTCTTTGTCTTCAGGGCATCTGCCCAGATCTCCGCGCCGTAAAGGAGGATCGAGTGGGCCGTCGCCATTTAAAGTCGTCGTTTGCCCGGTCTCGGTCCAGTCGTGTTAGCCATCAGGCGGCTTAGGGATGCTATCCTCTCGGCCGCCCTCTGAGCTGTTTTCTGTATATGAGGCCAGAAGGTCATCTTCGTATCCAGAGTTACCCCTAGATACTTGACTTCCCCCCCGGCCACGATTTTGTCCGTCCCGACCAACATAGGAAGTCTCGTCTGTATACGTCTTCTACTAAGGAACGTCAGTTCGGTCTTTTCTGTCGCGAGTTGTAGTCCGTGATCCGTCATCCATCGTCCCACTCGTCGCATCGTCTGGTTCAGTTTTAGCTGTGCCAGATCCGGAGACCGCTCGGTGATCACCGCCGCCACGTCGTCAGCGTAAGCGACGAGTAGTACGCCTAGCGGCATTTCCAGCCTGAGCAAGCCGTCGTAAAGTCCGTTCCAAAAGTCCGGTCCCAGTATGGACCCCTGTGCAACCCCGGCGGTGATTTGCCGCGTCACTGGTCCTTCAGTCGTCTCGTACGTAATCTGTCTGTTTTTCAGGTAGTCCTCCACCACCCGAGCCAAGTAAGCCGGAACCCCGAAGTTGCTTTCAAGCGCCTCCAGGATATCGACCCACCTGGCCGAGTTGAAGGCGTTCCTGACGTCCAAGGTTGCCAGCAGAACGACAGGTCGTGCTGCGTGGCAATGTCTTTCTAAGTCCAGGAAGGAGTCAACCACTTTTTGGATCGCTCCAATCGTCGATCGACCCTTCCTGAAGCCGAACTGCAGGTCTGAAAGGCCTCCACTGGTTTGTATCACGTCCGTCAGTCTTGGTCTCAGTAATTGTTCGTAGAGTTTACCCGTCGTGTCGAGTAAACTCAACGGCCGGTAGGCTGACGGCGTATTGGGGTCGCCCTTACCTTTGGGGATAAGAACTAGCCTTGCCGCCTTCCACCGGTCGCTAAACGTGCCCGTCGTCAAACATGTGTTATACAGGTCGAGAAATATCTCCGGCCTCAGATTGACCATCAGCCGGATAATCTCCGCCGGTACTCCGTCTGGTCCCGGTGCCTTACCAGTCTTCATTGCGTTGGATGCCCTAGTGAGCTCCTCCGCCGTGAAGATGGGGGCTGCCGGTGTGTCCGTATCGTCTGTAACGTCCGTCCGTATCAGGTGTGTTGTAAACAAGCCGTCGACGATCCGTCGTGCGGATTCGGCTTCTTTGATTTCTGGTGGTACCCGGGCCCCTAGTTTACCGGTCACGATTTTGTAACCAGTGCCCCAGGGATCCTGATCCACCTCCTCGCAGAGCCTCCTCCAGCAACGCGTCTTGCTGTCTCGTATCGCGCTCGTCAGTTTCTTCCGTGCTGTCTTATATGCGGCTTGGAGGTTTTCCCTTTCGGGTCTTCCCCCAGCCCTCGTTACGAGTCGTCGGCTCGCCAAGCAGACCCTGCGCAGCTCGGCTATTTCGTCCGTCCACCAGTATTGTGGCTGTCTGTTCTGTCGATGTCGTCGTTTCGGCATTGTGCTATTGCACAGCCGGTCCGTCAGTTTGGCCGTCTCGTCCGCGAGTCTTTCCGCCCTTCGCCGGCCAATCAGTTCAGGGGGGACTTTCGTCATTGGTGCTGGTGCTGCCGCCAGCTCCTCCGAAAATTTTCGTAAGTCGAGTTTGTTGAGGTTCCACCTCGGGGGGTACTGGGTCCTCGTCCGTCTCGTCGCCGTTTGTCCTGCCACTTCGAAGACAATGTACTGGTGATCGCTGGCCGTATAGCCGTCGAACACCCGCCACTGTCCTATCCGTGGCGATATTCTGTCCGATGTCATTGTGACGTCAGGGATGGAGTTTCCAAACCCTGGTCGTCTGTACGTCGGTACGTTTCCCGTATTTGCTACAACCAGGTCTAGCCTTGCGGCCATCTCCAGCAGCAGCCGTCCACGTTTGTTCGTTGTTGTCATTCCCCACTCGATCGCCCGCGCGTTGAGGTCTCCCCCGATGATAACGTCTCCAGGCAGATTCCTGATTCCGTCTTCAAGGAGCGCCACTTTCCTCTCGAAATCCGCCGCGGTGCAGTTGGGTGTCAGGTAAACGCTGACGTAAGTGACAGCGCCGACCCTTGCCCAGACGTAATCGTCCCCGACACCGCAGTTAATTATTCGAGATTGGGCAGCGCCCCTTACCCAGATAGCTGTGGTCTCTGTCTCGTTCGTAATGTACGTTTGTGTCGTTCTTCTCCTGTACGGTTCGCACAGGATCAGAATGTCGGCGTCATGTTCGTCAGCTATCTGTGGTAGTAGCATGTCTGCTGTCCTACTCCTGTTCAGGTTTCCCTGAACTATTCTGTCCGTCTTCCGGCCTGCTTCCTGCACTCCTCCAGCGCAGCTCGGAACACCGCGCACCTCCCGGAACCCGCGAGGTGCGCCGCGTCCTTGTGCTTTGCCTCGGCGCACAAAGGACAGGCCGGTTTGTTTTTACAGTCCGTTGCGTAGTGTCCCGTTTCGCCGCATTTCCTGCAGCTTTTTGTCCGGTCCGTGTTCGTGCAGTTGACCTTGACGTGTCCATACCCAAAGCACTTGTGGCATTTCGTCACTGTCAGTCGTTTTCGGACGCGGCAGTGCACCCATCCTATCCCGACCCGTCCCCGCCGAAGCAGCACCTCGGCTTCCCGCGACTCCACATCGCAGACCGCCATGTACTGCTCGGCGCGATTCGGGCCAAAGATGTGGACCCCGAAGTCGCCGTCTCGTCCCGTTTCTCGTCTCAGCGCCTGGATCACGTCATCCGCGGTGGTGACGCAGTCCAAGTCCATGATTTCCAGTTGCGCCCTGGAGGTCATGGTCCTGACGGTGCCTGTGTCTCCGACCGCGTCCTGAATTGCGCGCTGAAACTGTTCTCGTCCGTCCGTGTCTGTCTGTATCTTGATAAGACACCGTCCGTCTTTGGTCTTCCTTAGAGCCGTCACCTGCACGTGACTGCTCGTCGGGTCGACCGTCGTCCTATTATTATTATTATTATTATTATTATTATTTTAATGTTCAATTATGAGGATTTAATTATTTATTCATTCCTAAAACACTAGGGTATCTCATATGTCGCAACTATTGTTATGAAAGAATTATCATTACTGTATCTATAAAAAAAACATTATTTTTATAAGACTATCAATACTATTAGCATATTACTATCGTGTTATTGGAATATTATTATTATTATTATTGATATTACGTACTTTTTTACTTTACTTCTGTTTTTCTTTTGTACGTTACCCTTTCAATAATTTTGTTGCAAAGTCTCGAATCCGGTCGTGGTAATTCCCAGAGTTTCCCAGTCTGTCCTTAAAGTAAAAAGTCCAATTTGTTTACTTTGGAATACTACTGCGTTCTAGGGTCTATGTTTGATCTACTGGAGAGCCAGGCCTTTCCTCAATAGTAATACTTTCTCACGGTTAATTTAAGTGAAATACCATATCTTCTAAAATTATACTTGATTCTTGTTATCAATATTCTTATCTTTACCTATTAGGGAAAACATATATGGATTATTAATTAAAATATATGTATATATATATTTTAAAAAAAAAATTTTATTTATTAATTTATTATTCTTTTGAGTGTAACTTAATACTACCATATATATGTGACTGATTAATTTTATAGCGATGCAAATCTTTATTATTCTTAAACTTGTTACTATAGCATTAATACTTTACTAGTTGAATAAATATTCCTTAATGAACCTTTATTATTCCTGAATCGAATTTAATTTGTTAGGTGCGGAACTAAGTTCCCGCTGTTTTTCAAAAGATGGCTCCAGTAGTAAGTGCTGGTCGATTGGGACATAACCAAAACGTCATAAACCAAGCTTAGACATATGGTAAACAAACCGCTTCGACGCATTAGTGATTTTGTTTTTGCGTCATATACTTTTGGTTGTGTGAAAATGTCTGATTTTGTGCCAAATAATTGTCATTTGCGGAAAGTGTTGCTTTTCTTCTTTTATTCGAAGAAAACGGCGGCTGAAGCGTATCGAGAACTCCAAAAAGTTTACGGAGATGCCGCTCTAAGTGAAACAACATGCCGTGATTGGTTCCGTCGCTTCAAAGACGGTGATTTTGATGTTGACGACCGTTCACGTGAAGGAAGGCCAAAAACCTTCGAAGACGCTGAATTGGAGGCATTGCTCGATGAGGAACCGTGCCAAATGCAAAAAGAACTTGCTTTAGCATTAGGAGTTACCCGTTAAGCCATTTCCAAGCGATTGCATGCGTTGATAATGATTCAAAAACAAGGAACTTGGGTTCCTTATGATTTGAAGCCAGGAGACATTGAGCGTCGTTTTTTCGCCTGTGAACAACTGCTCCAGCGGCAAAAAAAGAAGAGTTTTCTTCATCGCATCGTTACGGGTAATGAAAAATGGATTCATTACAGCAACCCAAAGACAACAAAATCATGGGGACTGCCCGGTCATGCTTCTACGTCGTCGGCTCGGCCGAATATTCACGCTGCGACGATTTTGCTGTGTATTTGGTGGGACCAGGGCAGTGTTATTTATTATGGGCTGTTGAAATCGAACGAAACCATCACTGGGGAACGGTATCGTACTCAATTGATGCAATTGAGCCGAGCACTGCGCGAAAAGCGGCCACAATACGGGCAGAGGCACGAAAAAGTGATTCTACAGCATGACAACGTTCGACCTCACGTTGTCAAAGCCGTTAAAACCTACTTGGAAACGCTCAAATGGGAAGTCTTACCCCACCCGCAATATTCCCCAGATATTGCGCCGTCCGATTATTACTTGTTCCGTTCGATGGCACATGGTCTGGCTAATCAGCAGTTCCGCTCATATGAAGACACCTCAAAATGGTTTGATTCGTGGATAGCCTCAAAAGACGAACACTTCTACCGTGACGGTATTCGAGCTCTGCCAGAAAGATGGGAAAAAGTTGTCGCTAGCGATGGGCAATATTTTGAATGATTCATTTGTAAACATATTTTCACAATAAAGTTGCATTTTCATAAAAAAAAAAACAGCGGGAACTTAGTTGCGCACCTAATAATTTATTTTAATTTATTTTAATTTATTTTATTTTATTTATTATTATTATTTTATTTATTTAATTTTTATAACAGCAATCACTAAAGATAGAATCTACAATGGAATTTTTGATTTCCTTAATCTATTTGAATGTACTATCACGTCTCTTTTTAGAAGTTTAATACGTGCATTGCCTTTTGTTAATATAGCTGTTATTTCATGTGGACTATGTAGTGGTCACCAAGTTTTCCAGGTTTAGGTCCTTTCAACCGAAATACTGGTTCGCCGATTTTAAATTCAATTGGGTTTATTTTACGATCTTGATATTGTTTCGATTTTTCTTTAGATTTAATCAAATTTTCTCGACCAATTTCTCGTATATCATGAATTTGCGTGACTAATTGGGTTAAATAGTCGTCGTATGTAGCAATCTTCTCCATATCCGATGGTGACATCCCAGAGGGGACGCGGGCTATTTTTCCGAACACCATTTCATAGGGTGTGTGCTTAGTACCTTCGTGTACATTTGTATTGTAATTATAAATAGACATTTCAACCCATTCGTCCCAATCGCTTTGCTTCGTTGTAAATTGCTTGAGATATTCTCCAAGTGCGTGATGAGATCTCTCTCATGATCCATTGGATTGGGGATGAAAAGCGGTGGTTCTAACTTTCCGAATTTAAAACAACTTCGCTATTTGCTTTAAACATTTACTTAAAAAGTTGCTACCTTGGTCAGTAAGCACTGCCTTAGGCGATCCAAAATAACAAATGAAACGTTTGACAAAGATTTCCAGAATAGTTACTGCTTTTGCATTAGGTATAGGAATAGCTACAGAATATTCCGTTAATTGGTCTTGAATGGTCAATATATACTCATTCTCCTGCTTGGTTTTCGTAAGGGGCCTACGATATCCATAGCAATTTTATCAAAAGCGATGGCAGGAGTATCCGTTATCATCATTGGCTGTTTAGTTTTTACGTGAACTAATTTCCTTAATTGACATTGTAAACATCGTTGAATATATAATTGAACGTCAGCTTTTAGATTTTTCCAGTAATATTCGTGACGGATTCTATTGTATGTTTTGCTGACACCTCTGTGTCCACCTATAGCTGAAGAGTGCATCTCCTCAATAATTTTTACCTGATCTTCTACGAGGGGTGTCTAACTAGCCCGTTACAAATAATAACTTTTACTTCAGTCTGTGCAAAAATTAATCGAATTTGTATGATAACATTTTCCCAAGGTATATTCAAGATAAAATCTGATTTTGCGATACTAATAGTTGGGAGCGATAATTTGTCGATTAAATGTCGAGCATTTTTCAATGTTTCTACTATGTTTCCTAAGATTAATGTAGGTCCTTCAGCGGAACCGTCGGTGATTGGTAGGGCTATATCGAATCAATTACTTTATTTTGCAATTGATTGAGGCTTTTTCAACTTTAATTTTTTTAAATGTGAAAAATCGTTATTAGCGCGGAGTGCTATCGCTCCTCTATCAATAGGTTCACATGTGGTAGAAACAAAATGAACCAAGTTATCTCTACGAGTATGGAATAAGTCGCGTGATTGTTTAATGTTGGAGGCTATAATCCTTCCTTTGGGAGGCTCACGAGTTTTTGTTGCTTCGAGTTCGAGTTCTTCGTCGCTCGAGGACTCGGTATCGCTTACTTCGAGAGGCTTAGGGGTACGTTTTCTCTGGACTAGCACGCTCGTTTCGTTGCGGGGGTTATCAACGTTGAGCATAGTTTCCTCGGTCGACTCTTTGTGGCTAGAATATATATCGCTGTAGATGTTTCCGGATATACTATAAGCTCAAAAGCACCTGGGTTATTTACAGAAGTATTAGGTAAATCCACCTTGTTTTCTATACGCGCCTGAAACGTTTCGTGGTCGGATGATATATCGAGTGACCTATGTGGAAAAGTAAGTTCCGTAGGCTGCTCATTAGAGTCAACAGATTCCCGATCCCAATTACATTCATCTATTTCATAATTGCGTTATGTATGATTCTGGTAATTTTCCATAATATCCTCATCGTCGTTAGGTTGTTGTTCTAATATGCGAGTTATCTCTGCATCCGTCAATTGATGCTTAGGTTTCGTACGGTTGCCAGTTAAGGGATTTATTTGAATAATAAAAATACCGTCATTCGAGGTTGTTTCATCAATTGGATTTCTCGAAAGTGCATCAGCATTAACATTAGTTTTCCCGGCTTTGTATATTACATCGTATTCGTATTCCGCGAGTTTTAGTCACCAACGCAAGGTATTTGAATTACCGTCTGTTGCCCGTCGAAACCATAGCAATGGTTTATGGTCGGTTACTACAGTAAAATAATGCCCATATAAATACGGCCGAAAATGAAGTATGGAATATACTATAGCTGATGCTTCCTTTTCATACGTATCGTATCTTTCTTCTACCTCACTCAAAGCTCTAGAGGCGTAGGCGCATGGATGGTCGTTATTAATTTCTCCTTGTGAGAGGATGCTACCGATAGCATAACCCGACGCGTCCGTAGTTAAAATGAATGGCTCAGAAAAATCAGGATATTACAAGACTGGAGCCGCACAAAGTTTTTTTTTTAATATTTCAAATAACCCTTGTTGTTTAAGTCCCCATTCGAATTAATTTTTTTTACGTAAGAGATATGTCAGGGGTTTTATGATCTTGGCGTATACTTCTTAAACCGCCTATAATAACCTGTGAGTCCCAAGAATTGTCGAATATTTTTGATATTTTTAAGCACAGGGTATTCACGTACTGCTTCTAATTTTTTTGGGTCGGGACGAGCTCCATTGTTCCCGATTATGTGTCCCAGATACGCGACTTCTCTTTTTAAAAATTCGCATTTATCTGATTACAATTTTAAATTTGCGGCTTCTAGTCGTTTAATCAATTCGCGATATATATTCTCATGTTCTTCGAGACTGCGAGCATAAATAACAATGTCGTCCAAATAAACAAATACGCCTTTCCCGAGGATCCCACTCAACGTGAGGTCCATGGCTCTTTGAAATGTAGGAGGGGCGTTCCGTAGCCCGAATGGCATTTTAACGAACTCATAATGACCACGCGGTGTAGTGTAGGCCGTTTTATGACGATCTTCAGCTGAAATTTCAATTTGATGGAATCCCGACGCTAGGTGAAAAACTGAAAAATACTGTGCGCCTTCTAATTGGTGTAATATATCATTAATATTTGGTATGGGATATGCATCAGCGACTGTCTTTTCATTCAGTGATCGGTAGTCGAATACTACTCTGCATTTTTTATTACCTTGAGGTTCGGCTTTCTTAGGTACCACCCACACAAGGCAATTTATGGTGAGGTGGATGGTATGATTACTCCCTTTTCGAGCATATCATTAATTTGTTTACCGATTTCCTCTTTAGTGCACTCAGGCCACCGATAGCCTCGCGTATTTATACGAAAATCGTCTATTGTGGGGATTCGATGTTGCAATATAGTAGTACACGTTAACATATCTCCCGGTATTTGATATAAATGAGAGCTTTCTTTTAAGAGGGTTTCAATACTTTTCCTTTCTTCTTTACTTAATTTGTCGAGTCTTAATAATTCTTTGATTTGATCAAATCGATCGTGCATTAGAGCTTCAGATATCGCGTAACACGATCTTTCGCGTATAAAAGGCGTAATTTGGTGAGAACCATTTTATATACTGAATTTCTGTATTAAAGAAATGTCCATGAATTTATTCCACTTTGAATTATACTTTTGAGTTTCGAAACTTGTTTCTTTATTTTTATCGTTTTTAATACTTTTTACTTTTGACGATTCAAGGGTACAGATCGTTCGTACATTCTTTAATGATTCACAAATTTTTAAACTGGTATTTTCATTTAATTCGATTTTCGTAGGTACGAAGGTTTCAACAAGTTCTTGACAACAAAATTCTTTATCTTCTTTCATCATTACGAAATGCGATGTTTTAACACAATTGATTTTATTTTCTGCTGATGATTTAGTCTCTATCGAATTCGGATAGACAACGCTTTCAGCAGTAACACATTTATTAATTTCTTCACAAGATTCTGTCCTTTCCATAGGCACAGTTTTCCTCAAAAATTCCGTATTTCTTTCTATCTCTATCGACTTCAAATAGACAACGTTATTCCCTTTAGTACAATTATTAATATCTTCCAGAGGTTCTGTCCTTCCCATAGGCACAGTTTTCCTAAAAAATTCTGAATCGAGCTCCCTCAGTCCTGCATCGAGCGCTGCCCGTTTCGTCGGCACAGTCACCCCTGTGAAGCGTAGGCGAGACTCACAATTACTACAATTTCTTTCCGTTTCTATCAAATTCGGATAGGCAACGTTTTCTTTAGGTACATTTATCTTTACAGGTTCCATACAATTGATATTTTCAGTTTGATTCGACGTGCAGATTTCCGTAAGGCTTTGGGCTTCATGTTGCAATTTCTCAAATTTTCCTTCTACTTTTACTTTACAATCCTTCGTACACAATATATATTTTTCCAAACCAATTTCACAAGTAAGTTTAATTATTTCCATGCAATTTTCTATTTCCTCTTTTACATTTTTCAAAAAATTAAAAATATTCCCTGACGAATTTTCAGTATTTCTGTGGGGTATTCTCTCTACTGGGAGCTCAATCTTATCCGACAGAGAGAATTCCTCTTGATCGTTTTTTTTTATATTGTCTTTATTTTTTAAATGACCCAACCCCTTAGAAAGCTTTGGATTCTTTTCCCATTTACTTGAATCGTTTCCAGGATCTGTTATTTTTGTTATATGAATTAGTTCCTCCGATGACACTACCTTAGCACTGGTACCTGAACTTGAATCGTATGCTTATTGCTATTAGTTACGTAAATATAAGCTTTACCATTATCATTAATGACGAATGCGCTTTCTATGTTTATACCTTCACCTGCATCCAGGGGAGGCAGATAGCCTTGTTGTGATTCCATTTAGTTGAAGAATTTCTCCGCGATTTATAGGGATGTGTTCACTTACAAATTGTTTCTTTAGAATGTTCGGACCGGCTCCTGTGTCGACCATAAGAGTGACAGGAGATATTATATCCGATGCCGTTACCGTAACCGTCGGGACGCTACTTTCTCGATGCAGTTGTATATTAAAGATTCGGACTACTTGCGATTGGGATTCTCGGCTGTGATAGAAATTACATGGATCGGATGCATTCTCTGCGGGATCTCCCCAAGCGCACTCGTACTCGGAAGACCGCCGCCGTTTCCTGAATTTTCGTATTCATTTTCTTTAATACGTCGGACGGGACATTCCCGTATAAAATGACCTGGTTGTTTATAATGAAAGCACTCTCGACCCAACTCGGTGGGTCTAGCATTATTATTATCAAAATTCCTTCGGTTAACGAATCGATTGTTAATCAACGTTTGCGAATTATTATTGCGAAAAGGACAAAAGTAGATAAGCTAGGCCGGTTCAAGCACACCACCTGGGCAGGTGTAAATTTACCTGTGCTCGGTCGGTAATTATCCCAGAAACCCACTTTACCCGAATATGGTAATGACCACCTGTCGATAATTATCTTATGTCGAAATTGTTGTCTACTAGATGGTGCTACAGTCGGATAGATCAAGATCGATATTTCTATAATGGTTGCATAGTATCCAGTTAGATGGCGCGAGGTTCTATGTAGACTTACTGTAGTGTACTGACCCAGCCTCCCCTACAGTCGGTAACTCAACAGATCATGGTCGATAAATGCGCCTGCATCTACCGCACCAACGAGCACACTGTACTACCGATCACTGTAGATAAATGACCTACTAACTCACAGTGAGACCTCGCGGGGTATTTGGGATCGGGATATCCTGATATCGGGATATTTGGAGATTCGATACCTTTGTTGATATTTTACCGACAGTCAGAAATTATCTTACGCCGGTAATTCACTGACGTCGGTACTGATATAGATGGAGCCACAGTCGGATTCTATAGATCACGCTCTATATCCATGGTAAGGGAGACTTTATCATGATAAGACAGAATTTTGCTTTGTTGCTATCGCTTTCGGATAGAGTGCGCCTCCGGAGGATTCGAAAGAATTCGAGATAAATACATTTGTTGTATAAAAACTTGTTTTTATTTTTTAATGTTACAGATAATGCATTTAATCTAATAAAAACTCTTAACGGTAGATTAATATATATATATCTTACAGGTAATACATTTAACGTAAAAAATTCTTAACTATAGATCTTAAATATCTAACTATGAGATTGATGCTGATTGGGATACAAATGTTTTATACACGTTTGATTACATCACCACTTTTTACATTATAATCAACCATTCGATCATGTAAGATTAAACAGTAGGCCGTGGTTCCCGCTGGAAAATTTGTCTTAGACTCAAATTCTAGACGGACATCTACTGGCGCTTGTTTTAGTGCCTCATTCTGTTTTGAACAATCAATTACAATTAATGGAGCATACTCGATAAAGTTTTTCCTCGTTAGCAGGGGTTTTCGATCTCTGTTGTAGAATACGGCTTGAAAATCGGCCTACATGTTGTACAATACAGAGTATTGATTGTGATTCACATCAAGATTGAGGTTACCGTATGGATAATGTTGTGAGTTAAGAAATAGCTTCACATTGCCAATGTTGCAGTGATCGAAGTAACTAGCATTTGCATTTTTAACCATTCTCCGATTGGTTTGGAAAGCTACAATTACAAAACGGGGCTTTTCCAATTGATTCAATGTTTTGACTGTCCAATTATGTTTTGTTGTGCTTGGAAGCAGGGGATACTCATACATTTCCCAAGTGCGAAAACTCATAGTGATGTCTCTTTTAATCTGACTATATAAACGTATTTTATACTTGTCTGACAACATCACATATGGCATCAACCACTCAATTCGTGTAAGCTCAATCTTGAAATCTTCGTAACCGCCAGCTGCAAGAGCAGTCTGCACAACTGCGTCAGTATCCGTTCGTGATCTCGTGAGAATGAGCTCATGTTTTATATTGATAATGATTTTCTGATAGTCTTCAGCAAATCCAAGTATCATGGAGAGTGGGATACAAACATCAAAGTGGCCAGTATCAATAGTGAGCTGTTTGGTTTCCTCAACGTCAAGCCAACCAGCATTTCCAATCATTGCGCTTCCACCAGGATTGAAGGATGTGTAGCCTTTTATGAGGCTAGTTATAGCAACATTCTTACATCTATCAATCTCAATGGCATTGATCTCGTAGCGAATTTCCTCAAACAGATGTAAAATAGCATTGTTCACCAGCTTCGTTGCTGCCACAGCAGCACCGGTCGCTTTCGACAATTTACCACACACATGTAGAGTACTTCGTGAGGGCAAGAGGCATAGATCTTGATGTTGAATGGATATGCGGATTTCATCACTGTTATTGAAGGTTAATGTATTAGGTTGATGTGCATGTATCTCATAATGCGCTACGGATTCGTCGAATGCGATGGCTGATTGCACGTGTAACGCCCTCTCTATTGCAGCAAAATATTACGCACGTTATTCTCTGCCACCAACAATAACTCGAAGCCCTAGACTTTTTAGGATTTGAGCGTTGCGACGTGTGATCGTCTTGGGGGCTCGAGCGTGACTGGTTGCTCGATGCCATTTTAGTCCTCTTTTATATGCCTGCGCCACGTTATTAGCATTATTATTATTATTATTGAAGATGATTCCCATGATTAGCTATTTGGCTTCTTTAATGTGTAGTCTAATGGTGATAACTTCACCGCGAAAATTAACTAGTTCTCCGTCTTGATCGACTATGCGTAATTGCAGATGATCAATGATCCTCACGGCTATTGGAAGGTAAATGACGTGTGATGGAACTTCAATGATCTTATACCCCGGTGGTACTGCCGGGAAGAATTCATGGATCGTATGAACTTTATGCTCATTGATGTATGCTCCCGAAGTAACATTGCACTCAACTCGCAATGCATTGATTTTCAGAATAGCAACCGGTAATTCCGAACTATGAGAGATATGAGCGAGTAACTCTCGGTGTGTAAAACCAAGTAGTCTAGCAATCAAGTCTTGTGGACGAAAATCAATGTTTTCACTTCACTTTATCACGCTTCGTAGAGTATTGTTATTAGGCTTCAAACTAATGGTAATAAAGGGTGATTTTTTAAGAGCTTGAGAACTTTTTTTAAAAAAAAAACGCATAAAATTTGCAAAATCTCATCGGTTCTTTATTTGAAACGTTAGATTGGTCCATGACATTTACTTTTTGAAGATAATTTCATTTAAATGTTGACCGCGAATGGGCCCTAGAAAAGTTGGCAGAAAATCCGCTTTTTTATCGACAAATTTTGTTCAGCGATGAGGCTCATTTCTGGTTGAATGGCTACGTAAATAGGCAAAATTTCCGCATTTGGAGTGAAGAGCAACCAGAAGCCGTTCAAGAACTGCCCATGCATCCCGAAAAATGCACTGTTTGGTGTGGTTTGTACGCTGGTGGAATCATTGGACCGTATTTTTTCAAAGATGCTGTTGGACGCAACGTTACGGTGAATGGCGATCGCTATCGTTCGATGCTAACAAACTTTTTGTTGCCAAAAATGGAAGAACTGAACTTAGTTGACATGTGGTTTCAACAAGATGGCGCTACATGCCACACAGCTCGCGATTCTATGGCCATTTTGAGCGAAAACTTCGGAGAACAATTCATCTCAAGAAATGGCCCGGTAAGTTGGCCACCAAGATCATGCGATTTGACGCCTTTAGACTATTTTTTGTGGGGCTACGTCAAGTCTAAAGTCTACAGAAATAAGCCAGCAACTATTCCAGTTTTGGAAGACAACATTTCCGAAGAAATTCGGGCTATTCCGGCCGAAATGCTCGAAAAAGTTGCCCAAAATTGGACTTTCCGAATGGACCACCTAAGACGCAGCCGCGGTCAACATTTAAATGAAATTATCTTCAAAAAGTAAATGTCATGGACCAATCTAACGTTTCAAATAAAGAACCGATGAGATTTTGCAAATTTTATGCGTTTTTTTTAAAAAAAAAGTTCTCAAGCTCTTAAAAAATCACCCTTTATGTTTAGATGCAAGCTGTTCTTGCAAGTACACATCAATGTCTTAAATCTCGTAACTTCCTGTAGGTAACACAATCACTTCTTTACCCACATAGATCTTGTTTACCCACATAGAAATGGAAACCAAATCCAGTTTTGTGTGGCTTGAGATAGAGACCTTTACCTAGCGCGATAGCCTCAATCGTCTTACTATGCCTTTGACTTTCCGCTAATTGCTGTGTTGCAGCTTTCGCATCATTTACGGCTTTTACTATTCCAGCAGCGCCACCAGCCAATGCGCCAGTTGCACTTAATCCAGCAAATAGTGGAATAAGAAGAGGCAAAAATCCTCCAACTTTTTTCGGTACTGGCAGAATACGAGGCACGCGTACATTTTTTTTGCCACCAGCTGTCTTGACAGCAGCACGAGCACTCTTTAGCGCCGATCGAATAATTTCTTGTGTGTTAGAACCTGTCGATTTGGAGGCAGCTTTAATTATCTTGGAAAGCGTGGTTGGAGGTTTGGTCTTTCTCTTTCTCTTATTTATACCCATGCCAAGCTTAGCCTTTATCTTCATGGCATTTGTAACAGCATAGGCTGCAACCTTTTCACTTACACGAGCGTCGTTCGAAAATACGCGATGCCAAGCCCTGTCAGCTAAAATTTTATCGGCCTTGCTGCGATCCTCAATGTTTTCACGATTCTGTGAGTATGCGATATCGTGTTCCTTGCAGGCTGCGTCTAGAGGATTTATCCCAGGAACACCACGAGCAAGACGTTCCGCTAGTTTTTTGCCTGGTCCACAGTATTGATAGCCTGGTAAATGAAGCTCGATAGGTAGTTTGTTGAGGACTTTATTCAGCAGACCGCAACCTTTAGGCATGATGCTTACACTAGAAAGAGCAGTGAACGAATGAGGTTCGGAGTATATAAGCACAGTATTTATACTCTAAACCATCAGTCGCTGCCAACATGGATTTCAGAGAGCAACCGCTCTCGCTGCCGGTAATGAATTTTGATAGGCTAGCTGAAAGGAAAAAAGTATGCACACGTCATGGTCCACTATTACCCAACAGTATCCGAGCAGTTTTTTGTGGCCCATCAAATTGTGGAAAGACCAATGCATTGTTCACTCTGATTACACATCCAAATGGATTGAGATTTGAAAATGTATACATATACTCGAAATCATTGAATCAACCAAAAAATAAGTTTCTCGAAAAATTTCTGCAGCCTATGAAGGGTATTGGATTTTTTGCCTTTGGTGAACATGATCAAGTAGTATCACCCGAAGAAGCTAATATTAATTCAATCATGATATTTGATGATATAGCCTGCGAGAAACAAGATAATGTTAGAGCCTTTTACTGTATGGGTAGACATAAGAATATTGACTGCTTCTACTTGTGTCAGTCGTATGCACAAATACCTAAGCATTTAGTACGTGATAACGTTAACATGCTTGTAATCTTTCGGCAGGATGATATTAATCTCAAGCATGTTTATGATGATCACGTAAATACTGACATGACGTACTCGCAGTTTAAAGACTTATGCTCGAAATGTTGGAATGATACCAATCATGGATTCCTAGTAATTGATAAAGATCGTCAAGGGCTCGACTGTGGTAGATACAGGAAAGGTTTTGACTGCTTTGCTACAAATATATCATGCGTAAAGAGTAAATCTTAATCAGATCATCATGAGCAGTCGAAGCGATAACATCGCCGACGAATTTCGTCGCGAGAGAAAGACACTTTGTCAACTAGAAAAAGTTAGAAATGCTATTAAACATAAATACAAGCTTTTAAAAGCTGGTAAGCAGATTATGGAAAAAGCTTGGGATGAAACATTCAAACCAATCGTGAAGCCGCTTCAAAAACTTGTTAGTGCTACTGACACAAATACGCATGAAATAAAAAAAAACTGGATTCCCAAGAAAGAGAAGGATGAGAAGGAGGAGACAGAGGAGGAGGGCGAGGAAGATACATCTCAAAATGAAGAGCAGGATAATTCATTTAAAACTGCATTCACAGATAATGATGATGATGATGATGATGATGATGATGATGATGATGTGAAAGCATCAACAAAGAAAAAATCTGACCAACCATATTCAACTATTGAGAAATATTTAAACTTACTCAATAAAAATCGTAAAAAGTATCTCGATATGACTTATGGAGTTCGAAAGCTGCCAGATGGTACACTTATGATTGGTGATTCCACCGTAAGTTTTGGTAACGAATACGTTATTATTAATGATGACAACAACAACAAGTATGATAAGACCATTGGTTTGCTGGAACTGCTGTTCAGAAAAGATCCCAATCAGAATTTCATAAGCAATGAAGATGTAAACAATTATGGGAAAATTGTGCTTAGAACAAATGCACACAAAAAACACTATAATTCTGATGAGTTAGTCCACAGACAAAACAGTAAAAAATATAAATCCTATATAGCTCCAATGATTGGTGCTTCTACATCAACTCGAAAGAGACAATCTACTGGTGGTTCATTACCACAATACAAGGTTGCATGACGAGATACACGAATGGATTATGTGTATTGGGATAACCCCAACGAGCTGGTAGATCGATTACGTTTATTGCTAGCTGAAAGTTCAGCAGGCAACCCCAGTCATACGAATGAAATCGTTTCACTCATTGAGGAATTGCGTGAAGCAGGAATCGTTTATTAGCAGTGACACATGCATGAATATACTCAGTTGAATAATGAGCGTCGACGTGTTCGGACGGTATTTTGGATGTACTAAGGGCTCACGGGGTCCACCAGGATTTGGTTTCAAACTCACTACAAGCGGAAACTACGATATTGAAAATAGGAGACTCAGCAACGTTGGTGAATCACGTGAACCAAATGATGCTGTCAATTTGAATCTCGCTAGACAACTAATTCAACAGGAGTTAAGTACATTGCTTCAGGCTACAACTCATCAACGTGAGCAATTGGATGATTTAGAGTTGAAAATACAGGTTTTTCAAGAGCAAGTAAAAGAGAGAATAAAGCATATTGAGATAAACATTGCTACGACTTTAGAATTAGCAGTTCGTAATGGAAAGGCTATTGGTTCCTTGCTTGCGCACACTCCTCAAGAGATTCTTCAAGATCAAGCCATCAAAGAATACTGAAATAAATATTTTTAGAGTTATATAGACTTGATAGTCCGTAACACTAAAGCCTTTGAAGCGTTAATCAGGTGCACTCCTCGAAATGGAGCATCGAAGACTAGTAGAAGAATTACATAAGCCTGCGCGTCGCAATTATTTACGACGCAAGTTTGATATACGTGATATTGATGAGACATGGCAAGCTGATCTTGTTGCGATGCAACCGTACGCTCGAGAAAACAAAGGATACAGATATCTGCTTACAATAATCGATGTACTATCCAAGTTTGCATGGGCTGTACCAGTGAAGCGCAAAACCGGTCAGAATGTTACCGTAGCTATGGATTCGATTCTTCAAGATAGACGAGTACCTACCAATCTCCAGACTGATCAAGGCAAAGAATTTCATAATAAGACTTTCCAGAATTTAATAAAACGTTATGACATCAATCACTATTCCACATATAGTAATCTTAAAGCATCTATAGTGGAGCGCTTTAATCGTACCCTTAAGAATAAAATGTGGATGAAATTTAGTCTACACGGATCTTGCAAATGGATAGACATTTTAGATGATCTCGTGGCGACATACAATGACACGAAGCATCGAACTATTAGTATGAAACCGAGGAACGTCACAGCGGACACTGTTGAAACGCTAATTCAACGTTTTTCTACTACCAATGAACGAAGAAACTGTGTAGTGAAATTCAAAATCGGTGACAAGGTGCGAGTGAGCAAGAACAAACACGTTTTCGAGAAAGGCTACATACCCAATTGGTCAACGGAAATTTAAGGACTACCAAGATGGACCCATCGCTGGCGGTTTTTATAATGGAGAATTACTGAAGGCCAATTATCCAGATACCTATCTCGTGGAGAAGATTCTCAAGAAACGTGGAAATCGTGCTTATGTCAAATGGTTGGGATTTACCAATTCACATAATAGTTGGATAAATAACGCAGAATTAACTACAGGAATGAAATAATGAGTCAGCATTTATGTATAATAAAAAATGTCTTTTTATTCATTGTAAAATGAACACATTACAAAATAACCAATTCGATTCGGTTTTTCTTCTCTTTTTCAATATACTTTTGATGCATTGTACCATGTGTGACCGTTTCCTTCATGCGGCTGAACAGAGCCTGATCTTTCTCAAATGCCGCAGAAACACGTTTAGGCAGAAAGATTTGGAATTCATTGTTGGGAGTGGCAACAGTTTTTTGGCCATATTTAGTCGTCACTTAACGTAAATCGGTGACTTTATGCATTTCGTTGATTCGCAGATCAACGATTCTTTTCGTTGGGAGGTAATCGTCTTGACCAGCGAGTTTGTTGAGTGCATCAATATCCATCATGAATGTCTAATGAAGTTGACTGTAGAAGATGGACATGAGTATGTGATAGTGGTGAGCAACAGATTCCAATACTATTGGCGTAGATTTCTTTAGCCTGCTATACGTTTGATGTACGTTTCGTCTGACGACGACGACGACAACGAATATGCGAGACTGCTGAGCAACAGGTTTCCAATGTGTTTGATGCGAGTTCCGCCTGATAGAGTTGATTGTGACCTGCTTCCAATACAAGGCTGGTTCAGGTTCTGAAGTATCCTTTAGTATCCTTTAGTATCCTTTAGTATCCCCAAGGTATCAATGGATCAACGAGTAGATACTGTGAACAGTTGACGGTGAAGGCCTGATGGAACTAGCTGCAGTCACACTCTTCATATAGTGGTATCACCCACCACCGATCTACCATGGAGAAGGAGATTCGTGTCGCTGATTGATCAACGGGGTTGCATTCAAGTCTCTGATTGGGCTTCCACAGCAGGCAGTCGCGGAGAAGGAAATTGAAGTCGTTGATTGGATGACTAGAGTATGTATGTAAGAGTGGGGTGTGTATGCAAGAGTAGGGAGTAGGCTGGTTACGACATGATTGAAGTTGGTTTCAACATGTCTTGCGGTATCCTGTAGTGTCCCCAAGGCAGCGTATCCGTGGTGTCAGCAAGTAAATATCGTTTGTCATCATGCGGACTCAATACGAGCTTTACTTGTCTCTCTGTATAGACAATGTGCATGCGTGACCTTATGACTCGTTGCTCACGATACTGTGTTGTTCCCTCGAAAAGGCATTGATGGAAATCATTGAAGGTTATGGTTGCTTCCACTACGCTCGTTTTCACACCTTTTACTTCATATAATCATCGCCATTTACTCGAACACTATACATTTTGCTGCGTAGACCAGCGAATTCTGTCATAATCTGCCCATTGCACTCATCCTTCATCAATCCAACGATTTTTTTATTTGCTTGAGGTAGTGCAAATTGATTCTCAGCTGGATAATCAGAGGTATCGAATTTCCGGATATCTCGTCTCATGATGTCATATATGTCAGGGCACTGAATCTCATAGAGTAGGCTGTCGGTGTCGGTATACAAGATCTTGCAGTGATCATCGGCAAATTGCGTTTTCATGTAATCATAGTGGAAATCGTAGACTAGCACTTTCGACAAGTCCAGCACACAGAGAACTATGTAGATTGGTTTGTTGAGATATTCCTCTGTCTTCAAAAGCTGTACAGCAATGAGGTTCTCTTCAAAGATTGATCGGCTGTGGAATGTCAGTCTCGCAATAAGGGCTTTAGCAGCATAGCTTCCACCCCAGCATGTGACGAGTTTTACATCCACATGTTTACGAACATTTTCCATCGTCTTGCCAAACACTGCGTTGTTCATGAGCTTGAAGAGATTTTTCTCGAAATCATTCGTTGCTTGTTTCCGCATATCGCTATTTAAGTCAATGTAGGATTTTAACCACGGCCTCTGTTAGAACTTCAACACTCGATGAATACGTTTGAGTTGTAGACCATACTTGAGCGCCTGCTTTAGATTCCGATAGTGGATAACATAGTTGCTCTTGAAGTCTAATGTTGTCATAGTGGTAAGTCTCGGTGGGTATCATGAAGGCTTACGGGATAATCCAGATCGACTTCCAGGATGTATCCCTCTGATGCATCGTCCTCGATCGTTTGAAAATCAATATCTTCTGGATTTTCCACCCATGTGAAGTCTCCATATGGGAGCGATTCCATCATCGCCCAACCGTAAAGATTGTTGACGTCAAAGTACATGAGATATTTGGTGGGCTCTTGAGGCTCATAATTGTTCATATACTTGTTGTTCGCTTTGGCATAACGGTTGCAGCACTGACTCACGCCGCCCCTCACTCCTCGCTCAACGAACAGATGCATCTCCAAGTCCGTGAAAAGTTCCAACTCAATCTGTGTAAACTTAAGCATAGCGTCCCACGTGAATCCTGGTGTTGTCTAGTAGTGCGCAGGGTCCAGATCATACGCTCTGATGCAATTGTCACGAAAATTCTCAAAGACATCGGCTAAGAGGAGAACATCAGTTTTCAGATAGAGATCTGAATATTCACCCAAGTCATGAATGTTGAACTCTTGCCACACTCTCTTTGCGTGCTCCTAATCGTCGTCCGTGATATCGCTGGCATTCAACGTACTATGGAAATCTTCTTTAGTCGGAAGATTATGCTCATCTAGTTTCTGTACAGCGTCAACGTATCCATATGGGAAGACACCTTTCCTCGATAGCAGATCAATTTTATCATCGGGAAGTTGTGGAAATTCGCGCCTAACAATCTTCAATTCCGTAAGGTATGAAGCTAGTTTTTCTAACGATGAAGCCATAAAGCGGAGCGAGTCGATGAATCGAAAACTCACATCGCTTCCATCAATGTGCTTTTGAAAGGCGATGTAACGTTCCTTCGTTTGTGACAGTATATTCACACGACCTTCGAAGCATGTTACGATTTCACGTATAACAAAATGTGAATCATATCCCGTGAGGTTGTGGAAGTCCACGGGTATCACTCGTGAGTCTCGATAAAGTAAGTTGCACTCGTTGTGTGCCGGTCCTCTGTATCTAGGTGTATATAAATATGTATTATATTTTCAATCTTTATTATTATTTGAATGAAAAAGGGTTGCCAAAATACATACTGTCCAGTCAAATGGCAGTGATCATGGACTCGATCGTTGCTGGATAAATTCCTGTTGCAAATATGACACGTAGTTGCTATATCAAACTGTGTTCTCTGCTCGAATGACAGCTTCGACATAGGCTTAGGATTCATGTACAGCTCTTCGAGGTCCGTGGCTAATTGTTGCAGCTCCCTCACGAACCATTCCGCAGGCTTCACACCTCTGTAGCTGCAGTAGCTCGATTTCAAGATATCATAACTGCAGTTTAGGTAATACCCAACGCTGAACGCCTCGTGCTTTTGGTACGCGTTTTCATCTCGGATCGGTTTGAGTAAGCATTCAAAGTCCGCGTAGACAATAAAAGGTACTCTCTCTTTATTGCTATGATTTTTAAAGCGAAGAATTTTTTTCTTTACTGACGGCATGATAACCTTGCATTTGTTTATCTTCCTGCAATCTTCTTCATGTGTGGTAAGCTTGTCTTCGTTACGAAAGTAGTGTAGGCAGCGATCGCAAATATGATGCTTGTGAATACGTTTCGATAGCTGTATCGAGACTAAACGAGACAAGTGTTTGATCCACACGTAATGGAATCTCGGTAGTTGGTATACTCTGTTAGTATCTTCTTTTTCTTGCTCTTCGTCCTCATCCACGTAGTGATCTTGCATGAGAAGAAGGTTAACGTGCAGAGTTTTTTTCGTAGACGTTACATGCAGAGGAGTGGTCACGAACTTTCTCACTCGTTTCTTCAGAATGAAGACGTTGATTGATATGCCATTATTCTTCTCAAATTTGTTGAAATGATGCGACATCACTGGAAAGTCGATACCAGTGAAGTTGAGCTCATGCGTATATCTCTCGTATGTAGAAACTCGATTAGGATTATGTACTGCCGGATGTAATGCCGATAGTACAGCCCACTTGAAGCATATGTTGTCAGTATTCTTCACATTAACACATGCATGCTTATTTTGAATCTCGATTGGGAGATCTATATAGGAGCTACCTCGCATTGGATTCAACATGTTGATGTTTACTGTGAGATTGATGATAGAATGCAGCATCCATCCGGAATCTTGTAGCTTAAATTCTTCAATTTCCCTCTGAATCGATGTTTGGATGTTGACAGTAAACCAATCTTTGATTGAAGTTGTTGGATAAATCGCTTCGGCCTTCGTGTTGAAGTGCTTCATTTCAACAATTTCTTCATCATTACCTTAAATTTTGCTGCTAGTACTGCATATACCTTGACCGCCATCTTCTCAATCTTCAAGATACTTTTTATTTCTTCATGGAAAAGTGTCAAGCAATCTTCCAAGAATAAATTGACATCGATGTGCTTTAAGTTGGTGATAACTCCAGTCTTGATGCGCTTATTGAAAGCTGATAGTAGGTTCGACCATCTCACTCGATCCAAGATTCCTTTTTAATCAGTCCTCTGCAAGCCTGAACCTTGTTTTATCAAACGTTCTAGTTTGATTTCAATACCTTTCAGGAAACCAATCATGAACAGATACTTCTGACGTTCAGCAACTGTGGACCCCACCAATAATTTTTCTATGGAATTGATGACTGCAGCAAGCCATTTGATCCACTCTGCGATCTCATCTGATTTTTGAGTTTGAAGAAGCTCCAAGATATCCTCCCACGTCTTCATGACTGCATTGCGCTCCTGGAAGTCCATTCTGATCCAAGTATTTCGAAATACTTCGCTTTGAAGAGAGTGACTTTGGAGTAAATTGGATAGTTGCTTCGGAATGAGTCTCTCTTGCGGAAGAACTTGTATTTATCCCCACGAAAAGTAGTGAGATGTATCGAACTCGTAGCTAATTGGTCGATATTCATGAATGCATTCATTGTTCATGTCTGCGTTTGAATCTAAAAAAGTGGTGGGGAGGCTACAAAGTCGTTGCTGATTGGTCGATATCCTCGAATGTATCCATCGTTCGTGGCTGTACAATAGCTCGCAGTAGAGGCGACAAACGGGCATAAAAGAGCTGGAAGCGTGACTGTTGGCATCACTTTATTCATCATGGAGTACATAGTAGACGTCCAAGGCTTCAAACGACCTTTTAATGAATTCATATTCAAAGAGATGGCCGTCATTCCTCTCGAAGATGATGCCTTACCATCAGTCTATCTGTTTGAACCGCCACACAAATGGAGTTTCCTGCCGGTCAAATACAAGACCGAAAATCGGTAGCTGGAAGCAAATTACCATGGCATCCCCTGGGTCAACGGTGATATACCATATGATGAAATCAGCGAGACTCTTATCAGCCTTCTACGCGATGCGAGCAAGATTTATACCAAGGGCTTAGAGAAGAAACGTTGGCTGGATAGAATTCTTCCAAACGTTTACAATATTGAAGACCTGGGATGTCCCGCGTTGGCAGCATTACTAACTAATACTGACATCCCATGTACGAATCATCCAATCATGAATAGGACTCCCCACTGCGCAGCTCACAACGTGTGTATGATGAAAACGTGGCTTCTTGACTTGCGCAAATAGATGGTATCGGTTGCGTCATCTAGTGGAATCATCGCAAACTCAATGTCAACGGCATCATAAATGATACAACTACTCTGAAAGGCTACTACGACGAGTGTGATTTTTCACTGTAAATACTTACTCATGAGCCCTGTACACTCGACAATAAAAAAATTCTATGTTATTTTTATAAATTAAAAAATTGTTGTTGAATTACTGCTCCTCCTCCACCCTCCTTCTCTTCCAAACTAGAAATCGAGCTGAAATTAAAAGACTATGACGAAAAATCATTGTGAATTAACTACAGTCGCTGTTCTCAGGATAACTGCTATAATCTATAAGTTCGATTATCAGCAGTGGTTTCAATGAAGCTGATTCTTAATATCGAGTCATGATAAATTCTCTGCTGTTATTGGTTAGATCACAAAACATCTCGGTCCGTATAGACGTACTCGCAATAACCGCCTGTGGATTATCGAGCATCTCTGTTGGTGCAGATGTTCTCTCAATATATCCTCCTTCGGAGCTCAGTAAAGATGTTTGAAATAACTCCGCGTGGAACGCCACGGGCCTAAAACATCAGCACATCCCTTCTCTAGACAGCAATGGAGAGAGGGCAGTTGACGGTCGACTTAGCTGAGAGGGTTGTAAAGATCACACATGTGAAGCACTAGGCTCTCTGGCTCGCAAATAAGAAAAAAAAATCTTCAAATTTCAAATGATCTATATTATTTTTTAATCAATATCTAATAATAAGAAAAGCCGAGGTATAGAATTAAACACTTTTTTTTATTGCGCTGAAATATTAAAAACTAGATTACAAAATATTAATGTTAAATTTACTTTATCTATAAAAAATTTGACACTAATATTATATTTACATAAAAATTAAAATCTTTTTGTTTGATTCATAAACTTTTTTCGCATAGTGCTAAATCGGTCCTTTGGTGCGTATGTCCGAGCACGTTTTCGCGTCAACGGGTCAGTTGGTCGCGGTTCTATAACCATTGTCGTACGATGCGGAGGAACGTTCTCGTTTGACCCTTTGTTTGCTGCAGTCCTCTTGCAGTCTGACTGTGGTAGCGGTGGTAGGGGGATCGTCTCAACACTGTCTCGACGCTGTCTCGATGATGCTTCGATAACCGTAGCTGGCGGCAGCGGCGACGACAACGTCGATTGACGGTTCAACGATTGTAGTGGGCGACGAACCCTTGGGCAACAAAGCGCAGGCCTTATGCGCTTGCGAACTGTTGCCTCTTCCACTTGGATGTTTACTGTTGATACTTGACGGCGAGGAGGGACGTAAACATTTCTTCCTTCAGTCGCTGCTGGCTTCATCACCGCTGGCTTCGTCATCGTAATTGAATGCTGCAACAAAGCACCATCTTCATCCTCGCTGGTAAGATATAGGTCGTCTTGCAGCAGCGGCAGTCCCAGGTTCGGCTTCGGTGATAATGATTGCTGCTGCTGCTCAATCACCTCCAGCTCGGTTATCGAGGTTGGTACAGGAGACGACGGCGGCGGCATCAACATCTCCAACGGGTCCAGCTCGGGAGGTGGTGGTGGTTGCTGCACGATCTCGAGCGCGATCTCCAGCGGGGGCATTGTGGTTGGTGTAGGAGACGCCGATGGTGGTGGTGGCGACTGCATCAGCACTCGCGGCAAGTCCAACGCGAGTATTGAATTGAATATCCTCGGCTTATGTGTTGCAACCTGCTGCATCGGTGCTGGCTCAGGAGATCGTATCGGTGGAGGTAGTGGTGGTGGCATGAATAGCATCCCTATCAACAAGGTGATCTCCGGCTTGGTTGTCAGCACCTTCCATGGATGCGTCCTTAATTTGCCATCCTGATATTCTATTTCGAATGGTATCTGCAAAATGAGAAGTAGAGAATAATTAAAATTTAATAGCAAGATTTAAAAATTGAAAACTCAATAGTAAATACTCACTTTTAATTTTTTCCTTGTCTCCTCGAATGGTGGTAAAGGTATCTCCAGAATCGGATGGCGAGGGTCTCACCAATTTTTGAGTTGTTCATTCCAGCAGTTCATTGAAATCTGAAAATTAAAAAAAAAAAAAAATGGTATAGAAATCTATAAAATATATATGTTTACACTATGTAGCGAAGCGATAGAAAACTTACCCTTTGTTTATACATCTTGTCGAGGGGTTCACACTTGAATGATTCTCTTCGTTACAGCTTGGTTTATATAGGCTATCGATAGAAAAAGTGGGGACTAACTCAACCAATGAAAAAAATATTGGTCTAGCATTAGATCTGCTAATTGGGGGGAGTAAAAATAGTTATAGTTAAAAATGCAACTAAGATCAATAATATATGTTGATGCACTATTTATCTCGAATTCTTTCGAATCCTCCTGTGGTGCACTCTATCCGAAAGCGATGACAGCAGAGCGAAAGTCTGTCTTATCATGATACTGTCAGCCTTACCATGATAAAGTCTCCCTTAGCATGGATATCGAGCGTGACCTATAGAATCCGACTGTGGTTTTATCGGAAATACTTTATCAAGTATGCTGCATCAATTGTAATTGATTGTTCAAAACAGAATGATGCATTAAAACAAGCATCAGTAGATGTTCGTCTAGAATTTGAGTCTAAGACAAATTTTCCGGCGGGGACCACGGCCTACTCTTTAATCTTATATGATTAAATGGTTGATTATAATGTAATGAGTGGTGATGTAATCAAACGTGTATAAAACATTTGTATCCAATCAATATCAATCTCATAGTTAGATATTTGAGATCTATAGTTAAGAATTTTTTAGGTTAAATGCATTACCTGTAAGATATATATATCTACCGTTAAGAGTTTTTATTAGATTAGATGCATTATCTGTAACATTAAAAAATAAAAACAAGTTTTTATACAGCAAACGTATTTATCTCGAATTCTTTCGAATCCTCCTGTGGCGCACTCTATCTGAAAGCGATGGCAACAATGCAAAAGTCTGTCTTATCATGATAAAGTCTCCCTTACCATGGATATCGAGCGTGATCTATAGAATCCGACTGTGGCTCCATCTATAACAGTACCGACGTCAGATAATTACCGACGTAAAATAATTTCTGACTGTCGGTAAAATATCAACAAAGGTATCGAATCTCCAAATATCCCGATATCAGGATATCCCGATCCCAAATACCCCGCGAGGTCCCACTGTGAGTTGTTAGGTCATTTATCTACAGTGATCGGTAGTACAGTGTGCTCGTTGGTGCGGTAGATGCAGGCGCATTTATCGACCATGATCTAGTGAGTTACCGACTGTAGGGGAGGCTGGGTCAGTACACGACTACAGTAAGTCTACATAGAACCTCGCGCTATCTAACTGGATACCATGCAACCATTATGGAAATATCGATCTTGATCTATCCGACTGTAGCACCATCTAGTAGACAACAATTTCGACATAAGATAATTATCGACAGGTGGTCATTACCATATGTGGGTAAAGTGAGTTTCTGGGATCATTACCGACCGAGCACAGGTAAATTTACACCTACCCAGGTGGTGTGCTTGAACCGGCTTAGCTTATCTACTGACAAATATGGGCTCCATGGCCTTCTTTTTTATATATCTGACGCCGAATGTTACTTCAATTCTGATATGAAAGATTCTGCGCTACCTGTTCTCGTGGCAAGGACATCAATTTAGGGGAGGTCGTAGGGAGACGTGAACATCTATTAGCCGAATGACCATACTTTTTACAAAGTGGACAAAATGCAGATATATTTACCTGTTCTTTTTTTCCGACGAAACATTTTATAACAACGATCGGCAGTATGTCCGCGTTTATTACAGACCTGGCATATAGTAAGTAAAGAGGCTTCGAACTTGGATTTATTGTTATTTAACGGGGGAAAGATTTTAAAACATTTGTCGGCCGAGTGTCCAGTCTTCTGACATATCTGACACATGCTCGGTCCCTTATCGATATTTCCAGAATTTTGTGGACTGGCAACCAATGCTTGGCTAGACTTCTGGGTCGAGCATTCTTTAGCACTGTGCCCTTTTTCATTGCACAGCTGACAATACACTTTCTCGCTTGCTACTACATGTACTCCCCGTTTCGCCTCGGGTTTCTTTACCTTTGAACCCGAAGTTTCCAACCCACCACTACGCAAGGCTGCCTGTGTCACTAAACTTTTTTCTGTTTGAACCGCGAGTTTAATTAATTTATCAAGATTATTGTTCGGACGTAGCCGTTGTTCGATTTCCGGTTTTAACCCATGTAGAAAACACGCCGGAAGACTTTCTTTAGTGTTGTTCATAAATGCGGCAGTCAAAGGATTATTTTCGCTCGCATCATAATTTTCGAGTATTAAATTTCCCAAGTCCCTTACGCGGTTGGAATATGCAATGACGGACTCATTTTCTCTTTGATATATGGATCCCAATTCCCCTTGGAGCTGATACACGTTTCGCGTAGGTGCATAAATAACTTTAAGAAATTTGCCTATATCTTCTATTGTTTCAAAATTTTGCCCCTGTATGGTGCGATGAGGTTCGCCGATTATTCTTATGCGAACTGCTCTTACTAAATTTAATTCGGCTCCTGGCCCCATCATAGCCAAAGCCTCTTTACATCCCTGAATAAACATACCGAGTGATAAAGAATGACCATCATAATTTGGTATGACAGCCAAGGCATCTCGAAGAGACAATGTTTGATTATTATTAACCATTGTGGGAGGTATATTTGGTGGTGAGTCGTTAGAATTAATTAAATTTTTAGTAGAAATTTTCATTGGCGGTATTCTATTCAATGTCCTGTCTGGGCTTGAGTCTCTGACCCAGGGATAGGTGGGCAATCAGGAGTGGATAAATTGTATTCCGGCAAAAGATGTAATTTTTTACCAAATTTTTAGTTTTAGTATGTGAGGATTCGATAATTGACTTTAATGTGGATTTTTCACGATTCTCAATTATTTCTTTTGGAGTTGATAATGATTCTTTATTGACAAGGGAAGGTGATCTAGAAATAGTTTCGTCGAAAGGAGTAGATCCGCCTAAAGGCGTGTAAAATATAGGGCTGTTAGCTGAAGGGATTATAAAGGGTGGTTAAATTGTAAGGGCCGATGTTGAATGTGAACCACACCTAAACGTCAAGTTTTTTCTGCATTTCATTTGACATTTCTCAATTTCAGACTAACTCAATTTGAACCATGGAAAGATACACAATCGAGCAACGCGTTACAGTTATTCAGGCTTATTATGAAAATGGGCGTTCAAATCAAAATGCATATCGTGCACTTCGTGATTTTTTCGGTCAATTTAATCGTCCAAATGTGCGTACAATCGGAAAAATCGTGCACTTCGTGATTTTTTCGGTCAATTTAATCGTCCAAATGTGCGTACAATCGGAAAAATCGTGCAAAAATTTGAGCAAACCGGGTCTGTAGGAGATATTAAAACACCAGTGCATGCTCGTACAGCTCGTACTGCTGCTGTTCGCGATAGTGTGGCTGAAGAGCCGTCCACCTCAACTCGTCGTCGTGCCCAACAATTGCACCTCTCACGCTCGTCGTTGATGAACATTATGCATAAAGACTTGCATTTACACGCTTATAAGGTGCAATTGACTTAAGAACTAAAGCCTCTTGACCATTCCAAACGTCGTCAATGGTCAGAATGGTGGCAAGAAATGGCAACAGTGGATGATCAATTTTCGAAGAAAATCATCTTCAGTGATGAGGCACATTTTCACCTCAGTGGATTCGTCAATAAGCAGAATTGCCATATTTGGGCGAATCATAATCCAAGAGTGATTGTCGAAAAACCAATGCACCCACAAAGAGTGACTGTTTGGTGCGGTTTATGGGCTGGCGGCATCATCGGGTCGTATTTTTTCCAAAATGAGGCCGGTCAGGCAGTTACTGTGAATGGTGTTCGCTATCGTGAGATGATAACGAACTTTTTATGGCCCGAATTGGAAGATATGGATGTGGGCGATATGTGGTTTCAACAGGACAGTGCCACTTGCCACACAGCTAACGAAACAATGGCTCTTTTGCGCGACAAATTCAATCGCCGTGTTATCTCACGTGGTGGCGATGTCAATTGGCCGCCAAGATCATGTGATTTGACACCGTTGGACTTCTTTCTTTGGGGTTATTTGAAAGAAAAGGTGTACGTCGATAAGCCAGCAACAATTCAAGAGCTAAAGGATGAGATAATTCGGCACATTAACGGCATAGAACCTCAATTATGCCTATGCGTCATCGAAAATTTGGACCATCGGATGGAGGTGTGCCGCCGAGGTCGCGGCGGCCATTTGGCCGATATTTTGTTCCATACATAATTGAACCATACCATATTATCATAATAAAAAGAATTGACAATAATTTCCTAAATAATTTGTGTTTTATTCAAAATCAACATCGGCCCTTAAAATTTAACCACCCTTTACTAGGCACAGCGCTAGCAACGGTTGAGGGGGTCTGTAAACGTGTATCCGTGTTTTCGGGTTCGCTTAGAAACTCGAAATTCTTCACGATACTTTCGGGGGATTTTATTGACCGACCTAGGTCTTCGCTACGGGGGGTGGGGTGTACTAATGCTGGAAGATACTCGTTGATCTCGTCGTCTGGCCTTATGACAAACTCGACTAATGACAAAGGGTTATTTGGGAACTTTGCTTCTAACGTTTCCTTCAATTGACTCGTAAATTGGTTTAAACTTTCGTCGTCAGAAAATTCTCTGATCTGTAAAGGACTATATTCCGGACTATAATATTTTTCAAAATTGCTTTCTATAATTTCAACTGTATCGGATGAACTTGTCTCGTCTTCTATATTCTCTTGGGATCGACTGATGATAATATTGTCAGAGGTTAACTCGAGTGATTGTATGTTACTGTCTTGATCAAACTTTGACAACTTTCGCTTTACGGGTGACAGTTTCGGTTAACTTGTCTGAGTCTACAGTGGATACAACAGAATTCTTATTTGAACTGGGGGAGGAGGAAGTTTTTATGAAAATCGGAGTTGGTAGCTTGGGAGGTGAATTACTGGGACTATTACATGGGGACTCGGTTATAGTTTAAAGTATAGAATTATTATGGTTATCCTTTGGGAGCCTTTTTCTTCTTTCCTCAGAATACTCGTGGATTATTGACTCATCAATTCTAACCTTTGAACGAGTTGACCTCATTTATGATTTATTTTATACAAGTATAATTTTTGGTATACCGCATCAAAGAGACATGCAAAAATACATAAGAATATTATTAATGTAGAAATTGGGCAGGAGAAGAGAATAGCAATGACTTTCTTTTTATTACTTGTAACGAAGAAGAATTATCGAGTTTTATTTTTTAAATTTTGTTTCAAAATCTCTTAGTGGTGAAATCGAATGTGGTTTTTCCTTGAGGAGGATGACTTGGTATTTATTCAACGATTCGATCTTAGTGATTTGAGGTTTGCAAGGTGTCACAAACGGGTTATAGCGTATCCCTTGTCTCGAGTGAGCTTCGTAATCAGCAACAACTTCGTCTAGAAAATTTTTCCGCTCGATTGCTCGGATTTCTTTCAGGCGATTTATTTGAGATTTATTCGGTATTTCGGTGTCGACACCCTGTATGACTTCACTGCTGCTCGTTTCGTATGTAATTTCTCTTAATGGTGAGTGCTTGATGATGTTCCAATTGATTATCTGCCCATATGAATCTGCACCAATGATAATGTCGATCGGACGCGGCTTGAGAAAGTCCGGATCAGCCAACTTCAGTGTACGAATGTGTGGCCAAGTTTGAGTTGCTACCTCGAAGAATAGCATAATCGACGACACTGATTTAAGCACTTGTGCTTGAACGTCTTAAACCAAAAAAAAAAAAATGTAAATAATTCTCATATAAAAGACGGAAAAGTGTGCATCATATAAAAGACGGAGTAGGGCATATTCAGATGTAATAGAGTTAGTGATAGTAATCTAATATGATAAGTCGTTGGTCGGCCTTCAAGAAAGTGTACAAAATTAAGTCTTTCTGACCTAACGAACACATTTTATCTTCACCAGTGTTGGAGGCCATTCTCAATTGATGATGTTCGTTGTTAGGTCTCGACCTAACTGGGCGCCACGTATGTGTAATATTATTTATTATTATTATCAAGGATGGGATTTGTTGTCCGATTAAAAGTTAAAACTCAGATACTGAATTATTACGCGTACAATTATTTATTGTTTATTCCGAGATCCCTCGCGAGCGGATCTGAATAGGCGGAAATCACACCTCTAGCATCCGGTGCGGTTAAATGGCTGGCGTTTCGGACGACACCTTGGTGTCAGACGTGTAGTAGGTGAAATAAAGGAAATATATTGAAATGCGATGAAGATTTGTAGTATTTCATAAATAAATGTACATTTAGTACAAAGTGGATATTATCGTCCGGTGTAACCGCATGGTTAGTGTCTGGATGGTTTCCTCTAGGAAGCAGGTGAAATGTGAATCTTATGTGAGAGAACGAACTTTAAGAGATAGAGAATATTAGTAGGTTGTGAGAAACATGAAAAGTAAGAATTTTATGGGGTAGTTGGGTATGTAGGGGAAAATGGCCAGGACGTAACACCTCTCCTTCTCGTAACCAGTCGAGGCTACGCAGTACCTCGAATGAGTCCGAGAATAGACATGCATAGCGCGTCGTGGCAATTTTTCTTTAGGCTAATACATCTGAACTGAGTTGAGTGTTCGGTAATTTTAAAGGAGGTGACTCTTGCAAAGTGTATTTTATCCTAAACTTAAGTGTTTTCATTTGGGGCTGAGCAAGAGTGTGTGCGTGTAAGTGTGCGTGATCTAAGATTACAAGAAGTGTAGACACTTCGTGGTGGTTGTGGGTTCTGAAGCTGTAGATAAGGGTCCAATCGGGTGTTGGTGGCGATACCTCCGTTGTTGAGGCAGCGGTTCGTGAGCGAGTTACGGTGAAAGGGGGTGCTTTTGGGTAGGGGCGTGCCTCCCTTTCAGAGGTTGTTCTGTGTTGGCTGGTCGGTATGGTCTGTGTTGTTCCGATCCATTGAGGTTTGAGGAGGAGCCTAGCAATCTGTAACTTTTGAAGGGAGAGTTAGTTTTACTGAACATGTTAGTAATATGTTCGACTAGGAACAACTAGGCGGGATTGAAAAAAGGGAGAAAGAGTTTTATAGATGTATATATCTTTTTTTTTGGTACCAATCGGGGGAGCGGGAGGGAGAAGGGCCAGGAAAAGATGGCGAAGAGATTGTGTGAGTTAATGTTGGGGAAAATAAAGGATGAGTATGTACCTTTTAGTACGGCGATAGACGGAACAGTTGTAGAAAGGGGGGAACAATACTTAGCCGCTAGTGTAGTGGTATGTCCGTCTGTCACGCGCTGTCCGAGGTCGGCGAGGGTTCCTCTGTGCGAGTGCGGCGGATGGGTGCTTCGTGATGCCATCCACCATAACCCGTGTTAGCATCACATTCTATTGCTCTACCGGGGTAGTAGTTATACGTACCATAGCATAGGGTGCATTTCATCATCTTCAACCTGGATCGTGACCGAAAGAGGAGGGACATCGGTAAACTCTATTATTTCGATTGGTTGGGCCCCCTGCAGGTGATCGAAGGGGGCCTTGCGTTGGTTGCGCTTGCAGATCGTGGAGTTGGACTTAAGCTTGGGGAACAAAGCAAACTTCCAGGCCAGGCCTAGAACGGTTATGAGGCTCCCCAGACCAAATACTGAGTATGCACCGATGGTTTCGAGTTGCTGGATTCTCCGCTGGGTCCTTTTGTGTTTTAGTAAGTCTCGGGCTCGATTAATAATTATTTGCAAATCTGATCCGTCGTCGACCATATTCGGGTTGTGCGCCGCCATTGGTTCGAACAGGGCGGGAGTCTCGATACGAGCAAGGAGGTCTGTGATGTTGATAAAGTCGGTCGAATTTGAAAATGTAGTGTATAGGGTCGAGATGTTCAACGAGGTCCGAGGAGTGAAATCGGATATTACGAGGGTCAATCAATAAATAGTCGGCTTGGTAAGGAAAATCGCGTTTGTTTTGGAGAAAAATCTTTTTATTTCTCAACATAATCTCCTTTTAGCTCGATACACTTATTCCAACGATTTTCAAATTTTTTGATGCCCTCCGAATAATACGATTTTGGAAGGTCCTCAAAATTGGTCTCTGTTTCGGCGATGAGGTCATCTCTGGAACCAAATCTCTTTCCGCCAAGCCATTTTTTCAAGTTTGGAAACAGAAAGTAGTCGGAGGGGGCCAAATCTGAAGAATATGGTGGATGCGAAAGCAATTCGTAATTAATTTCATGAATTTTGGCCATGGCAACTGGTCACGTGTAAACGCGTGCATTGTCTTGATGGAAGAGCACTTTTTCCCTCGCCAAATGTGGACGGTTTTTCTTCAATTCGTCGTTGAATCGGGTCAGTACGGCTGCATAGTATTCGCTATTAATCGTTTTTTTTCGGCGGAAGGTAATCGATGTAGATTATGCCGCGTGAATCCCAAAAAACTGTAGCATGGCCTTACCGGCCGATGGCACCGTCTTTGCCTTCTTCGGAGCACGTTCAGTCGGTAAAGTCCATTGCTTCGATTGTTCCTTTGTCTCCGGTGTATAGTGATGGATCCATGTTTCGTCCACGGTTACGTAACGACGCCAAAACTCAACAGGATCACGCTTATAGATCGCCAAACACGCCTTTGAATCAGTTACACGTTTTCTTTTATGGTCGACAGTGAGCAAACGCGGCACCCATCTTGCGGATAACTTTGTCATACCCAACTGATCACTCAGGATTGAAATCACTGAGCCATATGATATGCTTGTGGCCTCAGCAATCTCACGCACTTTTAGTCTCCGATCATTTAACAACATATCGTGGACTTTTTCAATTGTTTCTGGTATGACGACCTCATTTGGACGACCTGGACGTACATCGTCAACAATGCTCGTACGACCGCGTTTAAATCCAGCTGTCTAATATTTAATGGTTGGTAACAAAGGTGCAAGATTCATATAAACTTCGTCTAGCTCCGCTTTGATTTCATTGTTCGTTTTCTTTTTCAAAAACCAAAATCGAATCATTGCACGATACTCAATTTTTTCCATTTTTGTAAAAATACAAAAGTTGTTTGTCTTTCGATGGCTGTCAAACGCAAACTAAACATCGCAGCGAGCTGAAACTTTGACAACAGTCATGTGAAGGATGCCACTACTAAACGTCGCTATTGATTTCTTTCTTCGACCAAAGGATGGCGCAAGGCCGACTATTTATTGCCGGTGTTATTGATGGTGATAGCCAGAGGTTTGGAATTGTGGTATTTGAGGTGTAGTGTTTCTGGAGTTGCGCATGAAAAGAGCCATTGGTTTGCGGCGTGTACAGGGGACCAATATGTGTGGGTACTGACGATGATGTGGACATTGCAGGAAGCGAAATCTTTAAAGTGGGGTTCAGTCAAGATTTTGACCTCGCAATCTGTTTGAGAATGTTTTAGCATTCTGCGACGGGTTACTGGATTGCACACTGCAGGCTAGCGTGAGCAGCCGCTCGCTGTTGCTGCTTAGCAGCAGCATCTTGCGGGAGCAGTGCGTTTTACTCTTGCACGGCATTGACCGATTCCGTGATTCGTGTGCTCTTATCATAGGTCTGTGCATTTTCATTGTTCTCATCGTTCGACTCTGCCGACCTACAGTCACCACGAAATTGATCCAGCATATCAGCATTGATATATTGACGTTGGACCACCAGTACATCAATATATTGGCTCATTGTGTCATGCACCCGGCTTCAGCTTCACCGCGTGGCCTAATCGCGACAGCACATCTCATCGCTTACACCGATTCATAAAATCGTATGTGGTAAGAATCTCACCTCACTTTATTCTATATTGTTCTGTACTCATTTGGATATATTATCTTCCATATTTTAATTGTTTTATTTGTATATTTTCGTCCACGGCACTTGACAGGTGGAGCAATAAATACCACTGTTATCCACATCCATGTACTGCTTATTAATTCACCTGTAACACTTTACAGTCCACTTCTCTCCATCGACTAAATTCTCGAACACAGTTGCTGTGTTTGTCTAGCCGGAACACGACGTTCATATATTTACATATAAATCGTTCGCCGGAGGATTTGCAGCGACGCAGGTATTCGTTATCGAGTCGGAAGTAAGTCTCGTAATCATCGGAGATTGCTGTGAATTCCGAAGATGGTTTAATAAATGCGAAATTCGTTCCTTGCGTCGCTTGATATTGGATTACTGGTACCCGGATGTTTCTTAATATAGCATGCGACGTCAGGCTCAATAGTGGTACCGATATTATATCAATCAATTTTCCTTTTGACTGAAAAATGGTCAGTTCGGAAAATTTTAGCAGGTCTGGAGTCGACTAGATTTAGAGTGGAAAAGAGAATTCCAAATTTGGTCTTTCATGTTGGACTTGTAATGGTAGTAATAGGCGAGGATGTAACTGTCCCTGCTCCGCGAATAAAATTTCGGCGGTGAATATGGCGCTGTCAAGTTCACGTTCGGCGATACCGAGTTCGAGAGTCGCGGCAGCGTCGGCTAATTTTTCGTTGCGCTGTATGTTTGTTATTTCGTTACTTACAATTAGTATGAGTGTGGCGATCGATATTCGCCGTGCGTCGACCTGTTGCTGTGCTCGAGCACGCAGCGTTCGGTTGGGCGGAGATAGCCGAGGCAGGGCTTCGCGGAGCCGAAGTTGTGCCTCGTAGGCATGCCGCGTTAAGCGAGAGGATGTCTCTCCCGCTTGACTTCGGCTTCGCTCACCGACTATCTCTCTTAATTGACTTCAGCGCCCAACGACGCTTTCATATCCCGCAGCTATGTTGGATATTTCGTCTTTTACGTGAAAACCCGCACGGGACAGCGCACGCATTTTGCAAGGCTCGAATTCTTTCACATCTCTCAACCGGATTATCTCAACCTTCGTTTGCTCACCAGGACTCAAAACTCAGGTAAGAGTACACCGTTACAATTTAACGTAATTCAATGACGGTGAGGAGTAAAATACACATCGGTACATCCTCATAAAGGTCTCACACTGTGGCGTGCTCTGCAGCGCGGGTTGCACCACGTTTTCACTCATTATTAGCATGCTCGATTAATATAATTGCGTGTGTTTTACCAATTCACAGTACTTTCCCCCAATCAAACTTGCTGGGAAAGTGTTGTGAATTCAGTCTAATCATTTGTGCATCCTCAAGCTCACACTTCAGTGCTCTGCAGCTTAGACAGCATCACAGCCTGTCATAATAAAATTCCAAGTAATTGTCAGAATTGCATGTGCTAGCACACACTCTCTTTAAATTCTATTTCACCATCACATTGAGTATTTGCTGACAGGCAGCGCTGGCTGCACTGCGTACACCGCTCTCAATAAATACAGCACACAATTAATATAATTGTGTGCTACTCAAGTAATTCACAAAGACTGTACACAATGAATGCAATTGTGTGCTTCTCAGATTTTCTTAAAACTCCAAAATTAATTTTCAATTTATTGTGTATTTGTTCATATCGTTTTTATTTTCAAAATTAAAACTTATCTTTTGTAATTGACATGCGGAAGGTATAATAAACCGGTTTCTCAAAATACCATCTACGAGTCTGGTTTATTTCCACCCTGTCTTGAGTTAAGTCTCATATTTTACCAATATATTCGCAGGTTCGTTCCAACAACATCTTCCGGACGGATTCTCAAACAGTATTATATTAATTATAAATGTAACGGTATTTTCACGTTAACATTCATTTTTTTGTTTTCTGATGGGAAGAATTCGGGCTCGAACACAAGAATAATTAATTAAGACTTCTGAAGTAGGTATAAGTAGGGTTTATTCGAGAAAGTAAAAAGATATTCCGTTTTCCGGCTTTCTAGCACCGTTTACCAGTAACAGTCATTATCTTCTATCTATCTTCTATCTTCTATCTATCTTCTATCTATCTATCTATCTATCTATCTATCTATCTATCTATCTATCTATCTATCTATCTATATATATAAAAGGCTTTGTCCTGACTGACTCATCAACGCCTCGCCCAAACCCCTGAACCTACAATCATGAAATTTGGGGTGTATATTCCTTTCATGGTGTAGACACCCGATAAGAAGGGAATTTTGGAAATTCCACCCCTAAGGGGGTGTAAAAGGGTTAAATATGTTTTTAGGTATTTCTCAATATCTCTTAGGCACGATGAGATATCGCCTTGGTTTTTGCTTGCAAAGGTTACTCATACAAATGTTTAAAAACCAATTTCAGGATTTTTAGAAATTCCACCCTTAATCCCTTGCCCTACCACGTAAGATTCAACAGCGTGGTCCCAAAACGCAAACCGAACTGCCGAGCCTTCGAGCTATTCCGCGCCTCGGCAAATCTATCTTGTACCAATCGCACACGACTTACGTCGGGTGTCGTACCTATTAGAAATACATAATTCGCGAAAAGAATACAGACATTGTGAGGGGTACTTTGAAATATATTTTTATGTGCGAACGTAGTCAAGGATAACATGCAACTAAGTACACTAGTCAACACGTTGTGTTTACATTTGGCCCGGAGGACGTACCACGAGCCAGGCCCGTGGTAGTCGTGTTTGGCACGAACGGTGTACCACGAGCCAGGCCCGTGATAATCAGTTTTGACTCAAAAACCTGACCACGAGCCTCACTCGTGGTTGTAGGCGAAAGGCTTAATGGGGTGTAAAAGGGTTAAATATGTTTTTACGTATTTCTCAATATCTCTTAAACACGATGAGATATCGCCTTGGTTTTTCCTTGTAAATGTTACTCATACAAATGTTTAAAAACCAATTTCAGGATTTTTAGAAATTCCACCCCTAAGGGGGTGTAAAAGGGTTAAATATGTTTTTACCTATTTCTCAATATCTCTTAGGCACGATGCGATATCGCCTTGGTTTCTACTTGCAAATGTTACTCATACAAATATTTAGAAACCAATTTCAAGATTTTTAGAAATTCCACCCCTAAGGGGGTGTAAAAGGGTTAGAAACTATAGAAAGTGTTTTAACGGTTTTTTTTAAATTCTATCCCTAAGGGAGTTCACAGGGTTGTTTTTCGCATATTTCTTAATTTTCCTTGCAAAGGTTACCAATACAAATTTGCGTTTTCTCAAATTCTGTCAAGCATGATAAGATTCTGAGTTTATTTTCGCTTACGAAAGTTGTTTACGCTTTTACTGCAAAATATAATTCAGTATTTTGTCCTAAATAGCCCTTAAAAGGCCGAATTCAGATTCGGTTCAAAAATTAAAAAATGAAATAAATACCATGTCCTGCTCAAACCTCTGGTGCTAGAATCTTGGTTTTTGCTTACGAAGGTTGTTTATGTTTATAATTAGAGTATTAATTAATATTTTGCCCTAATCGTCTTTAAAGGTTTAAATTGAGATTCAGTTGAAAAATTTTAAAAATAAATAAATACCACGCTCAGCCCAAACCTCTGGTGCTATATACAAATACTCACATCTTTTTGGAAAAAACTTTCGGGATTGTCCGTGTCCATTTCGGATGCTTTGACACACTTGCTTTGAAATGTGATACAGTTTAAATGTGAGTGTCGCTAAATGAACAATATTTTTTCGATTCGAGATATCGTACATGTTTCTACATTCAGAGAGACGAAAACAAAAAAAAAACGAAAATTGAGGAACACAATCTGACATATTATACAAGAAAGATAATAGCGAGAGAAACGAAAGCGACGTAAGAAGTACACGTTACAAAAAACAGGCATTATACGTGGCGTTTTAAACTCGTGCAGCGCGCGAGAATTCACTGTCCTACTCCGGGCCTTCGGAAACACAACACAAGAGAGATAAAGAGAACGAGAGAGCGAGAGTGAGAGAGCGAGAGCAAGATAGAGACGAACGAGGTATGTAAAAATCATTATGTTCATAAAGTCGCAAAACTACTGTTATACCGACGTTCAATAAAAACGACAGATTCTAATTAATCTGTAAATTCAATAGATCTTACAAGACATGAGACAGACGTCGGAAAAAAACGCAAAAGACGAATTTTAAATTCGCACAACGCGCATGAGAATTCTCAGTACCACTACAACATCTTCCCAAGTACAACACGAAAGAGAGAGAGAGAGAGAGAGAGAGAGAAAGAGAGAGAGAGAGAGAGAGAGAGAGAGAGAGAGAGAGAAACATAAGATATTTAAGACACGCAAGAGACGTGTTTCGTTATTGTATTTACAAGACATATTTACAAGACACATAAAGTAAAGAGAGAAGAGAGGAGATTTAAAAAAATTAGTAATTTAAAATTTTTTAAAATAATAAGAAACCAGATAAAAGAAAATATTTTAAAAATATTATTGAAATAAGATAAAATAATATTAAACTCATTTACAAATACCTTTCAATATAAAAAAATGTCAATAGAGCATTTAGAAATTAATGGGGAAAGGGTACCACATACTATTGTTCCGATAACAGGAGATGGAAACTGTTTGTTCAGATCTCTTTCATATGTAATGTACTAATACCCAATTAATGGCTAGAGAAGTACGCGAGCTAATCGTAGAGCACGTTAAAAATAATTGGGAAGAGTTTTCTATCTTATCTCATAATAACGAGGGAGACAACTATACTAGCTCAAATGAATACTCAACCCAAATGTCGGAACAATTTACTTATGGTGGTACATGCGAACTGGTAGCAGCAGGCCAAATATTTGATTTTATATTCGAGGTATATCGTAATGGAAAACTATATGAAAGTTTCGGTAATAGAGGTCACTATGTAGGGAGATTACGTTTTACGCAGGACCTATCTAAAGGACATTTCGATGTATACTTACAATATGAAAAAAAAGAAATGTTTAATGAAAAACAGAATTTTCAAGAAGAATATGACAGAAATTTAAATAATCAATTAACACAATCAACAACAAAAATTACGCTTGGTAAACGAAGAGCAAGATGTACTAATGATATAAGAAAGAAACAACTAAGGGATGCGGCAAAAAAATATGCACAGAATCATAAAGAGGTGCATCGTGCAGCAGTAACAAAATATCAGAAAAATCATCCAAATGAGCATAGAGCAAAAGAATCAAGATATGAACAAAACAATTTTCAAAAACGAGCAGAAAGAAGAGCAATTTTATAGAAAGATAAAGCAAATGTCGGTATGGAATATAATATTGACATAGCATATGACACAGATAGCACTGTAGCAATAGGTAAAATGAATCAAAAGTGTCAATATTGCAATGCTTTAAAATGGAAAGATGAGACACCTGGCATGTGCTGCAATGCTGGAAAAGTGCAACTACAGCCATTTGAACCATTGCCAGAGCCAATGTATAGTTTAATAATGAGAAAACACCCATTACATGTACATTTTATGGATCATATAAGAAAATATAATAATTGTTTTTGTATGACATCATTTGGAGCAAAACAAATTATACAAGAAGGTTACAATCCAACATTTAAAGTGCAAGGACAAGTTTATCATTTAATTGAAAGTCTGCTGCCAACAACAATAGAGGATGCCAAATTTTTACAAATTTATTTCGTAGGAAATGATGAAAGGGAAGCTCAAATAAGATATAGCAATTGTCCTGATATCAATCAAGGTTTAATCAAAGAAATACAGAAAATGCTACATAATGTAAATAGTTATATAAAATATTTGAAAACAACTGTTGTGCCGCGGAATATTCCACTCCGTATTTCATATATTCGGGAATATTCCATAGCAAAGAAACATTGGAATTCGTTCAAGACAGGAAACGAAGTCCAATGCCCGATCGTACGATCGCCACCAGGAACGCCGACGCAGCATGAGGCGACTCGCTTGGCGTTCGACGATTGGCTAAAGCTAAAGCTGCCAACTAAGGGATTTTCGCAAACGCAGTTGCTAACTGCTTTACTAAAATCAGAATTAATTTAGACTCAACAGAGAACGGTTGGTTCCTCGTGAAATTCTCAGAACAACGCATTATTGTACTTTCTCACTTTGACTTTTAAATAGACAACGGAAAGTTACCGTTGACTATAATAAATACTTCCTTTTACATAAATTCGTGTTTTCATCGATAACTCGAGATTCATCTCCTTATCGGCAAACGATCCCAAAAATAATAACTTTTTAATATTATACCGAATACCGAATAATCCAATTACGTGGTACCGGCATAACACAACTCTTGAAAAAATACCTTTAACCTGTGAGCAATTTAAAATAGTTATTTATGCAGAAAGAAAGTCAAAAAATGCTCATAAAGGACTATTTAACGAACCAGTAGCAAATGAAGTAGCACTGATTATTGTTAATCAGCAGTTCGAAGAACGAGATATTGAGATACAGAGCAAAAGTAATAAATTAAAGCGCATAAGTGAAATTCATCGAACATACGATGCACTATAATATCCACTAATGTTTTGTCGTGGCGAGGATGGATATTATATTGCACTGCCACAGCGTGATCCAATAAATAAAAAACCACTAAATAAAACAGTTTCTGCAGCAAATTACTATTCGTACCGCATTATGGTGAGACAAGGAGAGAATAATCATTTCATATATTATCGCTCACTATTTAGTCAATATATGGTAGATATGTATACCAAAATAGAAACTGAGAGGTTAAGATATATCAGAAACAACCAAAAAAAATTGAGAACAGAAAGTTATGTTCACCTTAGGGATGCTATAGGGAGACATGATGCAAATGCATCAAAACTAGGACAAATGGTGATACTACCGTCAACTTTCACTGGGGGACCTCGATATATGCATGAGCGGACTCAAGACGCAATGACATATGTTCGTCATCACGGTCGTCCTGATTTATTTATCACTTTTACATGTAACCCAAGGTGGAAGGATATTACAGATGCATTAATTCAAGGACAAAAATCACATGATCGTCACGACATCATAGCAAGAGTTTTTCATTTAAAAATAAAGAAAATGACGTCAATATTAACCAAAGGAAAATTGTTTGGAGGAGTAAAATGCTTTATGTATTCAGTGGAGTGGCAAAAACGAGGACTGCCTCATATTCATATTCTTTTGTGGTTAGAGCAACGCATTTATTCAGACATGATAGATAAAATAATCAGTGCAGAAATACCAGATCAAATAAAAGATCAAATCTTATATGATATAGTAAAAGCAAATATGATACATGGCCCATGTGGCAATTTAAATTACAAGTCTCCATGCATGAAAGAAGGTAGCTGCAGCAAGAGATATCCACGGCCACTTTTAAAAGACACACAGACAGGAGAAGATACATATCCGCAATATCGGAGGAGATCAACAGCTGACGGTGGTAATACAGTAAAAATAAATGGAATAGAATTGGACAATCGATGGGTGGTGCCTTACAATCCAGTACTATTACGAACATTCAATGCTCACATTAATGTGGAATTGTGTAATTCTGTAAAATCAATAAAATATATATGCAAATACGTAAATAAGGGTAGTGACCAAGCAGTTTTGCCATGGAAAATGAAAGAGATGAGGTGAAATTATGCAGTGTTCAAAAAGTAAGGTGAATTTTTTATTTAAACTTCCCGCGTTAACCGAATCGGACAAATGAATTTTTTTTCAAGTTGGTAGGACTGTTAGTGACATCTGTGACAAATAACATGTCAATATCATCATTAGTTTTTAGTTTACGCTTCGTTTTGTGAACAAAGAAAAGTGAATTTGGCGATTTTTACGATGGCGAATTTTGTTGAGCAAAGAAGTGCTATTAAATTTTGCTTGCGGAATGAAATTTCCGCCGCTGAAACGTATCGAATGTTACAAAAGGCCTTCGGTGACGAGACTATGTCACAAAAAAAATGTTTACAAGTGGTACAAAGACTTCAAAGAAGGCAGAGAACGTGTTGATGATTTGGAACGCTCTGGACGACCATCGACGTCAATTGATGAGCAACACATCAAGAAAATCAAGGAATTGGTGCTCGAAAATCGTCGATTAACAATTCGAGACCTTGCCGACATGCTTGCAATATCAATTGGATCAGTGCAAGCAATTTTGAAGGATCATTTGTGCCTCAGAAGAGTCAAATCGCGTTTGGTGCCAAAATTCGCGTTTGGTTCTTCGTGAGTTTTTCGCCAAAAACTTCACTCATGTTGCTCCACAACCACCGTATTCGCCTGATTTAGCACCGTGTGACTTCTGGCTGTTCCCAAAGCTCAAGAGACCACTCCGGGCAAATCGTTTTGAGTCGATTTAAGAGATCAAACGTGAATCGCTACGCGCATTGAAGGCTATATCTGAGGATGACTTTTTAGCATGCTTCAAAGATTGGAAAAAACGTTGGCATAAGTGTATTGTAGCTAGGGGGGATTATTTTGAGGGGGACGAAATCGATTTGGAAGAATAAATAAAAAAATTTAATTTTAAAACAAAATTCACCTTACTTTTTGAACACAGTATGAGAGTGGACGATATATTAGCACCTCAAAGGCAGTTTGGAGAAATTTTGCATTTCCAATTCATGAAAGATATCCCACTGTCGTACATCTTGCTGTGCACTTAGAAAATGGACAACGTGTATATTTTAATAACGACAATTTGAAAGATAAAATTAGCAACCCTCCACAAACAACACTATTGGCATATTTTGAACTTTGCAAAAATGATGATTTTGCAAAAACACTCTTATATTATCAATTGCTTTCATACTATGTATGGGAAAACAATAATTTGTGAGAAGGAAACGTGGTAAATACGCCGATGGCTGGCCCGAAGTAAAAAAGGATAATGCCCTGGGAAGGATCTACTTGTGAGTGTTATTATCTACGCATGCTGCTATATGAAGTAAAAGAACCAACATCATTTAAAGATTTGAAGACTGTGAATGGAGTCCAATACAATACATTTCAGTCTGCATGTAAAGCATTAGGTCTATTGGAGGATGATAACCAATGGAAAATGGCCTTGGAAGAAGCAGCATTAAGCGAATCTCCATATAAGCTAAGAGAACTTTTTTCAGTAATGTTGATTTTTTGTCAAATTACAGAACCAATTAAACTTTGGGAAATGTTCAAGGATAGTTTTTCAGAAGATATTAAAAAAAAAAATGGAAAATAAATTACAAAATAATTATCAACTAATGGAATATGTGTACAATAAATGCTTGATGTAGATTGAAGATATAGTGATGACATTGAAAGGAGATGGTTTATCACAATATGGTCTACCACAACCATATAGAACAAAAGGAATCATGGAAAACAAGGATTATTTGACAGAAATAAATTATGATTATTATATCTGAAAACAAAAGGTAATGAAAAATGAGAAAGAATTAACAGATGAACAAATGAATGTTTATAGACTGGTGCTTAATAGTGTAGAGAATGATGAAGGACAAATATTTTTTCTGGATGCTCCTGGTGGAACAGGAAAAACTTTTTTAATCAACCTACTTTTAGCGAAGATTAGAAGTGATCATGGTATAGCATTAGCTGTGGCATCATCAGGCATAGCTCCAACATTATTAGAAGGAGGAAAGACGGCATATGCTACATTTAAATTGCCAATAAATCTAACAAATACAGAAACACCTATATGCAATATAACAAAACAAAGCAATATTGCTAAAGTTTTGATGGTATGTAAGCTTTTTGTGCGGGATGAAAGCACCATGTCACACAAGGCAGGTATTGAAGAACTAAATATAACTCTAAAAGATATTAGAGAAAACAATAAAGTAATGGGAGGAATTACTATGCTGTTAGCCGGAGATTTTAGACAAACTTTACCAGTAGAGCCAAGGGGAACTCGAGCAGACGAAGTAAAAGCATGCATAAAAGCATCATATTTATGGCCAAAAATACATAAAATATCATTAAGTAAAAATATGAGAGTACATTTAAGAGAAGATATCAATGCAGGAGAATTTTCAAATATATTATTAAAAATAGGTAATGGAGAATATCAAGAAACCGATGGAAAAATAATCATAACTGAAAGATTAGGCACAATAGTGACGACAATAGAAGACCTTATAGAAAAGATATATCTAGATATTGAAAATATAAAACAGAAGTCTATGGATTGGCTATGCGAGCGAGCAATTTTAACATCGAACAATGATAAAGCAGAAATTATTAATAAAATTATTTAAAAAATGTATGAAGAAGCAACAATGGAATATAAATCTGTCGATTCAGTAGTACAAATTGATAATGTGGTAAACTATCCCGTGGAATTTCTAAACACACTAAATCCTCCAGGATTTCCAGCGCACAAAATTCTACTGAAAGTGGGAGCACCAATAATGTTAATAAGGAATCTAAACCCACCAAAACAATGCAATGGCACCAGATTGCAAGTAAAAGCTCTAAATAAAAATATAATTGAGGCTACAGTTCTCACTGGTCCCGCTCGCGGAGAGTCAATATTTATACCACGTATTCCACTTATAACAACAGATTATTGTTTCGAATTTAAAAGACTACAGTTCCCAATAAAGATTTGCTTTGCAATGACTATAAATAAATCTCAAGGCCAGACTTTAAAAAACGCAGGGATAGATTTAAGAGTGACGTCAGCTGTTTACGCCGAACCTTGTTCCGGTTCGACGAACGAGTGCCCGCATTCTACCGCGCGTTTGGAAATAATCTTTCCCATTGTGGAAGCTTAATATAATAAAACTAGATAGAGATGTGAATATGTCACAATATATATCTATAACCTATATATCTACGACCTAGGCGTATTCTAATGCGCTAGTTATACGGAAGGTTCTTACTGCTGAAGGCATCAGAAAAGTCGACTCGGTTGAGCCCCTCCTCCCTCTTCAAGTGGTGACTGACCGCAGGTCTGAGGTACGGTTGAGATAGTCGACCGAGAAGACGAGAAGGACGCGGAGGTCCACTCGTTATTAGGTGTTCCAGTAGATAATGCTAGAGTTCTGGAAGCCGGTGTTGTCCGAAGTCGTGTGGATACAGTTGTTGGGTATGTTTGGCTTAGTTCGCTGCTGTTTGGTGGTCTCGAGTTGTAGTGGCCCTTGAGTTGAATTGTGTTGTTTCGTTGGGCCTGGAGGAGGTCGATGTCTAATTCGACGTCGTTTGATGGATCCCCGGCCGTGAACGGGTCTGATGAGGCATGGGTTCGGGACGGTTCGTAGATAGAATCCACGGAAACCGCGCCATCGTTAGGAGTTGGAAATCGTGCTGTCGAAATTACTAGAGATGGTTGCATGGCGGCTAGCGTTGGATGCTCGGTGAGCCTCCCCAGTTCCGAGTAGTGGAGGAGTTGATGCCGTCCCAGCTGCACTACTTTGTAAAGATAACGCCTTTTCAGTTGCAGGGGGTGGACGAGTTGGCGCCTCCCCAGTTCCGGTGCGTAGAGGAGTTGGTACCTCCCCAGTTCCGGTGCGTAGAGGAGTTGGTATCTCCCCAGTTCCGGTGGGTGGAGATTCGCCGAGGAATCCCGATTGGTATCGCGGGTCGTCATTCCACCAGAGTTCGGAAACTACGCCTGAGGCAGATTCTTGAGGTCGTCTTCTCACCTAGTCTGATGTATAGCTAGATGAGTGTGGACGCTTGTTCCCAGTCAGCGGTTAATCTTTGCGGGGAACTTTGATGTCGATCACACAGATCCCAGTCGTTCGAAGATCGGAACTTACAGACACAGGGTTCCTCGAAAGAACATCAGCGTTTGTATTTAGTGAAACTTTCTTGTGCCTTATATTGTAGTCGCAACCGTCTAAAATATCGGACCAACAGCGCAGTTGCGAATTAGGGTTTTTTATGTCCTTCAGCTAAGTTAAGAGCTTGGGATTTGTTACTAAGGTAAATTTTCGATCATACAGGGTGCGCCATCTCAATCTGGTCGATGGAAGTATTGAATAACTCTGACAGATTTTAACCGACCAGCGTCGTACAACACGTTTCGTATAGGTTATTTCAGTACAATTTCAACCATGTATCGCTATACGCCGAAAGAACGCGCCGAAATAGTTTCGCTTTACATTGAAAATAATCGTTCAGTTGTGTCAACTCAGCGTGCGTATCGTAAAAAATATCGCGGACGTTCTGCGCCCAAAGGCGACACTATCCGTCATTTAGCTTCAAATTTCATGGAGCACGGGTCTGTAGCGAATCTCCAACATCAAGCTCGACCGCGTGCAGGTCGTTTAAATGAAAATATCGAAGCTGTTCGACAGAGTGTTGCAGAAAATCCAAATGTCTCATACCGCCGCCGGTCTCAGCAATTAAACATCAGTGGAACCACTTTGAGAAGGATTTTAAAGCAAGATCTTCACATGTTTCCGTACAAAGTGCAGTTAACTCAAAGATTATTGGAAACTGACAAGCCGCGACGCTTGGCTTACGCTAATAACGTTAGTCGAATGAAGGAAGCTGAGCCGGATTTTTGGGAGCGAATTCTGATGACCGACGAGGCTCATTTCACCCTCTCTGGCGCTGTCAACAAACAAAACTGTCGCATGTGGGGCACCGATAATCCTCATATTATTCACGAAACTCCATTGCACGATGAGAAAGTGGCAGTTTGGGCCGGTGTTTGCTCAAAAACCACCATTGGACCATTTTTCTTCAGAGCTGGTGAAACTGTCAATGGGGATCGATATCGGTGGATGTTGGCACACTTTGTTTTACCACAAATGCGTGAAAAAGGTCTTAAAGAATTTTGGTTCCAACAAGATGGTGCGACATGTCACACTGCGCGCTCAACAATGGACTATTTGCGTCGGAAGTTCCCAGGACGTGTGATATCAAAGAAAGGTGATATTGACTGGCCACCAAGATCGCCGGATTTGACTGCACCGGACTTCTTCTTGTGGGGATTTTTGAAAAGTAAAGTCTATGCCAACAAGCCGAAGACCATAGAGGAGCTAAAAAACAACATTCGAGCCGAAATCGCAGCGATATCGCCCGAGACGCTGGCAAATACAATGGAAAATGCCGAAAAAAGAGCTCATTTTTGTCTCAGTAATAAAGGCGGACATTTGATCGATGTGGTTTTTGGAAACTAATCAAAATAAATTGTAATGAATCAAATTTAATAAAAAAATACGATTTTGTGAAATCTGTTGAAAATTCTCTAAGTTATTCAATACTTCCATCGACCAGGTTGAGATGGCGCACCCTGTAAATGTATGAGTGAAAGATTTCCAGGGCATAGATGATAGCTAATCGTTCGTTCTTGGTGGCATCGTAACGAGTTTCTGGGCCGTTCAGAGTTCTAGAGGCGAATAGGATCTATAAGTCTTTACCTATTTCACCTTGGCTAAGTATAGCATCCAAGGCGTAATCTGAGGCGTCCGTAGTGATGACGAATGGTCTGTCGTAGTCGGGATGCTGCAGTATTGGTTCTTCGCATAGCCTGTCTCGCAAGGTTTCGAACGAGTTTTGTTGGTCGTTGCCTCATATGAATGGTGTAGATTTCTTCAGCAATCGCGTAAGTGGCTTAGCAATGGCTGCGAAATCTTCGATAAACCGGCGGTAGTAACCGACTAGACCCAAAAGCTGCTTGATGTTCTTAGCGTTCTTAGGAATAGGGAAGTCTTTTACTGCCTCCAATTTCTTTGGGTTTGGTTGCACTCCGTCGGCACTGATTACATGGCTGAGGTAAACAACCTCGGGGCGAAGGAACTCACATTTGTCAGGCTGGAGAGATAGACCTGCCTCATTAATCTTATTGCTCCTGCTTCGAACCGCCCTTACATCATATACATGCATTTGAACCCACTTAATTTTACAACAAAAAAATATAACAATCATCAATAGATGGAACCCCTTCGGCGATCCTTAAATTTTCAAGAAGCGAGTTATTACACAATTAAAATGCCGGGCGGTAGCTGTTTGACCGCTATTATCGAAAAAACTTTAGATTTCGAGCACGACAGCGTGCCATTACAACAACATCGTTCGGGTTTTCTCACCAAAATTACTGGAGCTAACTCCCACACTCACATCAGAGATGAACGACGGCCATACCGGAAGGTTGCAGTATCGGGAGCCTCTCGAGAAATTGTCAGGTAGTGGTCCGGATCGCGGGGGCTGTCGTCGGTTCTCGTCGGAAAGGCACGGCAGCGGACCCGGTATACACGTCCTCGTTGTACAAAATACGGCGCAAGAGTCCTCGACAAACGTTAGCTCTCGTTGTTTAAGCCGATCAACCCCCACCCTCCGAATCTTAGCCACCAATAAAATTCGAATTATTTCAATGATACTTGGGCATGGCTTGAATATGCGAGCCGCCAACGGCACTAGCGAGAGCCTAGGTGCCTCGGACGTAGCAGCAGCATGAAGTGAACTAAATTCGGCAGCGTAGCGCCAAAATTCAAATGCCGCCAGGGATGGCTGCATCTTCCAGTCCCCATGAGATGCTGCGAGGGTGGTCTCATGCGTGGTCCTCTCTACGAGAGCACCGACTTTATAGTTGTGGCTACGGCCTTCCAGAATGACGACTGCGGAAATTCGATATCTCTCCTTTCGTCGATAAAACAGGCTCGTTCATGTTAGCACTATTGACCTTCTCGTCTATGCTTGGAGTGCGGCGATAAGTACGCTGCTCGCTCGACAGTATTATTAACATAAATAAATCGAAAAAAAAAATACGAAATTACTATTTATCGTCACCGCACGCTAATCTCATTGTCCTGTTGGATCGCCTCGGGGAGAACTCTTGGCCGAACGAGGAGGTCAACATCGGTCAGCCCCGATCGGTCCGACTTTGTGACGGGCTTGAGAAAATAACAAGTCACAGTAGATGTGTACTCGCTGTATCCATGGGTGTGCAAGAATGGACATTGGAAATTGTACGTAGGTGACGAGTGTCGACAGCTCGTAGGACTTGAAAACGATCTAAGTGTCGTCGAGGGTCTCGTGAAGTGCGCCGTAGTAGCACCACGCGATTTGTATCTGCCCGTACTGTCTATTCGCATGCCCGGGAAACTACTGTCCCCCCTGTGCAGAACATGCTGTACAGACATAGATACACCTGCGGGCTGCACACACGATGACGCGACCGAGCGAGCGTTGGACGGCACATGGGTCGTGGACGAGCTGAGAAATGCTATCTCACTCGGATATAAGGTGACGCGTATCGATGAAATTTGGCAATACGTTGTTACGCAGAATGACTCGACAACGCGGCGAGGCGGTCATTTTGCCGAGTACATCGATACATTCCTCAAAATAAAACAGGAGGCGAGTGGACCGCTAGCAGAGTGTTACGATGAGGTGGAAGTAATAGAGCGTTTCATAGCGTTGTACGAGGAGTCTGAGCGTATATATCTCGAGCGAAGTGCTCTGCAGTCAAATCCCGGTTTACAATTGCTCGCAAAATTGGCGTTTACTTTATTCTGGGGAAAGTTTGGTCAATGCGAGAATTTCATGAAAACCGTTATCGTTTTCACGCGCTCGGAGCTAATGAATTTTTGAACGAGTCCGGATTAAGGTGACTAGTATGCTACTGGTTAATCACAAGATCATGTACATGAACTATGGAACCAACCGAGCTATCCAACCATCCCTGACATCGAACGCCGTGATGCAGCATACACGACGGCACAGGCTCGCCTAAAAATATACAGTTATCTTCAGGGGCCCGGGAGGCGAATATTGTACTGCGATACGGACTCCTGTATTTACGTGAGTCGCCCCGATAGTAACAAGTATGAGCTACCAATCGGTCAATTTTTGGGAGATCTCACGAATGAATTAAGCGAATATGGGCCGGGTAGTTATATAAGTTCGGTCGTTTCGGAAGGACGAAAATCTTCCGCATACCTTGTTCGTAACATGAAGCGAAAGCTTCTGAGGAAGTTCTTTACTGTACCATATGACTATTGTTAAATACGCTAATTAGTATAACGAAAAACGTATATAGTTTTATGTCTTGAGAGTGAATTCGCGGCATTTTTAAATAAAATTTTTGTCTAACTTCATGTATTGTATTTATTATGTACAATACGTAAAAAAATAGAAATATTGATTTGTTATGTATAAGACCATCGTCTGCTCCTTCTATTTATGCTGCTATTTGTAGCAGTAGCTGCTATCTCTTTACCCTTTTGAACTGACTTTTTCATCGTTGATCCCGTCTTTCTTATCGAGTGTTTCTTTTTGTTCCGACTTCTTTATGCTATCTCCGTGGATATATTAGGTGCGCAACTAAGTTCCCGCTGTTTTTCAAGAGATGGCTCCAGTAGTAAGTGCTCGTCGATTGGGACATAACCAAAACGTCTTGAACCAAGCTTAGACATATGGTAAACAAACCGCTTTGACACATAAGAGATTTTGTTTTTGCGTCATATACTTTTGGTTGTGTGAAAATGTCTGATTTTGTGTCAAATAATCGTCATTTGCGGGAAGTGTTGCTTTTCTTCTTTCATGCGAAGAAAACGGCGGCTGAAGCGCATCGAGAACTCCAAAAAGTTTACGGAGATGCTGCTCTAAATGAAACAACATGCCGTGATTGGTTCCGTCGCCTCAAAGACGGTGATTTTGATGTTGACGACTGTTCGTGTGAAGGAAGGCCAAAAACCTTCGAAGACGCTGAATTGGAGGCATTGCTCGATGAGGATCCGTGCCAAACGCAAAAAGAGCTTGCTCCAGCATTAGGAGTTACCCGCCAAGCCATTTTCAAGCAATTGCATGCGTTGGGAATGATTCAAAAACAAGGAACTTGGGTTCCTTATGATTTGAAGCCAAGAGACGTTAAGCGTCCTTTTTTCGCCTGTGAACAACTGCTCCAGCGGCAAAAAAAGGAGGGTTTTCTTCATCGCATCGTTACGGGCGATGAAAAATAGATTCATTACAGCAACCCAAAGAGAACAAAATCATGGGGACTGCCCGGTCATGCTTCTACGTCGTCGGCTCGGCCGAATATTCACGCTGCGAAGATTTTGCTGTGTATTTGGTGGGACCAGGGCAGTGTTATTTATTATAGGCCTTTGAAATCGAACGAAACCATCACTGGGGGACGGTATCGTACTAAATTAATGCGATTGAGCCGAGCACTGCGCGAAAAGTGGCCACAATACGGGCAGAGGCACGAAAAAGTGATTCTACAGCATGACAACGCTCGGCCTCACGTTGCCAAACCCGTTAAAACCTACTTAAAAACGCTCAAATGGCAAGTCCTACCCCACCCGCCATATTCCCCAGATATTGCGCCTTCCGATTATTACTTGTTCCGTTCGATGGCACATGGTTTGGCTAATCAGCAGTTCAGCTCATATGAAGACATCTCAAAATGGCTTGATTCGTGCATAGTCTCGAAAGACGAACACTTCTACCGTGACGGTATTCGAGCTCTGCCAGAAAGATGGGAAAAAGTTGTCGCTAGCGATGGGCAATATTTTGAATGATTCATTTGTAAACATTTTTTCACAATAAAGTTGCATTTTCATAAAAGAAAACAGCGGGAACTTAGTTGCGCACTTAAGAATATTGCTGTTTAGAATTACATGATTCGTAAGTTTTGCTCATAAAGCTGTATGCATAGTGAAATAAAAATATTGCTTTATTTGGGTGAGATTAAAAACTATCGTTATTTAATTTACATGCTGGGTATGTAAATTAACATCAGCTTAACCGCGGGCATGCCTCTTTAGGTAGTAAAGGCGCGCTGCGCCTTATCAGCTCGTCAAAGCCGCAAAAATAGCGGATGTCATGGGGCCGCCGCCGCCGTCGCAGTATAAGCTTATTTAAGGGTCAGCTGATCGGTTTCGATAGACACTTATCCATATGGATACACGTTGGAAACATCTATAGACAGCCGTGATAAGCGGTCCTACGGGTAGTCGTAAAACTTATTTTGTCAAAAAATTCTTTAGATACACGCGCGAAATGCCGGATGTAACGTTCGAGCGTATACTTTATATTACTCAGAGTGGCAGTCCGAGTATTCAGAGTATGGTGATAAAATCGAATTTCGCGAGTATTTACAGCAAGCAGCAAACTACTCGAATGATACGAGGCCTTAACTTGCGGTCATTGACAATCTAATGCGCGATGCATCGAACAATACTGTGGTCGATCTTTTCACCAAGGCTAGCCATCCTAAAATTCTTAGTGTCATCTTCATCACACAAAATCTCTTCCTGCAGAGTCACGGACAGCGCGATATCTTCGTAAACGCTAATTATATCGTTATCTTAAAAAATCCGCGAGATGGCGCGCGACTTCAACATCTAGCGCTCCAGGTATTCCCCGAGAATCCGAGATTTTTGCAGGAGGTATATTTCAATGCAACAGCTGCACCGCACGGCTATCTACTATTGGACTTGAAACAACAGACGTCTGATAACTGTTGATTTTCCGCCTGTATATTGCCCGATGACTAATATCATTACGTTTACGTGCCTCAAAAAGCAATAAAGATTCGCGATGTGACGCGCGATGTATCACTAATGCGTTTGTAATGGCGTTGTACGGACCTCTCGATAAAAAGGAAATAATTCTATTGCAGGTTGTTCGAGAATTCAGATGTTGGAGTTAAGTGGACTGTAAAATTGTTGCAGGCGAATTAATAGCCAGTACACAGTTGTAGTTTACAGTAGCATTTATTGCTCCACCTGTAAAAATGCAGTCGACGTAATTACATAAATAAAACACATAAAATATAGAAAATAATGGATCAAAATAAGCGTAATAGAAGGGTTAATAAATGAGGTGAGCTAGTTACCACTCACGATTATACTAATCGTGTGTAATTTGATGAGATTTGCTGTCGCGATCGGGCCTCGCGGTGAAGCCGAATCCGGGTGCACGACACGATGAGCCAAATGTTGATGTACTAGGATGCCGACGTCAATATATCGATGTTATTATGATGGTTGAGTTTTGTAGAGACTGTAGGTCGGCAGAGTTGATCGATGAGTCTTATTTAGATGCACTGAACTATGATGAGCACGCACGAAACACGGTGGCGATAAACACCGTGCAAGAGCAAAATGCAAGATGGCTACGTTATACAAAGCTGCCGTTGTCTAGTCAAGCAATTGTAGAGCGCGTGCGCGTAGCGACCTGTTGCTTGGAACGATGACCTAGTGCGAGTTATACTGCTTCTGAGCGGTGCTGCTGCTAAGGAGCTACAGCAAGCAGTTGCCCATGCTAGCCTGCAGTGCTCAATCCCGCAACACGTAGCAGAATGCTCACTCTACTGGTACAGTGTTATCTGAAGCAAGACCAACGACATGCAATTTTGCGCAAAGCAGATTTAGCTTTCGTACGGTGTATATGCAAGTGTGCTCTAAATATAGGGAAACTCTAAATAGGGAAACGTGAGTCTGAACAACGTGCAAAAGAATCAACTTGGGATGCACGCGACAATTTTCCGACGACTAGCCGCCAAAAGGGGAAATTGCAGTGATAAGAGGAATATCATCGTCGAGCACTGTGTCGGATTTCTCAAGTTGCTTCTTATATCTGTCTCGGCCTACACGAGCAATGGAATATGCCAGAAACATGGTGCTTATTCCTCATGATAACATACATCGTCTCGCGGGTCTCGCTACTACTCCTACTACAGAGCCGTCGCCCTCCGTACAGACCACCGATACACCGTTATCGCGCTTCGACTTTAAGCTGACTGTTATTCTAAGCTCTCACTCGTACAAGAGCGAGATAGAGAAATGGACAGCGTTCCAACAGGCTCTACAGCGTTATCTTCATTTGGTCGAGTACGACAATACAGTACCGAATAATCCGTCAAAACAAAAAATAGCAATACTCGATAGCCGCGAGAATAAAATCTATGACGTTTTAATGAACGAACTAAAATCTCGGCTCAATGACACACTTATTATCGATAGCGTACTAAAAAAATTGAAATCTAAAGTAATATCGTTGCGGTGCAACTTGCATCGTAGTGCAGTCGGTAAAAGAATTATATGCCATCGTAACAGTGTTGTTTCCATAGACGGCAGAAGAATTTTTAATTCCAATATCGTTGATCTTCTTAATGCTATGCGCTCTAGAAAACGCGCGAAACCCGTCGGCCGATCTCATTTTGCTAACCTCCGGCGAACGATGCAGATGCCACGTGAATTTATCGGCAGTCTCGGGTTACTACACGAGGCTACACCTACATCATCCTCGATATCGCAGCGGCCTCTCATTTTACCACGCGAAAGTGATAGCAGCTGTAGCAGTAGCAACAGTAGCACCAACGAGGCCGAGATCGCACACTTAAACAGAGATTTAATGATCACGGTGAACATCGACATCATCAAGAGGAAGGAGGGGAAGAAGAAGAGGACGAATAATTGCAAAACATCGTACAAGTAGAGAGCCAACGAGACCCCAGCGAATATCAGTCCCCCGCACAGTTAATAAAGGAACAGAAAAAGCATCCTATTTTCCTATTTTCGAGCAAAAAATTTAGTTCAGGTGGATCGGAGAGTTGCGCGAAAAAATGTTTCCCCAATGCTCGAGATACAGGATTAATATAACATATATCGTCTCGTGCGACGGCGATTTCCTTGTCGTAGGTACAATGTGAGTAATATATACGATGTATGGGAGGCTGATTTAGCTGATCTTCGCTCGATAGCTACGTACAACGATGGGTACGCATATCTACTTGTTGTTATCGATGTGTTGAGCAAATACGCGTGGGTCGAGGCTTTACGTAATAAAACGAGCGCAAGCGTATCACGCGGTCTCACCCGTATACTCGCACGGAATAACAATCGTCACCCGCAGCAATTGTAAATTGATCGAGGCAAATAATTTATCGGCATTCCATTTCAGTAAGTTCTCAAGAAAAGAATATCGATTTTCGGGCTGCTTAAAATCCCGATATAAATGCCTCAACTGCCGAACACTTTAATCGCACGATAAAAAAGCGAATGTGGTGTTCTTTTACATACATGCGAAATCAGCGTTACATCGATGTTTTACAAAAATTTTTATATGCTGATAATCACACTAGACACAGCGAAACTCGTAATACTCCGAGCGATGTGACCCTAGAAACTGCCTCTATAGTCCAAGAAAATTTAACACGGCGTTACGAGCGTTACGCGAAAAAACTAAAAGCCTAAATATAATATCGGTGACTTGGTACGTAAAGGGTGGTTAAATTTTAAGGGCCGATGTTGTTTTTGAATAAAACACAAATTATTTAGGAAATTATTGTCAATTCTTTTTATTATGATAATATGGTATGGTTCAATTATGTATGCAACAAAATATCGGCCAAATGGCCGCCGCGACCTCGGCGGCACACCTCCATCCGATGGTCCAAATTTTCGATGACGCTTAGGCATAATTGAGGTTCTATGCCGTTAATGTGCCGAATTATCTCATCCTTTAGCTCTTGAATTGTTGCTGGCTCATCGACGTACACCTTTTCTTTCAAATAACCCCAAAGAAAGAAGTCCAACGGTGTCAAATCACATGATCTTGGCGGCTAATTGACATCGCCACCACGTGAGATAACACGGCCATTGAATTTGTCGCGCAAAAGAGCCATTGTTTCGTTAGCTGTGTGGCAAGTGGCACCGTCCTGTTGAAACCACATATCGCCCACATCCATATCTTCCAATTCGGGCCATAAAAAGTTCGTTATCATCTCACGATAGCGAACACCATTCACAGTAACTGCCTGACCGGCCTCATTTTGGAAAAAATACGGCCCGATGATGCCACCAGCCCATAAACCGCACTAAACAGTCACTCTTTGTGGGTGCATTGGTTTTTCGACAATCACTCTTGGAGTATGATTCGCCCAAATGCGGCAATTCTGCTTATTGACGAATCCACTGAGGTGAAAATGTGCCTCATCACTGAAGATGATTTTCTTCGAAAATTGATCATCCACTGTTGCCATTTCTTGCCACCATTCTGACCATTGACGACGTTTGGAATGGTCAAGAGGCTTTAGTTCTTGAGTCAATTGCACCTTATAAGCGTGTAAATGCAAGTCTTTATGCATAATGTTCATCAACGACGAGCGTGAGAGGTGCAATTGTTGGGCACGACGACGAGTTGAGGTGGACGGCTCTTCAGCCACACTATCGCGAACAGCAGCAATATTTTCTGCAGTACGAGCTGTACGAGCATGCACTGGTGTTTTAATATCTCCTACAGACCCGGCTTGCTCAAATTTTTGCACGATTTTTCCGATTGTACGCACATTTGGACGATTAAATTGACCGAAAAAATCACGAAGTGCACGATATGCATTTTGATTTGAACGCCCATTTTCATAATAAGCCTGAATAACTTTAACGCGTTGCTCGATTGTGTATCTTTCCATGGTTCAAATTGAGTTAGTCTGAAATTGAGAAATGTCAAATGAAATGCAGAAAAAAACTTGACGTTTAGGTGTGGTTCACATTCAACATCGGCCCTTACAATTTAACCACCCTTTACTATCGTACGTAGTATCAGTACAGCTAAAACAGCATTCATGAAAGGTTATGAGCGCGGTTGTAGTAACGAGATATTCAAGATTCAACGAATATCTGTGAATCGAGAACAGAATTTGGTCGAGGTTGACACATAAATTCATAAGTTTAATAAATCTACATGACCGCATATTTACTATTAATCATTATCATATTTCTGTCATTAAAAATAGAAATTGTAAATTAATATCGCCAGGTCCACGGTGGCGTAATTAGTAACGTACCAGGCCAGAATTCTAGTGTTCCGGTTCGATCCTGGGCTATGGCGATATTTTTTCACGATTTCTTTGGATATAAAAAATCATGAGTTCTGGTTGCCTCATTAATTCTTAATGAATGAGTGAGGCAATCAGAGCTGACAAAATATAATTCACTTTTTCTGCTTCACCGCCAAATGCTCCTACCACCTTTGTCGAAGTGACAGGCAGTGTGGGGCATTTCTCAAATTTTTCTTTGTATTGATTAAAAAAATCCTCCGAAATGCAGCTCACCCCACAGCCACTGTCAATCAGACTCTTCACAGCTACCCCCTCGACCTCCACAGGAATTTCAGGACACCGAGGATGTACATCGTTGTACCATTTTTCTTCTTCCCTCGGTTTCTCGCGTAAAAATTCTCGTGAATCTTCGTTAACTGTGGAAACCGGGTACTTTCTTGCGTTTTAGTCATTGCCTCTCCATTGTTTTGCCGCTCTTTGGACGTCTTTCGCCGATCATCGGTGTTACTTGGGGTCGCGATTCCCTGTTCTCGGCCCAATGATTTCGGTCTCTCGATATCCTTCCGAATGACTTGACTTTTAGATGGCTCACGTGCAATTTTCCCCTTGTCTGCCTTCGATTTTTTTTCTTCTCTTCCATCTCTCGTTACCCATCGTTCTTTCCTTTTTTTATTACTCCGTTCAACTGTCTCGCCTCGCACTTCCTCCTTTCGTATCTGTCTTTCTTTTATTCCTGTTGCGCCTCGTCTTTCAATTTCTTTCCTCTTAACTTTTTCTCCGGGCGCAACGTCTAAGCGTTTCCCGGATTAGTTGTCTGGGAAATGTTCTGTTGTGCTCGTGCCCCTGGTGTTACCGTGCTCTCGATGAATGGTCCAGGAGGATGCCCCTGGATCGCATTCATCTGCCTCGGTAGCCCCTGCTCTCTTCTAGGAGTCGGAGGTGGTGCTTGTTGCCATGCAGCTGTTCTTGTACTCCCTTGATCGCGTGGTGGAGGTGGAGGCGTTTGGTACCGTGGTCGCGGTTCTTGTTGTACCTTTTGCCATGCTGGTTATCTTACGTTTCCATTATATGGATGATTTTGCCAGTGTGGCCGGTTGTCTGAATCTCGCGGTGGCTGCCACTCATTTCGAGGTGGTCCCCGCCAACCCTGGTCCCTTGGTCCTCCGCGTCCTTGGAGATTCCTCCTCTGACTTCCTTTTTTCTATTCAGAGGTCCTGTATATCAATGCTCTCGAGTAATTGAAGAAACTCTGGCACTGATACGATCTGGCGAATCCTGACAGCACACCTGACCTCTTCATTAAAATGCCTGGCAAGGCGACGGATGATAGCCTCGTCGGACTTTTTTTCTTCTAGGTCACGAGCATTTCCAAAAATTAGTGTAGCGTACTCCGCTCTTGTACGATTCTCGCCTTCTGTATCGTACGTTCCGAACTCGAGGTTGCTTCGGACCTCATCCTGCATTTCTCGTGTCCAGTACCGTGCTGTGAATGCTATCGCAAATTCAACAAAACTGTGGATAGTACGTTCCACGAGATGCCACCAATTTTTCGCTTGACCCTCTAATGCGTCTTTGATGACGAAACGCACGGCCGATCCCTTCGTCCCGGCTGCATCGCAGTACTCCTGTAATTCTTTCAGGAATTTCATGGGTCGCTGTTTCCCATCTGCTGCAGACTTCGGAGGCTTCTGCGATACCGGCTGGAAACGAGTAAGGTTTCCTGCCTGAAACATCGAGAATCCACAGGCTGAATTATCCATGCCTGTAGTGACACGTTGTTCTAACTCCTTGATTCTTGCTGCGTGATCCTCGGTAACAGTCTGGTTCTTCTTAATCCGCTCCTTGGCCTCTTCCATCTCCCTCTCAAGCCTTGTCCGAATTATCTGTTCGATGACAATGACATCCCGCTGGTAATCATTGAGAACCTCCTGCTTCTTAACGATTTCTTGACGTACTTCCTCGATTTTAGTGTCCGTCCTTTCTTCTACCTTGGAAATGTTGGTCTCGACGTATTCTCGCATATTCTCCTGGAGTGCAACTGTCCTTGTGGTACATGAATTGTTGGTTTGTTTTAATTCCGTCCGGATCTTCTCAAATGTTTCATCCATGGTTTGTAGGAAGGCCATGATCTGACTCATACCAACCGGATCAACAACAACAGGGAGAGTATTCCCTAACACCGAAGTCGATTGACCTTCCTCTTGTACATCTGACTCATTTAATTCCATTGTTTGTGTTATACTATAGATCTCAGATAAGCGTACAATTTCCTCACGGTCCTGCCTACGCTGCTGTTTAGTAGAACGTCTGCTCTGGTGGATTACCACGCTAGAGATCATTCTAGCAGTGATGTACTGAGTTCCTGACTTGCATCTAGCAGTGCCCGCTGGACTAATCGATTTGCGAACGTTGACTCGAAGCGCATAATTCCTCTTCTTGGCACCCACTACCAGACTTTTTTTCCTATGCTCGAGTCCCTGTTCGGGCGCCAAATGTAACGGTATTAATCATTAACATTACCCTGAAAGGGTTTTGTTCAGACTCGAGGATGGAGGAAAGTAATATAGGCTTCAGTAATAGGTAAAAGTAGGGTTTATTCAAGAAACGTAGTGTAAATTATGCGATACATTAAATGGAAAAATAAATATAAAATCTAATTAACGATCTCGATCCCTGTTTCTTGGTATTATGGCTACAACGCGCCTTACAATAAGTTATTCCCGGGCTCTTGAGCCATTTATAATCGTGTACGCTGGAGAATCGAAAGAATGTGTGAGAATCTTATAATGCAAAGATAGACGTTGGTCAATAATATAATTTATAATCGGAATTGATTGATAATATGCTTTTTATAACGCTGATCGAGAATATATGATAATTTATAATGTAAAGATAAACGTCGGTCGATAATTGAATTTATAAAGTAAAGATAAACGTCGGTCGATAATCCTTTTTGCCCGTCGCGTTCACTACATGAGATACTTTAGCACGCGTACCGTCAGTAAGTGGCCGGCCGCTGCTTGTAGAATTCGGATTCACCTCGGATCTTTACTGAGTTGGTCGATACTCGCTTCTTACGTCACAGGACCGTTGGTGTGGGTAGAGCTCCTGCCTGGTACACTGTGAAGGTCTACGTACTGTTCCACCTGACCGCCGCTGCGATCCGGCGTCAGTGGGATGCATGTGCAGCTATCTGACCTATCAGGGCCGTGCCCTTTTATTGCCTCTGTTTTATTTTTAATTGTTAAGTTTTATTGCCTACGTTTTATTTTCCCTGAGATATTGTTATTTAAATTATTTCCCTGTCTAATTTCTTACGCTATCGTGATTTATTTTATATGGGTCTTTAGTGTTGTGATATCCGTTATTCTAAAGCGTGGCGACGATCAATTTTGTATGCATAGCCTGTTGGATTGTGCTATCCTCGGCTACCAGAGAGTCCGCTTTGTTGATGTTTGGATGGTCCAGCGGTGCGTTGAACTCGAGCGCAGCTCAGGTTCAGCTGCTACCCGCCTAGTGTGTGTGTGTTTGGTGCTACAGCTGGTCTCTGCGTGTATCAGTGCGGCTGCAGCTAGCGAGGACTCGTTTGCTCTTCCTTCTTGGTAGTTATACTTCTGCGTTAGCGGGACCCGTGAACAAAACTATTCCCCGAGTGCCAAATTTCTGGTCTTTTTATACCAGTATCCCCTCTGTCCGTCCCATGCTTCTGGTATTACTATAGCTGGTGGCGGTCCTGTAGCCTATCTCCTGTAGCCCACTGATAGCCTTGGTTTTATTGAAATTTGTCGTTGGTCTTTAATTTTCTACTGGTACTTTTTGAAACGAGTAACGGGACTTGGCCTCCGAGGTGCCGGCTTACATAGTGTGAGTGACGCGCGGTAGCGGTGCTTCATAGTGTGCACCGCGCGCCATGAGCTGATAAGTATAGGCCGGTCTTACTCGGTGTGAGTAACGCGCGGTAACGATGCCTGGAGGTGTACCTCGAGTGTTGTCATATGGCCAGTACGTTAGACTTTATTGCTTTTTGAGGCACGTAAACGTTATGGTATTGGCCATCGGGAAATATACAGGTGCGAAATCGACAACTATCAGGCGTCGATTGTTTCAAGTCGAATAATAGGTAGCCGTGCGATGCAGCTGTTGCATCGAAATATACCTCCTGCAAAAATCTCGGATTCTCGGAGAATACCTGGCGTGCTACATTTTTTAAGACTACGATATAATTAGCTTTTAAGGAGATATCGCGCTGCCCCTGACCCTGATGGAAGAGAATTTGCATGATGAAGATGGCACTACGATTTTTATGATGGCTATCCTTGGTGAAAAGATCGACCACGGTGTTGCTCGATGCCTCGCGCATTAGATCGTCAATGACCACAAGTTTAGGCCTTGTATGATTCGAGTAGTCTGCTGGTTGCAGTAAACTCTCACGAAATTCGATTTTATCACCGTACTCTGAATATCCGGACTGCCACACTGAACAATAAAAAAGTATACGCTCGAACGGGACATCCGTTATTTCGCGCATGTATTTGAAGAATTTTTTGACAAATTATGTTTAACCACAGCCCGTAGGACCGCTTATCACGGCTGTCCATGTTTGTTTCCAACGTGTATTTATATCGATGAGTGTCTATTGGATAATCAGCTGGCGCACGGCAATCGATATTCGCCTTGCGTCGACCTGTTGCTTCTGTGTAGCATGCTGCGCTCGGCTATGCCGGAGATGGCCGAGGCTGTGTCTCGCAGGCGTGCCGCGTGAAGCAACAGGCTATCTTTCTCGCTTGACTTCGGCTTCGCTCAGCGGCTATCTCACTCATTTGACTTCAGCGCACACTGACTCGTTTGTAAAACGCAGCTATATTGTAAAATCTGGCACATACGTGAAAACCCGCTCGAACAGCGCACACATTTCAGCATCGCTCGTACAAATTTTCATTGCCTTCACCGGATCAACTCAGCTTTTTCGTGCTCACAAGGACTCACAATCAGGTACGAATACACCGCTATAATTTATAATAATTCAATGACGGCGAGGAGTGAAAAACACATCGGTGCATCCTTATGAAGGTCTCACACTGTAGCGGGCCCTGCAGCGCGGGCTGTAACACGTTTCCACGCTACCTATTACTCACTCAATTAATACAATTGCGTGTGTTTGTTTTAATTTCCGTCACCTCAATCTCCGGACTCGTTTATAACTTCATTAGCTCTGAGCGCGTGAAAACGATAATGGTTTTCATGAGATTCTCGCGTTGACCAAATTTTCCCCAAAATGAATTAAGCGCCAATTTTGCGAGCGAAGGTAAACCCGGATTTAACTGCAATGCACTTCGCTCAAGATATACACCCTTAGACTCCTCGTACAACGCTATGAAACGCTCTATTGCTTCCTAGTCATCGTTACACTCTGCTGGCGGTCCACTCACCTCCTGTTTTATTTTTAGGAATGTATCGATGTACTCTGCAAAATGACCGCCGCGTCGCGTTGTCGAGTCATACTGCGTAGCAACGTATTGCCAAATTTCATCGATACGCGTCACCTTATATCCGAGCGACACAGCTTTTCTCAGCTCGTTCACGACCCATGTGCCGTCAAACGCTCGTTCAGTCGTGTCATCGTGTGTGCAGTGCTCGGATGTGTCCATGTCTGTGCATCACGTTCTACACGGGGAACAGTAGTTTCCCATGCATGCGAACAGGCAGTACTTGCATGTACAAATCGCGTGGTGCTATTACGGTGCAATTCACGAGACCCTCGACGACACTTAGATCGTTTTCAAGTGCTACGAGTTCTCGACACTCGTCACCTACGTACAATTTCGGATATCCAACGGGATATTTTCCATTCTTACACACCCATGGATACAGCGATTTGAAAAATGTTATGAGGAAGAATTGAGTCGCGTCAATTATAAATTTGATTTTGCGTCGGCGTTTGTGCAATATTGTCGTACAGATAATACGGTTTTAATAGGCGTGTATCTAGCTTTTCGAGAGTTACTTATACGTTGTGGAAGCGTGTGCCCCTTTACAGAAGCATGCACGATATTATTAGCATGTATGAGAGTATTGCGAAAGAATTTTCTACAATAAGTTCGTATTGCGGTGTTACCACCAAGGGGGTAGTGCTGAAGCGATACTCTCTCGTGCGTACAGCATTAGCGATAACGCAGTTGCGCTCACGCTCGAGCCATACGAGCCATACGACGGCTTTGCGCGACTGCTTACAGAGTGCGCGACTGCGTTATAATCTACGAGAAAGCGATACAAATGGCAAATAACGGAGCTACGTTTCACCCGATATGGCCATATATAGCGTACCCCGTTATATACGGTTTAAATAAATCATTTGGTAAAATAATCGTCGCCGGGCTCGAGTTTAACTTTGCGTGTCTTACACCAGTGGTGAAATATTGTCGAATACTTTTACCGGAATTATACTTATTGTCAGTTCGGACGAGTGGCGAGTGTTTAAAAGTGATTTTTCTCGCGTACAACGATATGTCGAAGCTCATGGGGCTGATACCGAGAAAATGTGTAATACCCGCATAGAGCCCACAGCGTATACACACTTTTAACCTTGTGTTACCAGCACAGAGCTGTCTTCTTTGGTGAAATAAGCGGTAGTGCTAATAAGGAATTCGAGAATCAAGAGGAATCTGGGGAATCGAAACGGAAACGCTTCCGAAAATATTCTCCAAACATTGTTAGGCAGCAGCCGACGTTTGATATGCTCGTCGAAATAAGTAGAAGAATTGATATTCATATGCAGGCTCTAGAGAGCAAAAGTGAAATGATTCAGCGGTGTATGAACGAGCTGGTATCATATGTCCGTGAAAAGATAGTTGTCAGTGAAACGCCTGGTGCGGCAGCGCATGACATCATCGGTTTCAAGGATTTTTTTTCAAGAAGCGCTCAGGCCCATCACGACCTTGCTAGCGCCGGAGGATACGGTGCTTGTGAAAATTATTTTGTCCGAAATAATTGTGCTGTACCGTGGTCATATCGTTGATCATGCATCGGGTGTTGCGTTGCGAACGCAATAATTCTCCGTATGTGTAGTTAATCATCTGTGATAAAAACATAGCTGTAAATAATTGTGTATAGTGTGTATTACGCTCGAAGGATTATAAAGTATGTACTGAGGATAGTCATAGAGAGAGAGGGAAAAAATGTGAGCTGCTACAGACCTAAAACCGAAGCATCAGCAAAGGTTTGCGACAGAAAGAAGACGGAGCTCTCGTCTTTATTTCATTAACGCAGCAGATCATGGAATACGTGCCGATGTCGATTAGCAGCGAAGCACCGGAGCTTGGTAAATAAAAAATAAAAAATAATTTTAAAATCGTGATTTTAAAGCACGTAATATTTATTTTTAATTATAAACAATAATGTCTTGTACAGCAAGCAGCCCCTGCATACAAACCGACACCAAGCGTTCGTTATTCGTGTTATGGAGAGCGAGAGGAGGATACATATACTGTACACATAAAGGGTGTCCCAGCAAGAGCGCTGGATTTAAATTTGTCGCCATTTTGTCAATACGAGTTGTACGGTGATTTATTTTTGACATTTGTCACGTACAGACCACGCGATTTAAGAATATGGAGAAGTATTCAAACCAACAACGTTTAATTATTCTAAAAACACATTACAAAAATGGTGAAAATTTTGCGAAAACAGTTCGCCAATAACGTCAAGTTTTTGGTCGCAATAATGCACCAAATGAATCGACAGTAAGGCGTTTAATTACAAAATTTGAGATCAAATTTACGCGGATGGATCAGAAGATCAGTGTTCGTCGTCGTCCTTGTCGGCCACTCGAAAATATAGCCACAGTAACGGAATCTGTGTCCGAGAATCCAGGAACTTCCATTCAGCATCGTGGTCAACAATCCGCATTAATTTGATGATGTTCCAACACCCAATCAGCAAATTCACGACGCTGCGCATGGTCCCTGGCTTGATTTCTTGCACCAATTGAACCTTGTACGCGTGCAAATGCAGATCTTTTACCAAAATTCGTTGCATAGTGCTACTGGAAATGTTTAATTGTTAACCACGATGCCGAATGGAAGTTCCTGGATTCTCGGCCACAGATTCCGTTACTGTGACTATAAAATCGCCGCGGAAGGAGGGTAGACGCCGACAACAGTTGTTGTGGTGAGTACATAATTTTATTCATTTTTCCAAGTATCCGGTCTATAAATATGAAACCGGAATTTTTGTATAGAAAATACACGTTTATTGTATGAAAATGATAAAAAATATTTTATTCGAAGTATTGCCCATCGCTAGCTAGACATTTTTTCCACCTGTCTGACAATTTGTGGATGCCACGCAAAAAAAAACTGTTGCTTTTTTGAGGCAAACCAGTCATCGAGCCATTTTCGTACATTTTTGTAGGAAGTAAAGCGCTGCTCAGCAAGTGCGTGTCCCATCGATGCAAATAAGTAGTAATCGGACGGACCCAAGTCTGGTGAGTAAGCGGCATGCGAAAGTATTTCCCAACTAAACGCCTCAATCGTTTCCTTGACCAATTTTGCTGTGTGTGATGGTGCATTATCATGAAGTAAAATCACTTTGAGTTGCCTTTTTTGATATTCTGCTCGTTTTTCACGCAAAGCTTGATTCAAATCGATCATTTGTTGTCGGTAGCATTCAGTATAAACGGTTTCGCCAGGTTTAGCAGCTCATAATAGATCACACCCTTCTGATCCCACCAAACACAGAGCATTGTCTTCCGTCCATAGCGATTTGTCCTTGCAGTCGATGTCGATGGTTCGCCTGGAGTTACCCATGATCTTTTACGCTTAGGGTTCTCAAAATATATCCACTTTTCATCGGCAGTCACAATTCGATGGAGAAATGACTTTCTTTTGTACCTGGCGAGCAGCATTTCGCAAGTGGTTTTTCGGTTTTCCTGCTGTCTTTCATTCAGTTCATGTGGAACCCATTTTCCCATCTTCTGGATCTTTCCCATGGCTTTCAAACGTATGGAGACGGCTTCTTGTGTCACATTTAATTGATCCGCGAGTTGTTGTTGCGTTTGAGCGTCATCCTCATCTAACAATGCTTGCAATTCGCTGTCTTCAAACTTTTTCGGTGATCTTCCGCGTTCTTCGTTTATCACGTCAAAATCGCCACTTTTTAATTTTTCAAACCACTCAAAGCACTGTGATTTACTAAGAGCATGCTCACCGTAAGCTTCGACAAGCATTCGATGCGATTCTGCAGCAGTTTTCTTCAATTGGTAACAGAAAATCAATGTTGTCTGCAAATCGTAGTTTCCAGGCACAAAATTCGACATGTTCAACGCTATTACAAACTATGCTGTTGTATGAAACTTGTATTGTTGTGAGTTGCAAATCTTTGTCAGAAATGTCAACAAGGAAATAGCGCCTATGACGCGGTTTGACGGTAACTACATTGACAGCTAGGGTCATCCATGGGCAACTTCCGGTTTCATATTTATAGACCTGGTATGTGTACACCTTTGCTTCATCCTGCTCTTATCTCTACTCTTCCTTATTCACCAGAATACCCATAGCACCTCACTTTACCATCTCCACGTTACGGACACTGGTTAAGCAGAGTAGGTAACGCGGCGGTAGAAAAGTGGGGTGGTGTGGGAAGGAGTGCGATGGAGCAAAAGTGTACACGTACTACTCAGATGATTAACCTATTGAATTTGTTATTCCTGGGCAGGGTGATGAGTATATCGATCTCGCGCATACTTCGCTTAGTCTGAGGGTAAAAATAACATCTCCTTCTATGGAAATTGCCACGGGTACAGTGCCGAAAGTAAGCACTGGCCCTGTAAACAATTTCTTGCATTCTATGTTTAATCAGGTGGTCGTATACCTGATTTAAAAACTAGTTTAACCTCCAAATAATGGCTACGCTTATCGAGCGTACATAGAAACACTTTTGAATTACGGTCCAGCTGCCAAAAATTCGTATCTGACGAGCATTCTCTGGTACTATGATACCCCCGGAAAAATGCATGATAGAATATCGGGAAATGCAGGTCTTGTAGAGAGAAACCATATTTTTAATGTTGGAAAAACTGTTCGCTTGCTCGACCATCGGCATTGCGATATATTCAATCAGGAGCGGTTCCTATTATATGGTGTCGAGATGAAACTACGACTGGTGCGATCTAGAGATTCATTATGTCCTGTGGGCGATACAAAGGATGGTCAATGCGGCTGAAAGATTCTTAAAGCATCGCTTCTCGTTTGTAGAACAAAAATAGCTCCTTGTGTGCTGCTCTCTCATGCTAAAACTCTGGCAACTTTCACGCTAAAATATCCTCTTACGAGAATCGAGGTAAAGGCTGTTTCAATACACTCCGGTGTTCATGGAGAGACGAACGATAATATCGTGCTAGGTCAATTGCCGAAGCGTATAATTATCGGTTTTGTCGATAACAAAGCGTTCAACGGTGACTTCAGTATGAATCTATTGATTTTCCAAAGTTGCAAGATTAATTATCTCTTGTTGTATGTAGATGATGCTCGGATTTCACAAAAAATCATCTGTACGTGGATGTTCAAACGTTGTTTTCAGAGACTGGAATACATTTCTTGAACCATGATAATTCTATCGATCGCGATAATTATCGCGATTGATACTGTCTGCTTGATTTTGATTTGACTCCCGATGTTTCAGCGGACAGCAATTCGCGTTGAAATTTAATAAAGCACGGTAGTGTGAGAATAAAGGTACGATTTAACGACGCGCTTGCTTCAACGGTAAAATGTGTTGTCTATGCGGAATATGATAATGTCCTTGAAATCGATGCCTCTCGTCAGGTAATGGTGGATTTTATCGGACAAGCGAAAAATGTCCTGATGTCGAAATAAAATTGTCTCGTGTTAAGTGGTGTAGAAGCGTCTTTGTGAGTAACTAATCAGGCGAACTTGAGAATCTGCATAGATTAGACATGAAAATGGATATCGTCGTGGATATACAGGGAATACGTGATAAATATTCGGAATTTATTTAGAAAGAAATTGCCGTGGTAGCAGTGAATAGATCACGCTCTGGTCGTTGGATCGTCGCACCACCGTGTCACTTTGCCGAATTACCGCACTATTTAAGAAGCCATAATAATTTTCTCTCGAAATATTTTCACGGTCTTGAATGGTATGAGGGCGATGCGAGCTGTAAACAAGCATACGCAAACTTGCGTGTAATTTAGCGAAAATCAAGACGCATCTATACACGCGGTCACGAGAAGGATACTTCTTCGCGATATCATGAGTCGTGAAATTTCCATCCTGGAGGCTGAAGAGGGCGCTCCATTGTACACATTTATGCCGAAATCTTTGCGAAAATGCTTCAGACACGCTATGATATACGATACAGCGTTTTAGTAGTATGCAATGCTTCAGGCTTTCCAAACAAAAAGTTGTCTTCGCGAGCTCCCGTTTAAAGGGTACTCGTACATGGATGCTTGTTCGGCAGACGAAGGGGAAGAGAGTAAGAAAGAGGAGAAATCTTCACCATACAGTCGTGACACGATCGACGATGCTGTGAAATAAATTTTACTTATATACGTCTGTCAGAGCGTATAGGTCATCTTTTAATTATTGACTATGTGTTCAGCATGAACACTAGACAAATTTACAAGAGTCTGCAGTATCTAACGCTTTCAACCGTTGGAGTATACCCAGCTGACAGAATTCCTCGAGTATGGTCGTTACCGGCCGAACTCTTAACTTATACGGATAACCACTATAGACCTGGAGAGCACTGGATCGTCATGTACGTCGACCATTATGGAAAAGGAATGTACTTTGATAGCTACGGGCTACCACTGATTATACCGCAACATCTCGCGCGGCTACGAAGAAACTGCAAGTTCTATCGGTCCGGCCTCAAGCAACTACAGAGTAGTATGTAGGATGTGTGTGGACAATTTTGTGCCGTATTCCTGCATCATATGTCGTGCGGATTCATCATGTCGCGATTAAATAATCTCTTCAGCGATAATATATTGAAAAACGATTGAATAATACGAAAATATTACAAAGCTTTTACCTTTCGGCGATCGGACAGTGATAAAAATTAATTTAACGGTGGAGGAATTTCCGAACGAAGATTACCGTGATTGCAGAGTTGTCGCATGTCACGGTAAATGTGTGTAAAGTGATTTAAATGAAATATTGATAAACTAAAAACAAATACCTGGTCTTACTGTGCCTTTTATTTTTATTGTATAGTGTGATAATTAAAAATCTACAATTGAAGTCTCTCGGTACTAGGTCATATTCTACGCCTTTTACTGCGGAGCAATCGTTTCGAAAAGAAGGCAGCGCCAAGCGACACTCGTGCAAATCTGCTGTCGATGCATTCGAAGTACTGGACACCTAGTTATGATTCATGAGAGGTTGTTATCTTTATTATTAAATTCTGAATTCCTGCGACAATTCCCGACCACTTGTCTTCTTCTAAGATAGAAATATGACAAATCGCAACTCGGGGTCTGAGTCAGCGTTACCTAGATTCCTGCGTTATCGATCTTTTTTGGTCGAAAGATCTCAATCGAACAATCGAAGAAGAACAATCGAATCCCTAATTTTTGTCAACTCTGATTGCCTCACTCATTCGTTAAGAATTAATGAAGCAACCATACTTGACGGTTTTTAATTTCTAAAGAAATCGTGAAAAAATATCACCACAGCCCGGGATCGAACCGGGAACTCCAGAATTCTAGCCTGGTACGTTACTAATTACGCCACCGTGGTTCTGGTGACATCAGTTCACGATTTCCATTTTCAATGTCAGTAATCAAATAACTATTAATCAATCATCGGTCGTGTATTGAAACGTTTTGTGATTTCCGTTTCTCTTATGCACTTTGTTTATCCCTCTTCGTGCGAGGTTTATGCGCGTATATTAGGCGGTCGAGGCGAAATCGCGTAGTTCATATTTTCTTACGAGCGAGTCTTATCCTATACCACCGGGGAGAGGATTGATGGCTCGAAACAGATTCGTGCTCTGGGCTGGTTTCAAGGAGTTTTTTTGTTGAGTCTATTGTTTTAAAAGAGTATGTGATTGGTTCTATTTTTTGTTTTTGTTGAGAGACCTCATTCTGGGTTTTATTGATTTGCATATGTCTGTAGTGGACTTGGGATCCATTACCCTTTCATGGTTGTTCTGCTTATTTGGCGGGTAATTCTTTAATTTGATTGTGCTTAAGGCACTTATTGAGTTTCTAGTGTTCTGGGGAGTTAGGAAGGATTTGCCTCGGTTGGTGGAGGTACTATCGAATAAATAAGCTGCGATTTTACCTCTCCGTACGGCTTCCTATTTCCGATCGGAATAGAATTTGTGATCCGTACGACGATCCGGTATCGTGTGTACGGATCTTAACACTTAATCATTACAAAGAAACAACTGCTATCGCGTCCTGTTTTTACGCTATCCTTTTCTTATAATTACGTATATGGAATAAATTTTAGTATTTTCGGGTTTTGACTCGATTATTCGTACGACAATGAGATATCGTGCATACGGAGCTTAACACTCAATTTATCAATCTGGGGTTATCGCGTTTTGCTTTTACGCGATAATCTTAAAGTTCCATATGCGGAATTTATTTCCGGTATTTCTGGTTTTTGATTTTATTATTCGTACGACGAAAATAAAATCACTCAATCTGATACTATGGGGTTGTCGCGCCTGTCTATGTGAGATTACACGGTGGGTAACTCCTAGGTCTAACTGCCTGCACGTGTCCTCATACGGGGCGTTCCATGGTATATTCATTATATATACTGGTCGGCCTTTGAATAATCATTGGATGTTTTGCTGGTGGTATGCTACTTTAACGCTTTATCGTTAGGTGTGACCGTACGCGTGGTTCGCCTCTCAAGGCTCCGCCTTGCTGGGTGTTTCCGTGGTAAGTTTAGTGTGGGGTCGCGAGAATTGTAATGTTAGATAGGAAGTGTGAATTTAACTACCTATCGTACTCGTCTTTGTTATTGTTTGGGTCCCTAGCTATAGCTCACTGTTCGCGCAAGACACCGGGTTCGCAGCGATGACCAACTAGCTCGTCCTGTACCCCGGATACTGAGGCATTTATTCACGTTAGTTTAAGGTACCTTATCGTGCCGTTAAGGGGCTTACGTCTCGGTCTCTTAATTAATGTGATCTGCCGAGATATCCGTACGTTACCGGGGGTAGTTGGCTGCTGGCCCTGACGTGGTCCCACCCACGCAGGTACACCCTACGAATCTTGGGCGCGTGGTGCAGCAAGTCGGGATGCCACTCCCTTGACCTGGTGACACACGTGCTTTTTCACAGTCCAAGAGACGAGTAGCCACCTCGCTATGCGTGGGGACACGTTAATGGAAGAGTGCCCTGACGCTGTGAGTAGGGGCGGCCACGCGCTATGCAGGGGAGCCTTACTCCACACAGGGTATCACTAATTAGTTCGTTCAGTCAACTGACTGCCAAGCGCAATGCAGGGGAATCAGTTGATCGAAGGAATAGTGGTTTCTACTGTTGAAATAATGGTACATTTATTCTGTATTCGTACGAATATTCTAAGTATATTGAACAGTGCGCTAACGAATGCGAGAGGGGACGCACACTTGATAAACCTCCCCTCTTACTCTGGTGTACGTAAGCGAGATTCGACAGCTAGTAGAGCTGGAAACTGTGCGCCGCCCTCGCGACTAGGCACTTGAGTTTGAGCCATCTCTGTATAAACACTTATATATAATGTAAATATAGTTTATCTCTAAAGTGTACTCCTTTTTCTTTTCCACACTTTAACATCTACCATTATTTTTCCCAAACTGTTAGTCTTATAATAATCAGTTCGTTCGGTCAACGGACGGCCAAGCGCAATGCAAGGGAATCAATTGATCGAAAGAACACTTATTTCCTTACATGTTAATTTTATGATTAATATAGACTCTAGGTGAGTTGTCGAGCAGCACTTCGTCTTGAAGAGTAATTTTTAACAAGAGCCTTGAGGCTTGTCCTGTCGCGGTTTATATAGTTTAGTGGATGAGCCCCGGGGGGTGTTTTGTGGTATGTCACGTGATGTTTGTCGCACCTTACTCACTGGGTGAGGGCGGTGCGGGGTGGAGTATAGGTGTACCGTTATGTCTTTAATTTCTATATTTAGCCGGTTCTTTGTCTTTCGGGGGTTTGAACCGAGGTTCTGGTGAGGTTGAATTCCGCGATTTAGTGTTAAGTTTCTATCTTCTGGAGTTTCAAACTTTCGTTGTTGATTCGCTGTTTTTTCATATTTTTATGAAATGTTGGTCTTGGCCTTCTATGTGACAATCAGTTTATCGTTGTTTTAGAAAAATTGTCTGTCAAATTATCATTTTTTTTCAGTTTTTTGTGTCCTTCTCACTGGGTTTTGTGATATTCTTGGTTTAGGTGATGCTTTGATACTTATTTATTCCTTAATTTTTGTGAGAGATTGGCTTTGTTTAGGTGTTTTTCCTAATGTTAATCTATTTGTGCGTGGGGGTATGTAGCGGAGATTCATGTGACGGTACCCTGTTGTTTTGTCTCTTTGGTTTGGGGTAACCGCGAGGGTTCTACCATTCCTTTCGTCTTTTCCCCGTTGTGTGGCGTTCTTGGCGTCTAGCGCCGTTCGAGTAGTGTGGCCTATTGGAGGGCCTACTGCGCGAATCTTTGCACGGTAATGTATTTGGTTTAACGAGTGATTCCGCCCGGTCTTAGCGTGGGGGCGGGGGCTACTGCGCTGGGGTTCGGTAGATACAGCGCGTGGTATCGCTAGCCGCCCTGCCTCCCGTCTTGCTCGCTTCGTGCGGGAGGGGTTCCCCCCGAGTGCTGTGATTTGTTTTTGTTGAAATAATGGTACATTTATTCTGTATTCGTACGAATATTGTAAGTATATTAAACAGTGCGCTAACGTATGTGAGAGGGGACGCTCACACCATAAACCTCCCCTCTTATTTTGGAGTACGTAAGCGAGTTTCGACAGCTCGTAGAGCTGAAAAACTGTGCGCCGCTCACGCGAGGAGCACTTGGGTTTAAGCCGTCTCAGTATAAACACTTATAAAATTAAATAGATATAGTTTATTCATAAAGTGTAAGTCCTTTTTATTTTCCACACTTTAACAGTTTTGATTGTGGTCTTCGCACTAAGGTGGGGCTTACTATTGACGCCATTGTCTTTAGGGTGGGTACTCGCGGTTGCTTGTGTGTACCTAATTATCTTTCTGTTTTCCTTGTTCGATGGGTGCTTATTCGCTACTTTTTTGCTCGTGTTGTTAATAGGTAATCACTTTAGTGATTTCTTTATTTTATTCATTGGTTTTGGTCTGTGCTTTTTTGTGTGTTTTCTCTGTTTGTTGGTTAGAGTTGGATATGTTGGTTTAATTCGTGTTTTAATTCTAGTTTGTAGCGGATCGCTCTAGTTGCGTTCCGTTACAGTATATGTTATTATTAAATTCTGAATTTTTGCGACAATTCTCGACCACTTGTCTTCTTCTAAGATGGAAATTTGGCAAATCGCAACTCGGGGTCTGAGTGGTCGGGAATTGTCGCAGAAATTCAGAATTTGATAATAACATAAACACGACCGATGATTGATTAATAGTTATTTGATTACTGACATTAAAAATAGAGATCGTGAATTGATGTCACCAGAGCCACGGTGGCGTAATTGGTAACGTACCAGGCTAGAATTCTGGAGTTCCCGGTTCGATTCCGGGCTGTGGTGATATTTTTTCACGATTTCTTTAGAAATTAAAAACCGTCAAGTGTGGTTGCTTCATTAATTCTTAACGAATGAGTGAAGCAATCAGAGTTGACAAAAATTAGGGATTCGATTGTTTGAGATCTTTCGACCAAAAAAGATCAATAATGCAGGAATCTAGGTAACGCTGACTCAGACCCCGAGTTCGATTTCCCAAATTTCCATCTTAGAAGAAGACAAGTGGTCGGGAATTGTCGCGAAAATTCAGAATTTAATAATAACATATACACGTCCGATGATTGATTAATAGTTAATTGTTATCTTTTAGCCCATGACACCCTCTAGCAGCAATAATATCAGCTATATACTAATTTAACGGAAGTATGTGAATGTTAAGAAAATAGTCAATTTCTCATTTGGAACCTTTATAGCTGGATAATTGATATAACTTAAAACGGAAACTGAAATCGACAAACTTGCACGATATTATTCATCAACTGATCAATAATACTGCAATCGTAACTGATCAATAATACTGCAATCGTATCACATATACCATATATACGGTTCAAAGCATATGAATCTTGTATTTTTCAATCGGTGCGTACGGCTTATCTTGAAAAACGAAAAAATATATAATTATACACAATGTTACAATAAAACATAATGACAATATTACGTTACAGTAGTATGTGTATACCTTTGCTCCATCCCACTCCTATCCAAACTCCTTCCCCCACCACGCGGCTACCCCCACTACCGCACTTTACCACCGCCGCGCTACCCACTCTGCTTGACCAGTGTTGGTAACGTGGAGATGGTAAAGTGAGGTGGTGTGGGTACCTTGGTCAAGAAGGAAGAGTAGAGATAAGAGTAGGATGGAGCATAGGTGTACACATACTTGGAATAAATTTTTTAACTCACCCTTGTGTTGGCGGCATCTGCGACGACTTTCCATGGTGACGGGCACAATATTTATTCCAATATTCCACGGCACACATATATGCACACACACACGCACTCTCTCTCTCTCTCTCTCTCTCTACGCGCCAACCACAGCTACGCGCCCTGGTATTGCTAATTACCCACACCCGTGGAGCGCTGGCACCGTCAGGCGTACGCATCCGTATTCCGATCAGTGCATTGTTACCGCACGTTTCCTCGACCCGATGTAGTTCTCCGTCCTCGTCAATTAAATGTTCGAGGCCGAATACACAAGCATCACCGGTAACGCACTAATCGGCGGCTCGGGGTGAAATAGCTGCGGCCAGTCGACGTATATCGATTCCTCGAAATCGACCAGCAGCACCTCGCAGCACCCGTCATCACTCACGTCGATGATATCCCCGCGCATGGCCCTTTGATTACGCACAACCACACAGGACACCCCAACGCACAAGTCATCGGTTAAAAAGCGTCTCCTCTCAGAGCGCTCCTCGATATATAATTTATATAAATTGTCCTCCAATCCGCACAATGCCGCGCACATTAGATCCGACCACAGACACACAGTATTATTGTTGGTGCTGCATATCACGGACACACAAAAGCTGCCGCTAGATCGTCGCCTAGATTTAGCGGATACATTTTGCGATTTTTCTATTCAGACTTTCGTCGCGCACTGCTAAAGACAGACTGGATGCTCCGGATGATGCTGGCTGGAATCACAGCGTTTAAAGATAACAAACGCCCCTCTGAATCATAACCAGGTGTCCAGCGCTCTGAATGCAATGACAGCGGTTTCGCACGGGCGTGCCGCTTTGCGCTGTGCTTCTCGTGAAGCGAATGCTCTGCACTAAAAGACGCAGAATATGATACCGTACCGCGAGAGACCTCGATTATAATTTATATATAATTATAAAATAAGAGACACAGTAAGCCGATGTATTTGTTTTTAATTAACCAATATTTTATTTAAATCACTTAACACATATTTACCGTCGTATGCAACATCCCTGCAAACACGTAATCTTCGCTCGGAGACTCCTCCGCCGTTAAATTTATTTTTATCACTGCCTGATCGTCGAGAGGCAAAAGTATTGTAACATTCACGCACTAAGCTGTCGTTTTCATTACATTATCGCTAAAGAGATTATTAAATCGCGACATGGTTAAGCCGCACGACACAAGATGTAGGAATACGATGCAAAATTGTCCACACACATCCGACGTATTACTCTGTAGCTGCTTGAGGCCGTACCGATAGAACTTGCAGTTTCTTCGTAGTCGTGCGAGATGTTGCGGTATAACTGGTGGTAGCCCGTAGCTATCAAAGTACATTCCTTTTCCACGATGGTTAACGTACATGGCGATCCAATGCTCTCCAGGTCCATCGTGGTTATCCGTGTTAACTACGAGTCCAGCCGGTAATGACCATACACGAGGAATTCTGTCAGCCGGGTATACGCCAACGGTTGAAAGTGGTAGATACTGCAGACTCTCGTAGATTTGTCTAGTGTTCATGCTGAACACATAGTCAATGATTAAATGATGTCCGATACGCTTTGAAAGACGTATATATATGCAAAATTTATTTCACAGCATCGTCGAACGTGTCACGACTACATGATGAAGATTTCTCCTCTTTCTTATTCTCTTCCTCTTCGACTGCTGACCAAACATCCATGTATGATTCTCCTTTAAACGGGTGCTCGCGTAGCCAATTTTTTATTTGGAAACCTTGGCGCATTGCATAATGCGAATACGCTGTATCGTTTATCATAGCGTGTCTGAAGCATTTTCGCAAAGATTTCGGCATAAATGTGTACGATGGGGCGCCCTCCTCATCCTCCAGGTTGGAAATTTCACGACTCGTGATATCGCAAAGAAGTATAGCCTTCTCGTGACCGCGTGTATAGATGCGTCTTGATTTTCGCGAAATTTCACGCAAGTTAGCGTATGCTTTTTTACAGCTCACATCGCCCTCGTACCATTCCAGACCGTGAAAATATTTCGAGAGAAAATTATTCTGGCTTCTCGAATGCTGTGGTAATTCGGCAATGTGAAACGGCGGTGCGACGATCCAATGAGCAGAGTACGGTCTATCCACTGCTACCACGGCAATTTCTTTCGGAATAAACTCCGAGTCTTACCACGCATTCCCTGTATATCCAGGACGATATCCATTTTCACGTCTAATCCGTACAGATGCTCGAGTTCGACTGATTAGTTACTCACAGACACGCTTCTACGTCTCTTAACACGAAATAATTTTATGCCGACATCAGCACATTTTTCGCTTATCCGGTAAAATCCACCATTACTTGCCGAGAGGCATCAATTTCAAGGACATTATCATATTCCGCGTCGACTACACAATTTATCGTTGAAGCAAGCGCATCCTCAAATCGTACCTCTATTCTCACACTACCGTGCTTTATGAAATTCCAATGTGTATTGCTGTTCGCCGAAAGATCGGGTGTCAAATCAAAAGCAAACAGACAGTATCCATCGCGATAATTATCGCGATCGATCGAATTACCGTCGTTCAAGAAATGTATTCCAGTTCCCGAAAACAACGTTTGAAAAGCATCCACATATAGATGATTTTTCGTGAAATCAGGTTGTAACGGTTTTGAAGGTATTTGAGCACCATCTACATACAACAAGAGATAATTTATCTTGTAATTTTGGAAATTGAACGGATTCATACTGAAGTCGCCGTTAAACGCCTTGTTATCGACAAAACCGATAATTATACGCTTCGGCGATTGACCTAATACGATATTATCGATAATCTCCCCATGAACACTAGAGTGTATTGAAACGGTTTTTACCTCTTCTCTCGTAAGAGGATATTTAGCCGTAGATTTTGCCAGAGTTCTAGCATGCGAGAGCAGCACACCAGGAGCTATTTTTGTTCTACGAACGAGAAGCGATGCCTCGAGAATCTTTAAGCTGCATTAACCATTCTTTGTATCCCCCACAAATCAAAATGAATCTCTAGATCGCACCAACCGTAGTCGCATCTCGACGCCATTTAATAGGAACCGCTCCTGATTGAATATATCGCAATGCAGATGACCGAGCAAGTCTACAGTTTTTTCGACATTTAAAAATTGTTTTCTCTTCACAAGACCCGTATTTTCCGATGTTATATGATCCATTTTTTCAGGGGTATCGTTGTACAAGAGAACGCTCGTGAGATGCGAATTTTTTGCTGCTGGACCGTAATTCAAAAGTGTTTCTATGTACGCTCGATAAGTGTAGGCATTATTTGGAGGTGAAACTAATTTTTGATTCAGGTATACATCCACCTGATTGAACATAGAATACAAGAGATTGTTTACAGGGCCGACACTTACTTTCGACGATGTGTCCGCAGCAATTTCCGTAGTAGTAGGAAATGTTATTTTCACTCTCAGACTAAGCATAGTATGCGCGAGATCGATATACTCATCACCCTGTCCAGGAATAACAAATTCAATCGGTGAATCATCTGTTAGCGAACATATTGGTTTGTAATACACCCAATTGGAGCCTTCGATAGTAGTTTGCGTCGGTGGGAGTGAAAATAATTAAAGTTCCGATTTAAGACACTCGCACGAGTGCGCATGTAGAAAACCCATCTTGTTTCAGCTATCCAAAAATATCTGCAACTGTTCGTTGACAAGTCTTCTTCTTCTTATTGTTCTTATTATTCTTCTTTTTCTTCTTCATTACTTTTCTCTTTATTACACTTTTATTTTTACGGGAGATACGTCGTGGTTTACGTTCATTCGATAAATGAGGAGTTCGTGAAATTTTGCGCTTTTTATAACCAGAACCCCGCATGGGAGTGTCAATTTTTTCAGAGGCTTTGCGTTTGAGATTACTGTCTGATTCTCGCGCTCTCTCGCGAATAGCATCTTTCACAGCTATATTTCTATCGAGGATATCACCGGCTACGTTTACACCAGCGCGCAACGCCTCTTTTCCAACTGCTTTAGCGCCCTTCTTTAAAAGCTGTAACAATCGACGAAACAGGCCACCGAGAAAGCTGCCGATACCGTGTCCTCGTTGATTAGGTGTTCCGATATAAACATGGCTAATGCCACCGTACCCGCGACGACCCCATCCGTGCTGCACACTGTCAATATCATCCATAGTGGTGTAATCAATCGTGGGACCTTTTGAAATGTAGTGTCACAGTCAACGTTCCCTGCTCGAATGGTATAGGATCCCCAAATTCGTCTCTTATATCGATCTCGATAGTGTGTAAATTATTGCGCAAGAGAAGTATATATCGTGGCGTTGAAAACGATTTAGTTTTTATCGAACCATACGGAGAGTCATCAGTATCAATGGGAACAACTCGTAAGAGGGGTGTTTGTACATCGCCTGTAATATAGCTCTCGCAGATATCTGTGTATAAAAACATGCTGCCCGGTATAGCACCGGTGAGAGATGCAGGCCTCGACCCTGTGTATTTGCAATGCGGTTCTATCATTACTGACCTACAGGCCTCTTCCGAGAATCCTAGTAGCCTTGCGGTAGCGGGCGATACGCGAAAGTCGTGGTAGCGTAGATCATCGCATACGCATGCCACTTCGACCTGCCCGCTCGGAGGCGATTTAAAGTGCAAATGACCGGCCACGTGAGATAACTGATTTATACTCTCCAAAAGAGCGTCTATAGAGCGATATACACCCGGTGCTACTTGGTCTCTATCAGCACGTCTCCGTGTTAAAAGATTTAAACCCGATAAATCATAATCACCATCCTCAAAAGTTGCAAGATTTCCTACAGTAGGAACATGTAAAAGAGTCATCGGATAAGCAATTTCCACAAGAGAAACAGACCATTCTCCGTGCAAGCGTATCTGACGCGGTAGTTTTGTAATAAATTTCGTCGTCGTATTATCCAGAAAATACTGCATACTACTGTTGCTCGGTAGTACGACAAAGAAAGAGCTATCCTTGGAGCTCATATTTATCAGGGACGAGGATTCCGGGCGTTATTCCTCTTTGTCCTCTTCTTCTCTTTCGTCTTCTCAGATGACGGAGGCACTCGTACTCGTGATAATTCTGCCTCGTAGAAAATACCGTCGATAGTCTCGTTATGCAGATCGTGTAAAATACACACGAATGGTTCGCGATTCACCGATATTCGATGAATCTTGAATAATTCGTTACTCCAACCACGCTCAACGCCGTGCTGAATTGTCTCGGGCTATAGAGGCATTTTCGAGGGTTACTTCGCTCGGAGGAATACGCGTTCCGCTGTGTCTAGTGTGATTATAAGCATATAAAAAATTTTGTAAAACATCGATGTAACGCTTATTTCGCGCGTATGTAAAGTAGCGCTACATTCGCTCTTTTATTGTTCGATTAAAGCGTTCGGCAATCGAGGCTTTTATATCAGGGTTACGAGCAGCGCGAAAATCGATATTCTTTTTCTTGAGAATTTGCTGAAACGGAGCGCCGATAAATTCTTTGCCTCGATCAGTTTTCAATTGCTGCGGGCGACGATTGTTACTGCGCGCGAGTATGCGTGCGAGACCGCGGGCCACGTTTGCACTCGTTTTGTCACGCAAAGCCTCAAGCCACGCGTATTTGCTCAATACATCGATAACAACAAGCAGATACGCGTACCCATCGTTGTACGTGGCTATCGAGCGAAGATCAGCTAAATTAGCCTCCCATACATCGTCTATATTACTCATGCTGTACGTACGACGGAGAAATCGTCGTCGCATGAGACGATGCATGTTATATGAATCCTGTGTCTCGAGCCATGGTAAAACATTTTTTCGCGCTACTCTTCGATCCACCTAGGCCAAATTTTTTGCTCGAGAATAGAAAGCACGATGAGCGGTGTCATAATAGATTTTTTGAAGAATTTTCATAACTTTAGCGATGACCAGTTAAATGGATTCTTTTTCTTTTTCTTTTCTAACTGTGTGGGGGTCGATATTCTACTTGTGCGATGTTTTGCAATTGTTCGTCCTCTTTTTCATACCCCTCCTCCCCCTCGATGATATCGTTCTCAGCCGTGAGCATTAAATCTCTGTTTGAGTGTGCGGTCTCGGCCTCGTTTTTGTTGTTGTTGCTACTGTTGCTGCTGTTGCTGCTGCTACTATCATTATCGTGCGGTAAAATAAGACGCCGCTGTGGTGTCGAGGATGATGTAGGTGTAGGCTCGTGTAGTAACTCGGGATTGCCGATAAATTCCCGTAGCATCTGTATCGCTCGCAGGAGTTTGGCAAAGTGAGATCGTCCGATGGGTTTCTCGCGTTTTCTAGCTCGCATAGCATCGTTAACAAGATCAAAGCTATTGGAATTTAAAATTCTTCTGCCGTCTATGGAAACAACACCGTTACGATCCCATGTCATTTTGTTACCAACGGCGCTGCGATGCAAATTGCGAAGCAACGATATTGCTTTAGATTAAATTTTTTTTGGTACGCTATCGATAATAAGTGTGTCATTGAGTCGAGATTTAACTTTGTTCATTAAAACGTCGTCGGATTTATTCGCGTGGCTATCGAGTATTGCTATTTTTCGTTTTTATGAAATATTCGGTACTGCATTATCGTACTCGACCATGCGAACATACGCTGTAAAACCTGCTGGTACGCTATCCATTTCTCTCTTTCGCTTTTGTACGAGTGAGAGCTTAGAATTTCACTCAGCTCAGAGTCGAGGCCCGATAATGGCGTACCGGTAGTCTGTACGGAAGGCAACGGGTCTGCACTAGTAGTAGTAGTAGTAGCAGCAGTAGTGGCGAGTCCAGCGAGACGATGTACATAAGTACCATCTTTCTGTCATATTCCATGTCTCGTGTAGGCCAAGACAGGCACAAGAAGCAACTTGAGAAATCCGACACAGTGCTCGACGATGATCTTCCTCTTACCGCTCCAATTTCCCCTTTTGGCGGCTAGTCGTCGAAGAATTGTCGCGTGCCTCCGAAGATGATTCTTTTGCACGTTGTTCAGACTCACGTTTCCCTGTAAAACGTTTTGAGCACACTCGCATATACAGCGTACGAGCGTTACATCTGCTTTGCGCAGAATTGCACGTCGTTGCTCTTGCTTCAGATAACACAGCGCTTGCAATATAATTATTTGCTTTTTATCGAGACGTCCGCGCAACGCCATTACAAGCGCATTACTGGTACATCGCGCGACGCATCGCGAACTTTTATCGCTATTTGAGGCACGTAAACGTAATGGTATTGGTCATCGGGAAATATACAGGCGCGAAATCGACAATTATCAGGCGTCTATTGTTTCAAGTCGAATAATAGATAGCCGTGCGGTGCGGCTGTTGCATCGAAATATACCTCCTGCAAAAATCGCGGATTCTCGGGACATACCTGAATTGAAGCTAGGTGCTGAATGTGCGCGCGATCTCGCGGATTTTTTAAGACAACGATATAATTAGCGTTTGAGGAGATATCGCGCTGCCCGAGACCCTGATGGAAGAGATTTTACCGTGATGAAAATGACATTAAGATTTTTATGATAGCTACCCTTGGTGAAAAGATCGACCACAGTATTGTTGGATGCCTCGCGCATTAGATCGTCAATGATCACAAGTTTAGGTCTTGTATCATTCGAGTAGTCTACTGCTTGCGGTAAACCCTCGCGAAATTCGATTTTATCACCGTACTCTGAATACCCGGACTGCCACTCTGAGTAATAAAAAAGTATACGCTCGAACGGGACATCCGTCATTTCGCGCATGTATTTAAAGATTTTTTTTACAAATATGTTTTACCACAACCCGTAGGACCGCTTATCACAGCTGTCCATGGATGTTTCTAACGTGTATCCATATCGATGAGTGTCTATCAAAATCATTTAGCAGACTCTTAAATAAGCTTATACCGCGGCGGCGGCGGCGGCGGCGGTGGCGGCGGCAGCAACCCCGCGGCATCTGCTATTTCCGAGGCCTTAAAGAGCTGATAAGGCGCGGCGCGCCTGCACGAGCTGATGACGCGCGGGCCCGCGGTATAAACTGGTGTTTACGCCGTATGTAAATTAAATAACGATAGTTTTTATATTTCTTACAAATAAAGCAATTTTTTTATTTCACTATGCACACATCTCTATATGCATATTTTACGAATCATCAAATTCTAAACAGCAATATTATATCCACGGATGTAGCACGAGAAAGTCAGAACAAAAGGAAACACTCGATAAGAAAGACGGGACAAAAGGAATCAACGAAGAGAAAGTCAGAACAACAGGGAACGGTAGAGAGATAGCAGCTACTGCTACGAATAGCAGCACAAAAAGAACGAGCCCACAACGGTTTTATACATAATAAATTAATTTTTTTTAAATGTATTGTACACAGTAAATATGATACATGAAATTAGACAAAAAGATTATTTTTAAATATCGCGAATTCAACCGTACAACTATATACTTTTTTGCGTTATACTAATTAGCGTATTTCACAATACCCGTACGGTACAGTAGAGTACATCCCATGCCGCTTTCGCTTCGTGTTAACAGGTTCGCATGATTTCGTTTCTTTACGCGTTACTACATGATGAAATTCCGTACGTCGAATAGCGTCGAATTTTAAAATAATAGGTACACTCCTTGCTCCTGTCACGAAAGATTGTAATGCGTTATAATTTACATGACGGCTATTCGCAAAGTTTAGCGTAATACCCTTCACTTTACATTTTTACATACATTTTACACACCCATGGATACAGCGAGCAAACATCCACGTAGCGTATCTGCTCCGTATTCGCGACGTCGTACAAGCTTACAAAATTTTCCGTTCTCTATTTCCGCTCTCTTACAAAAGAGAGGCGCCTGCTTGACCATGGCGTGATTTTTCACGTATATCGACATTTCCTCGTTATTCTCGAGTAATCTGTCAAAATCGCATTCCCATATTTCGGTTAGAGTGTACCCTTTCGATCTGATTCGCCCGGAAATAAGAACGGTACGCTCGTATCGCTTATCCATTGTATCGCCGAATTTAGTTCGAGCATCTCTATTCACGCGATAACATCGCGGACAACCATGCCAAAAGCAGCCGTGAAATTGAAGAACGTGATGGACCCCCGCATTCACGTAGTATCCATCGACAGCCGGTAGGCCGGTCGGAGAGCGATACTCTCTCGTGCGTCCAGCATGCGCGATAACGCAGTTGCGCTCACGCTCGAGCCATACGAGCCATACGACGGCTTTGCGCGATTGCTTATCGCCCCAGCGATACCCCCTGGTGGTAACACCGCAATGCGATCTTTCTGTAGAAAATTCTTTCGAAATACTCTCATACATGCTGATGCTATCGTGCATGCTTTTGTACAGGGGATCACGCTCCCGCAACGTACAAGTAACTCTCGAAAAGCTAAACACGCTAGTCTCAAAACCGTAACATCTGTACGACAATATTGCACAAATTGCGTCGCAAAATCAAATTTATAATCTACGCGACTCGATTCTTCCTCATACCATCTTAAAAAGCGCTCGCGATCCGCTGAGAACATGGTATCGGGTGAGTAAAAATGCAAAGCCGGCAAAGGACCTGAGTAATTCTGATATTCCGGTGTGTTGAATATATGGGGAAATGTACCTTTTGACATCTCATCAGCGAAACCAAAGGCCTTAGGTAAACCGCTAAGAGGCATGGGTAAATAGTTTAGACTATCGAGAAAAACGACATCGCCAATTTTCATCGAGACAATCTTCGTACCATTCATAATCAGAAAGGGCAGCTGTGTTTTTTGCACCTCGATTAAATACCGTAGACTAATTGTGCGTCGAAACCTCTAGCATTATGGGCGATGCAGATGGTCTTTTTAAATTTTTGCGATAATGCCAGTTTCACGAGCTCCCCAACAGGATCCTCGATAAACACGAATTCACGTTTACCACAGTTAGCACAATCGGTCTCTATATCTGTGATATCCAGACATGCCATACATACGCATTGTGCAATACATAAATTCGGCTCGTGAATTCGTGTCGATTTATCATCATGCAATTGCTCGTGTTGTTGCGTCTCAAAATCATAAAATAAAAATCTCGTGGAACACTTGTCTTTTTTGTTCTCCTTTTGCGCCTCTGGTTTCTTAATCGTTTCGATGCGTAGTCGTTCGCGTTTGTTTGCATGTAATACAAAACGATATACCACATACATGCATCTTTTTATCTGTGGTTTTAATCATACGCGAGCAGCCTCTACAGATTTTCAATGCGTTACAGACGCTGTAACGTCTATATTTACGAGACGTGATACCCGCGGAGCCCTCACCCTTGTGATAAGTGAGGCAAAAAGCACCAAAGAACGAACGATTACAGTCGGCGCAATACTCAGGCTGAGAGTCGCTATTGCCGTTGCAATAAGTGGATTTACATCGAGCACATTGATAGCTACATCGATGCTCGAGTACTCGAATATACTTGGAATTACATTGTGTGCAGAACCCTCGACTACCTAGCGCACCGGCGAGATTTAATATCGGTTGATAGCGATGAGAACGCTCGTAATAGAGAATAAAGAGTGTATGATTAATTTTACTTGTTGCAATGAGTACGTATTTTCGCCCATCGTACAGAGCCGGAACGCGTTTTCCAAAGGTGAGAAATTCATAAATAACAATCGCTATACCCTCGTGAACCAAGTACTCCTGAAAGAGCTGAATATCGCGGGCACCACACCCCCTAGACGGTGTCGTTACCCCTGCATAACGCGTGAGCTCTATTGCTGCTGTATATTGCGCACCTCGAAGCCCGTTCCGAATTTGACACCATCGTCTGTGTAGTTCGCCCGTACGTATTTGACTGCGTTCGGCATGCGCGCGGGCAGTGACAAGGGATCGTTGTAGTCACAAATTATCGCAATTACTTATGCGTAAAATTGACTATTTTGCTATAGACTCGTGTGTAAGCCTAGTGCCCACACCAGCTCCTTCGACGCCTCGTACTATACATGTCGTCATTCTACATGTACCAGCGTCTATTCAAAATTCGCGCGCGCTCTGAGCTACACTATTAATTAGTCGCCATATATCGTCGGGAACGATGTCACGAGGTGGTCGAAATGATAACCATACAGGTCCTTGCGCGAAAGTTGGTACGCTCAGAGTCATACCCACGGAATCATGTCCTTCGCACGATTCTGTAAGGCGCGTGAGAACATCTCGTGCACCTCCCTCGAACCATGTCAGATGATCGATACCGTCCGGTGGCTGGCGAAAATAAAAATCTGTCTCTCGACCCTGTATCCTGAAGCGTGGAAAATAGCATCTCTGCTTATTGTTGATACCGGAACGTTCACCAGGAGGCAAAATATCACCACCCCGTGCAGCAGTCCTTCCATCGCCAGTCTGTCCACCTGCAAGCATAATTAAACCATTTATTAGAATTTTTATTTTATTCAATTAGAATTTTTGTTTGTCGCTAGCTATTTACTATGTATATAATTCGTGTAACGTAAGAATTACAAACTTATATTTGCTTCTAGTCCTCGAGTCCGTCGACTGCACCCGGGAACCGCCGACGCATTCCGTAAACCAACTCGATTGTCGGCGGTCTCGGCACAGTGAATCGTGAAAAGCGAAAAACGTTTGGGTCCGTCTCGTACCCTGTTTTTTCATTTTATTATTATTATCCGCGTAATTTTTTTATTTTTGTCAGCGTAGTTGTATTATTAAAAGCTTACCTGTATCTACAGGGTCCTCCTCCTCTTCCTCCTATTCCTCCTCCTCCTCCTTTTCTTCTTCTTCTTCTTCTTCTTCTTCTTCTTCTTCTTTTTCTTCTTCTTCTTCTTCTTCTTCTTCTTCTTCTTCTTCTTCTTCTTCCTCGTTGTCTGTATTGCCGTTGGTATCATCGTTTGAACTGTATTGTCGCGATGGGCCTGCGACGGCTTCACCTGGTTCTTTCGAGGGGCCTGCCATGAAAAGACCGTTTGTAGGTTTATAGCCGCAGAATGGCTGGGTAAAAGTTATCCAACGATTCCCTGCGGAGCTGTCGCCATCGTTGTCCCTGCTATGATCATCTGAATCGGTTCTACCCTCCTCATCGAAATCATAGGTGTCGGATCCCATTTCTTCGTCTTCATACCGTCGAACTATATAAAAATCTTATGAAATAAAGGAAATAAAATAAAAGTAATTAGCGCTGTATATTACTTACGTCTTTCATTGAGTATGGGTTGCAGAGTAGGCTCATTCATCCAACCGCGTCGACGAATAACGCGCATCACTGATTCAATAATTATTTGATTATCAAACAATCCAATCTTATACGCGTCAACTAAATCGCGCTGATGACACTCGCACAGCATACCGCGAATTTTACGAACAACCGCCTGTGTCGGAAGTTCCCATAGGGTGATCTGTGAATTTCTTCTCCCCCACCGCGAACGCAATGATGGTCTACGCTTCAATATAAACTCTATCAATTTTCTTATCAATGAGCGCTTTACCACTCTGACCATGATTGTGCTGTTAGAGTAGTAGTAGTAGTAACCACAGTAAATCAGACAATTAACTAGAGAATTTTCAAAGCGGCTCACTTTTACATATATTCCTTTAACAAGCTCTTTCTCTCTTTCTCTCTCTCTCTCTCTCTCTCTCTCTCTCTCTCTCTCTCTCTCTCTCTCTCTGCATATACTGCAGCGATGTAACGAATACGTCTAACCAAAAAGATGGCCGCACGCGATCACTTTACAAAAGCAGGACCTAGGGAAATATTTAGCGATGGTGATGTACTTAGTTATCGAGTTTCGCTGATGAAAGTCATATTGTTTTCATCTAATTTCAAGGCTCTCGGCCATTAGGAAAATCATCAAATTTCGTCGACGAATATAATTTAGTTTTCATGACACATATTATCTGTATGTCGAGGTGTGCGTGTGCACCTAAGTGTGCGAGAGTATGCAAGAGTTTTGGGATATATTTGCTGCTGCTGCTGTTCCTAGGCTGTTGAGGAGAATGCGACAAATATCAAAGGATATTGGCTAGCAATTTTCAGTTCTATGATTTGCAGTATCAAAAGAAGAGGCGATGCATCTAGATGGTGGGGGAAATCTGTATAAAACGTAGTATGAACACCACCGACGATTAATTCGAATAGTTACAGTCTACACGAAAGCAATGAAAATGGCAAATAACGGTGCTACGTCTCACGCGATATCGCCAAATATAGCGAACCCCGTTATGTACGGTTTAAATAAATCATTTGGTAAAATAATCATAGCCGGGCTCGAGTTGAACTCTACGTGTACTTTTACACCAGTGGTGAAAATATTGTCGAATACTTTCACTGGAATTACACTCGGTGCGGACGAGTGGCGAGTGTTCAAAAGTGACTTTTCTCTCGTACAACAATATTTCGAAGCTCATGGGACTGATGCCGAGAAAATGTGTAATACCCGCATAGAGCACACAACGCATTACACACTTTTAACCTCGGGTTACCAGCACAGAGCAGTGTCATTTGGTAAAATAAGCGGTAGCGCTGATGAGGAATACGAAAA
>OZ012706.1:21450755-21809744 GCA_963942595.1 Cylloceria caligata
TCAAAAATAGCATGTCGAAGGGTGATTTTGCACTTTCACCCAGAAGGCGTCAACCGATTTTAATAAAACAAAAACCAAAATACTCCTCATTGAAGACAATCAAAATTCCACGCTAAGTTGAAGAAAAAAATTCATTTGCAGGGGTGAACAACCCCCTGATTTTTCAAATTTCCACCCTACACAAAAAACTAATCAACCAAATTAAACAGATCATGTACCATTTGGAAGGGCAAGTTAAAATAAAGTTGACGTATTTTTGCACATTCACAGGAAAATAAGTTTACGGGGGTAAACTACCCCTTATCCATTAGTACGTATATTTGTGCGTACATTCTTGTTTCTCGTTATTTACATGTTGAAGAGCTGCTTGCGTTCACTCTTTGTGCTGATTTTGTGCTTATCAATAATTTATCGTCATATGTCATCGACCTTTCGATTAGATAGTATTTCGATTCGGCGCAAATTTCGGAATAAGTCGATGATGCAGCAGTCGTTCTATCTATAGAACTTTGTCAGTTATTCCAACGAAATGAATATGATCTTATTTTTTTGAGTAATCTAATCATACGCCAATATGATAAAAATACTTTCGACGCAGTAATAGGTGTTTTCTACATAGGCGGCTATCTGGGACTGCGTATTATCTGCTGATATCGCATGTGGTTCAACAACAAGTCTTTCAAATATAAAAGCCGCGATACATACAGCGATCTTCAGTTGCTCATTTGAACGGAGTGCCAGTGCGTCAGTTATAATTTCTGACAAAAAAAAATCAATAGACCATGAAAGTGAATCCAATCAACGTCATTAAACTTCTTTTGGCTACATTTCAAGCCATGAATATTCCCGAAACTCCGATTAACAATGCAGAAATCGAGGTAAAGCAGAATTTCGAAAAAGTTCTGGTCGACTGCATGGACGATTATAACGAAGTTGAAATTATCGAGGAACAATCGCTAGATTTTCAAGAGCCATTCAAGCAATATGATGTTAACCCTGTCGAGGACACTCTTTGGCAACATGATGAAGGTCCAGTGGATTCTGATACTTGTTCTAAAGACGAAGAAGACATAAGCTACGATTACAAACGCAAAGCAATCGAATACTGGAGATCCGGTAAGAAGAAAAATTAGTGTCGATACCGTGAGTCAGAAATTCAAAAAAGTCAAATCTGTACGACAATTAAAACGCTGGGCAAATCAAATGAACAAAGGTGGGACCTACAAGGAGAAATTAGCTCAAATCTCTGAATATACTTTGAAAAACATACAAGCCGCAATAGATGCTGGTTTCATTATTCATGATATCGACCTTAAAAAGTGGGCTCTACAAGCTCAAAAAGAGATAGGTCACGAAGACATTCGTTTTAAAGCTTCTCATAATTGCCTTCGGAAGTTCAAGAAATCACATCGTATTGTGTCCAGGAAAATTAATAAATTCGTAACACGAAAGACTATAAAAGACGAACCAGTTTTAAGGATGAATGCAGAAAACTTCGTAAATGAAATTAAACCATATATTCAAACATATGGACCGGAAAACATATATAATTCAGATCAGAGCGGTTTTCAACTGGAAATCCACTCTGGCAGGACTCTGACGACTAAAGGAACTAAACAAGTGCAATGTGTAGTACAATCCGTATCATCTACAACTCACAGCTACACTATCCAGCCAACCATAAATGCAGATGGAAAATTATTGTCACCCCTTTTTATCGTTCTAAAAGAGGGAAAGGATGAGTTCGGCCCAATCGTGGAAAAAAATTTATTCAGGCCAGAAAACGTATTTTTAACAGCAACGAAATCCGGAAAAATGACTTCAGGTATGGACAAAAATGATTGCCAGAAAATATTGAACATATGATGAATTATACTATATCGATAACCAATATCATCCTATGTATAGAGCACTTCAAAATTTGGTTGGAAAAAGTATTCTTCCCCAACACCGGCCGTGACAGCGTATTGTTGATAGACTCGTGGAGTGGACACTGCCCAGAAGTTGTTCTAAATGCAACACCTCGGGGCAAAAAAAATAATCACAAAGATAATACCTAAAGGCACCACAGGGAAAATCCAACCACTCGACGTTTTTGGTTTCCGAATATGGAAAAATTTTGTACGACATTTTTCCGACAGTGTATTATTACTTAATTCTGATATCAATTTGCACTTGAGAAACAACATAATCAAACTGCAATCTCTCGCACACAATCAACTTTCATCACCCAGATATATAAATCTTTTCAAATATGCATGGTTCAAAAGTAATTATATAACCGATAAGCCAAACGAATTCGACAATCCAGTGAGTTTTGGTTTCGGTCAATTGTCTCAAGCACACTGTGAAGTACTAGGTTGTAATAATGTGGCCATTATCAGATGCTCATGGTGCAAGAAGTCTTTATGCTTGCAAAATTTTTTTGAAGAGTATCATTTCTGCACGACTTACGAACCATAATTCCTGCAAATTATGACGTGCACATTGAACGTTGATGAATTGTAAAAGGAATGATACATTATAATATATACTGTGGTGTATGTAGATGCGCAAGGCGGTAAGAATAAATGTGAGAGAATGGAGAGTGGGGAGAGCGTTAACATGGGACGTGAAACGGACGACAGTTGAATAAATGCGCATGCCGAAACCGGGTATTTGTTATTTCTCACCTATGTCCTCAGCTGATTGCCGCTGTTTCGAAATACAACCATACATATATGCCATACAACCACTCAACCCCAGCAACATTCCCCAGTATTCTGTATTTGAACAAGCTATTTTTTTCAGTAAATAACGCGAAACTCGTGAATGGACCATTCTACTTGTAAGTACCAGCCGGTCACCCCCTTAATAATAAATAAAGCATCATGCGTAGTTCCCCCCCTTGACTTCGGCTAACAGGAATGTTTTGAATCAATTCGGACATTTAAATAACGAGAAACAAAAATGTATGCACAAATATACGTACTAATGGATAAGGGGTAGTTTACCCCCGTAAACTCATTTTCCTGTGAATGTGCAAAAATACGTCGACTTTATTTTAACTTGCCCTTCCAAATGGTACATGTTCTGTTTAATTTGGTTGATTAGTTTTTTGTGTAGGGTGGAAATTTGAAAAATCAGGGGGTTGTTCACCCCTGCAAATGAATTTTTTTCTTCAACTTAGCGTGGAATTTTGATTGTCTTCAATGAGGAGTATTTTGGTTTTTGTTTTATTAAAATCGGTTGACGCCTTCTGGGTGAAACTGCAAAATCACCCCTCGACATGCTATTTTTGAAGGGCGATTTCACCCCTTAAAAATGTTTTTCCGCCGATAAAAAAAAATACGTATCTTTTAGTTTTCGATGCTCTACAACATACGTGAGTTGCATTAAAATCGGAGGGGGACACCAAAGTACCTTTCCTTGTAAGATAATTAATTTGAGACTTCTATAGGAGGTATAAGTAGGATTTATTTAACAATTATCATAGAATTCTGTGGTGTTAGGCTTTTTGGCGTCTTTTAGCCGTACAATTTATTTGTGGTGTTTAATCGCTCTGAAGGTTCCACGCTCTTCTTTACCCGTGGTGTTATCGGATTCCGACTTCTGCGCTGAGCGGTGGATATTCCAAGTAGGCAGTATCGAGCTCAGCCGTCTTGATCTTTCTCCCGCCTGTCTGCTGGCGCGCGGTCTGCTGGGCTTGATATGCTGTTGCTGCCGCGTCGGTCAGCTGGTATGGACGCCGGGTCTATGTCCGTGTCCGCGTTTTCTCGTTATTTAGTCAAATTACTTTGTTTTTCGTGTTGTTCCGCGTTCGGGCTCGTCGTTTGTTATAGTCGTGCCGTCTCCGTGACATTTCCAGTGTGTTTTATAGTAGTGATAGTGATCCCGGTACGCGAATAATAGACTTTATGTATCGAATGATGACAGTTTCCGTCTCGCAATTTTTCAGTGACCCTTAATTATTTAGCAATTAGTCATCGGATCTCTCAAGAAATCTTCAGTGTTGGACGTGGACGTTCCTGTTGTTCTCCTCTCTTGGTGAGTTGGTCTTTTTTAATATATCTTTCTCTTATCCTTTCGGTCTTGTGAGTAGTGTCGTTCTCATCCTACGCGCTTGACAAGGCTACTAAAATTGTTTCTCCCCTAATTATTTTTCTAATTATCCTAAAATTCTCAATTAACTTTTCCTAAATCTGGTTTGGTATTTACCTCCTAATTCCACTTATTAATTAATTCTCCTACTCTTTATTTATAATTCTACTCCATATACCTATCCCTACTGGTTGCGTAGACTTATTACCTATTTTAAGTCTATCGTACCATGTCTGTGTTTCCTATTCTCCTTAAATATTATTTATTATTTACCTCCTTTCTCTATGTTATACCACGATTTCTTCCACCCTGCTTTATTCTTCAACCTTTTAGTATCACTCGCAAGTTTTTGTCACATTTGTCGATGCGGTGCGGTAACAATTCTTCTTATAGACTATTCCTACTTATTTCTAATTATCCGATTTAAAACTACCTTATGCTATTTTCTTAAGTCTCCTAACTAAACCCTACTCAGCAATTCCAATGCCACCAACTTTCTTTTCTCAATTCGTTTTTTAGAATATTTTCTGTTTTTACACGGTCCGATACTATTCGCTATTAATCTTTATATTTGTTTCTCCACTAACTTGCACTGTATTTTTTATTTGTTGATGTTCTAATAAATTTGTAGGGCTGACTCACACCCTTTTCCGTTAGAATTCTTAGATTTAATATGAAACTCCCAGATTTAGCAAAAATTTCTACTGCTGTGCACCAGCGAGTTCTGACTTTGTCGACTGTTGAAACGAATACGAGAGCCTCTCTGTTTGAAGCTGCTTTATATACTCTTTCCATCCTTTCCCACTCTTTTGTTTTAACGCTTCTTATACTAATATCTGATGTGAATTCTATTGTTTCAGATAGCCACGCCACCGTGCCCCTTCATTTCCCTCACTGCTCGAGCGAGGCCAGCCGGTTACTGACCAGCTGTTTTTCGGCAGTGAGGGAATTCAACAGGATTCAGTCTGTTTCGCGGTCTCTCATGGATCTTACTGTGAATTTATGTTTCCTTATCTTTCTTATTTTCTATATGTATTACAAATAAATGATTTTATTTGCATTGATTTGTGTTTTATTTTATTCTTTCTTTTCCTTTATCCTTTTCAGGTCGTGACTACGTCACAAGATATTGAGAATTACGTAAAAACATATTTAACCTTTTTACACTCCCTTAGGGGTGGAATTTTTAAAAATCCTGAAATTGGTTTTTAAACATTTGTATGAGTAACATTTGCAAGCAGAAACCAACGCGATATCTCATCGTGCCTAATAGATATTGAGAAATACGTCAAAACAAATTTAACCCTTTTACACCCCCTTAGGGGTAGAATTTCTAAAATTCCTTTTTTAGTGAGCGTCTACGACACGAAGGGAATATATCCCTAGAATTTCATGTTTCTAGGCCCAGGGGTTTGGGCTGGGCGTTGATGAGTCAGTGAGTCAGTGAGTCAGTCAGGACTTTTCTTTATATATATACTAGCATATTACCCGTGCTTCGCCACGGGTATCTTTAAATGTAATTTCTAAATAGGTCAAAACAATGCCGCACATCCGTACTTAACGCTTACTTTTGCCTATAACGACTCTACAACGCGTTCTTGGCTTAAAAAGTAATATGATTTAATGTAATGTAATGAATACATTACGTTACATTTGTCATTATAGTATAATACATTACATTACATTAAATCTTATTACTTTTTTTGTTTTTTTTTTTTTTTCTTCTTTAGTGAGGAAAAATCCTTCATGGACACCCCGGGTCCCTTGTAAGAGGACACCCGGGGTAGTGCCGGACTCCTACCGGCTAAAAAACCTCACTTTAACTTCTGTACTATGTGTTATGGATTATCCCAGGGATGGCTTCCCCTGTTCCCTACTCGGTGTCGTCCTTCCGTGTGCTGCGCACGTTCGATGGCTCGTCGTAGCCTATGAGACTCGGCACATCGTTGCACTTGAACGCGTAGTAGACCGCCCGCGTGGCGTCGTACCTGGCTTCTTTGCTTAATGTCACCGATCGTATCGTTTCGCTACCTGACGCGCACTCGCGCTAATTGTCTTCTCAGCTGTGAGGTTGGGGTTCCTTTCGCTATGGTGTTCCTCCCGCTTGGGTTGTCGTTAAAGGTCGACAATTTCTTGTTGTCGTCGAAGGGCTTTTTGCTTTTCCCCATCGTCGTGTCTTCCTTAGCTTCGCCTTCACTGCTAGTTTCATCTGGCGTTGTTCCTTCTTGCTTCTCGCTTCTTTCTTCTATGATTTCTTCTGCAATTTCTTCTGAATTTTGCTTTTGCTGCTTCTTTCTTCGTTTTTCTGCAATTTCTTTTGAATTTTGCTTTTGCTGCTTCTTTCTTCATTTTTCTGTAATTTCTTTTGAATTTGGCTCTTGCTGCTCCTTTCTTCGTTTTTCCATAATTTCTTCTGAATTTCGTTCTTATTGCTTAAAGGTCAACAATTTCTTGTTGTCGTCGAAGGGCTTTTCGCTTTTCCCCATCGTCGTGTCTTCCTTAGCTTCGCCTTCACTGCTAGTTTTATCTGGCGTTGTTCCTTCTTGCTTCTCGCTTCTTTCTTCTATGATTTCTTCTGAAATTTCTTCTGAATTTTGCTTTTGCTGCTTCTTTCTTCATTTTTCTGTAATTTCTTCTGAATTTTCTCTTGCTGCTTCTTTCTTCGTTTTTCTGTAATTACTTCTGAATTTTGTTCTTCAAGCTTCTCGCTTCTTTCTTCGTTTTTCTGCAATTTCTTCTGAATTTTGCTCTTGCTGCTCCTTTCTTCGTTTTTCTGTAATTTCTTCTGAATTTCGTTCTTATTGCTTAAAGGTCGACAATTTCTTGTTGTCGTCGAAGGGCTCTTCGCTTTTCCCCATCGTCGTGTCTTCCTTAGCTTCGCCTTCACTGCTAGTTTCATCTGGCGTTGTTCCTTCTTGCTTCTCCCTTCTTTCTTCTATGATTTCTTCTGCAATTTCTTCTGAATTTTGCTTTTGCTGCTTTTTTCTTCGTTTTTCTGTAATTTCTTCTGAATTTCGTTCTTCTTGCTTCTCGCTTCTTTCTTCGTTTTTCTGTAATTTCTTCTGTAATCGTTTGGGTCTCGTCTTCCACTACGCATAGTGGTAGATCGGGTACGAGTACTCCATCGATACTTACGTCGGCGATCGATTGTCCTGACGATTCGTAAATACCAGATGACTTCCCCCACGCGCTACTATTACTGCCTTTGTCCTTACTTTGTAGTATCACACTTTGTCTTTATTTTACATGTTGTCTTTATTTTAAACTTTGTCTTTATTTTACACTTTGTTTTTATTTTACACTTTGTCTTTATTTTACACTTTGTCTTCAATTTACACTTTGTCTTTATTTTACACTTTGTCTTTATTTTACACTTTGTTTTTATTTTACACTTTGTCTTTATTTTACACTTTGTCTTCAATTTACACTTTGTCTTTATTTTACACTTTGTTGCGAAATCTTTTTTCCCGCCTGTTGCACGCACCCGTTGTGCGTCGATGCTCGTCTCCTTTCACGTTGTTGCGAATTCTTTTTCCCGCCTGTTGCACGCGCCCGTTGTGCGTCGATGCTCGTCTCCTTTTCGCACGATATCACACGCCTCTACTTTATTTGCGATAATCCCACTTCAATAACGCTGGATTGTTATGGATTATCCCAGGGATGGCTTTCCCTATTCCCTACTCGGTGTCGTCCTTAACCGAGGTGGTCCTTAACACATGTCATAACACTGAAGGACTTCTTTGTAGACCACATTAGTAGTTCTTCCCTGAAGTGGTAGAATCACCAGGCTGCTTGGTGAGCTCACTCTGGAGCAGGCCACATAAAACTGTCCATGTGAGAAACTCTCCTCCCTTAAGTCAATCCCTGCCATCTTCAGCGACTGCCCCTGGGACTTGTTGATGGTCATAGCAAAGCAGACCTTGAGGGGGAACTGCAGCCTCTTGAACTCGAAGGGGTACTCTGATGGTATGAGTGGTATGCTTGGTACAAATACCGACTCCCCTCGAGCACAACCAGTGAACACTGTGGCCTCAATAACGTTTCTATAAAGGGCCTTCACTCGTAGCCTGGTGCCGTTGCAAAGTTTGGGCGGGTTGAGATTCCGCAGCAACATCACTGGAGCCCCCACTTTGAGGAGAAGCTTGTGGGGTGGGAATCCAGGAGGGTTGAGGGAATTGAGAAACTCCACGGGGTAATGGACGGCGTCATCCATTTGCATTACTGAATCCACAGACCTATATTCCATTTCTGCCTCTTCGAACGAATTAAGTAGAATGTCATTAATGATGGCAGCGTTATCATTCTTGGGGGTCAGAATGGCACGCTCGCACAGCCAGTCCATAGACTTTTCCTTGATATCGGCTATATCTGGGTATATTCTAGTTGAAAGGTCTGTTAGGGTCATCACTACTGCGCCCAGGCCTATAGGGATAGTCACCTTTCCCTCGGACTCAGGATATTCTTCATCCCCTATTTTCAGTAGAAGTTCGGAAAATTCCCCAGCGGAGACATCACCTCTCAAGTGGACCCTCATGTTCTTCCTGAGAGAAAGTTTGCAGATAAAGGGCCATAAATATGACGCCTTGATGCACGCCTTAATCTCGTCAGCTCGAGTTCCCCTTGGCACTACTGGCAAAGTCTGCCGAAAGTCTCCAGCAAGCAACACAGTGACTCCCCCCATCACTCCATCGTTGCCTCTGATGTCTTTGAGGGTTATGCTCAGTGCCTCAAAACCCCGCTTGTGCGCCATGGTGCTCTCATCCCAAACAATGAGCTTACAATCTCTCAGCACTTTGGCCATATTGCTTTGTTTTGAGATGTTGCACAGAGGTGTTTCTGCATGAATGAGATTGAGGGGCAGCTTGAAGGCAGCGTGGGCTGTCTTGCCTCCCTCCAATAGCGTAGCAGCGATGCCAGAGGATGCGACAGCCAAAGCGATGCCACGATCACTCCTTACCTTCGCCAGGAGCAAGTTGATGAGGAAAGTCTTCCCAGTACCACCAGGAGCATCCAAGAAAAAAACCTGCCCAGCACCTGACTCAACGCTGCTAAGGATCTGCCGATAGACAGCGAGCTGCTCATCCGTTAGTAAACCCTCGTTATTCGATACCACTTGTGCCAAGGCGTTTGTATCGTAGCTGGTCTCCCTCAGATAGTCCTTATTTCCCAAAACTTTTCCAGACCTTGTTGGTTGAGGCAAGCCGTACTGAGGCAAACCCTGTCCTCCCAAAGCTAACACTGCGTCCTCAATCAGCACCAGGCATCTATTGTACACCTGCTCCTTCATCTGCTGCGCACTATCTTGCAACTCTCTTTCCACCTGCCGCGTGATATCTTCTGAAAAACTGTCTTTGTACTTCTCCCAAAGACTAAGAGGATCAGAGAGTTGACAAAAAACCAACATCACTGTGAAGAGCTCTCGGAGCTTAAACGGAGAATCACACAGGGCAGCTTCCCCCAAAGTACTATCCCAGTGATTGTCATCCTCCAGCAAACCTAATGCCTTGCATGTAGACTGGAATGTAGGATGAAGAACACCATTCACAATCTTCAACTCTGAAAAAGACGTTGGGCCTCGAACCTCATGTAGCAACAGACGGAGATAATAACATTCGGTGTTACTTGGATGGATGGTGTACACCCTTTCGAGCGCATTGCCTCTCTTCACTCCTGACCAGCCATCGACATCGTTCCCTTGCTTCCTTCTCCCAAACTTGTAATTTTCCCATACAAAGTAAGAAGGGACCTCAAAGTACAGGAGGGTTTTTGCAAATTCGTCATTTTTGCATAACTCGAAAAAAGCCAAGAGTGTTGTCTGAGGAGGGTTGCTAAGCTTCTCGGCCAAGTTGTCGGAGTTGAAGTACACACGCTGACCATTCTCGAGGTGAACAGCCAGATGAAAAATAGTGGGATACCTCTCATGAATAGGGAACGCTAATATCCTCCAAACCGCCTCCGAGCTACTAATGTACCGCCCACTTTCATACATCTTTACTTCATCCTTCTCATTCTCCAGAGCAAAAGACGCCTAGTCACCGCCCTTGTTCACGTACTTGCAAATGTATTTAATGGACTTAACAGAGTTACATAATTCTACATTGATGTGAGCATCGAAAGTGCGTGACAAGACAGGGTTGTAGGGCACCACCCAGCGGTTGTCCAGTTTTATCCTATTGATTTCTACAGTGAAGCCACCGTCAGCTGGAGACCTCCTACGATACTGCGGATATGTATCGTCTCCTGTCTGAGTGTTCTTGAGAAGTGGCCGAGGATACTTCTTGCTGCAACTACCTCCTTTCATGCAAGGCGAATTGTAATTCAAGCTGCCGCAGGGCCCATGAATCATGTTGGCCTTGACAATGTTGTGGAGGAGAGGATCTTTCTCAGGATCAGGTATTTCAGCACAGATGACTTTGTCGATCATGTCAGAGAAGATGCGCTGCTCTAGCCACAGCAATATGTGAATGTGAGGCAGACCCCGCTTTTGCTACTCGACAGAGTACATAAAACACCGTACTCTACCAAACAGACTGCCCTTGTTCAAAAGAGATATCATCTTCTTCACCTTGAGATGGAATACCCTGGCTATGATGTCATGACGATCGTGAGACTTTTGCCCAGGCAGCAGTACATTTGTGATATCTTTCCACCTGGGATTACAGGTGAAAGTGATGAACAGATCAGGACGGCCGTAATGGCGAACATATGTCATGGCGTCTTGAGTCCGCTCATGCATATAGCGAGGTCCCCCAGTGAATGATGAAGGAAGCACCACCATTTGACCCAGCTGAGCAGCGTCAGCATCCTGTCCACTCACAGCGTCCTTTAGGTGAATATAGCTGTCCGCCCTCAGCTGCGCCTGATTGTTCCTGATATAATTCAACCTCTCAGTCTCTATTTTGGCATACATGTCAACCAGAAATTGACTGAAAAGGGAGCGGAAGTTCAAAATATGGTTGACCTCCCCTTGCCTGACCATAATACGATAAGAGTAAAACCTCGCTGCGGAGACTGTCTTATTGAGGAGCAACTTGGTCTTAGGATCGCGCTGAGGCAAGGCAATAGAGTACCCATCCTCGCCACGGCAAAACAGAAGCGGATACTGCAAGGCGTCGTATGATCGATGAATTTCACTAATGCGCTGCAATGTGTTGTTATGGCTCTGCAGCACAATGTCTCGATGCTTGAATTGCTGACCAGCAATCACCAGAGCTACCTCATTTGCTGTTGGTGCATTGAAGCGACCTCCATGAGCGTCAGCTGGCTTTTTATCTTCTTGTCCATGGCAGTCTTCAGATCCTTTATATAGCTATTGATGTCGTGTAGCATCCTCTGCAGTTGTTTGACCAATCCCTGTTTGACGTCAGAAAATTGGCTGCACCTCAAGCGTACTTCCCTTTCGTCGTCGCCCACAAAATACATTTGCAGAAATTGGGCTTCCTGTTGAGGTGCTGGCAGCAGACTTCCTATCAAATGATACACCTGCCCCTGAACTTTAAAAGTCGGTATGAAGCCATCTCGTAGAACCTGCTTAGCCCCAAATGATGTCATGTTGAAGCAGCCATTATACTTCCGAATACGTTCCATGAAGTGGACGTGCTCAGGGTGGATATCCATTACCAGGCTGTAAAGAGGCTCGGGCAGAGGTTCGAAGGGCGGAAGCTGCACCTTGCCAGCGCTGCAGCACATGCCGCGGGGCTCTTTCTTCCACTTCAAAGCATTGCAATATATGCATTTGTGGCTCATAGTACCCAGATCTACAGTGCTGTCTGCCTCATAAGCCACGTCAGGATCATATGCCATGCCTGAGTGAGCCTTGACTTTCCATGGAAGTGCTCGCCTTTCTACTCGTCTTCCAGGATTGCTTTGCTCATATCGAATTTCTGCCGCTCTGTGCACTTCAGGGTGATCTTGCTGGTACTTGGCCACCGCAGCACGGTTCACCGCAGGATGATCTTGCTGGTACTTGGCCACCGCATCACGGTGCACTTCAGGATGATCTTGCTGGTACTTGGCCACCGCAGCACGGTTCACCGCAGGATGATCTTGCTGGTACTTGGCCACTGCAGCACGGTTCACCGCAGGATGATCTTGCTGGTACTTGGCCATCGCAGCACGGTTCACGGCAGGATTATTCTGAGCATATTTCCTCGCCGCATCCTTAAGTTGCTTCCTCCTTTTAACATCGGAATATCTGGCACGACGTTTGCCAGGAGCCTTCTTGAGGATAGGAAGAGGTGATGGCTGTGAGAAGTCTGAATAGGAGTCGAGCTGGAAAAGCGGGGAAAGAGGTAAAGGCTATGAGAAATGTAAATAGGAGTCGAGCTGGGAAAGAGGTAGTCAGATAAACACTTCTTCAGGTTCACGTGGCAGGTACGCATCGAAATGGCCACTAGAAAGGTCCTGCGAAAAACGTAACCTCCTCACGGGATGACCTTCAGCACCGACACTCGCATACAGCTCGCCATTGCGGTAAACTTCGAAGACGAACTCGAACAATTGGCCAGCCGCCACAAGTTCGCATAAACCACCATAAGTAGAGGGTCGGGACATGTGAGCGAGGTACTCAGCGGAGCTGATGTAGTTATCCCCCTCGCTGTTGTGGGACATGATGGAGAACTCCTCCCAGGTGTCCACCACGTGCCTGACGATTAGCTCACGCACCTCCCTAGCCAATAACTGATTATAATATATAAGATATGAGAGGGACCGGAACAGGCAAGCTCCGTCTCCCGTGATGGGGATAATAGTGTGAGGCACCATCTCCCCATTAATATTTAAAAATTCAATTGACATACTAAAAAACAATGAAGAGAAAGGAAAAAACTTATAGTTAGTGAGTCAGTGAGTCAGTCAGGACTTATCTTTTTATGTAGATAGATTTCTCTCGCGTCTCTTCCGTCTCCCTCTCGCGTCTCTTGCGTTTCTCACGTTCTTGGTGTCTCTCGCGTTACTCTCTCTCTCTCTCGCGCGTCTCTCTCTCACATATCTGACGTTGAAACAAATAATAACCGAAATTTTACAAAGCTTATAGTACCGGAACCGGAACCATACCGTTATACGTTTCGGATAGTAAACTCAATATACGTAAAATATACGCCATGTATATACATCAAATCCGTGTACATACGACTCACGTAGATGAATATATGATACATTTACGAATATTCTAAGAATATCGTGTGAACATATGTAGTATGCATATGCATTTCGGATAGTAGCCTCAATATATCAGGGGTACAAATTGAAAATGCGGGTTTGATAACAGATGGCGTTACTAACGCTATACGCATCAGGCAGTACTGTGACTATGTTCATGTCAAAGCTACGTCTTATAGCTTTAATTTTCAGTATGTGTCAATTTGTCGCAGTGTCAAATTCATAGTTTTTTTGAGCTCTCAATATGTCGAGTTTCGTGCCAACAAAACAGCATTTGCGGGAAGTTTTAATTTACTTCTTTAATTTGAAGAAAAGTGCTGCTGAAGCACATCGATTGGTCTCCGAGGCTTATCCGAGTCATGTTCCATCGGTTTCAACGTGCGAGAGATGGTTTGTGCGGTTTAGAAGTGGTGATTTTGACGTTGAGGACAAAGAGCGGCCGGGCCAAGTGAAAAAGTTTGAGAATGCTGAATTGGAGGCAATACTCAATGAAGACTCGTGTCAAACTCAACAAGAGCTCGCAGATTCATTGGGAGTGACACAACAAGCCATTTCCCATCGTATAAAAGCCCTCGGAATGATCCAAAAGCAAGGACATTGGGTGCCGTATGAGCTGAAGCCGAGAGACGTCGAGCGCCGTTTTTTTGCATGCGAACTGCTGCTCGAACGGCAAAAACGGAAGGGTTTTTTGCATCGCATTGTCACTGGTGATGAAAAGTGGATCCATTACGATAACCCGAAGCGCAAAAAATCATATGGTTACCCCGGCCATGCATCATCATCGACGGCCAAACCAAATATTCACGGCGCCAAGCTCATGCTCTGTATTTGGTGGGACCAGCTGGGTGTGGTGTATTATGAGCTATTGAAATCGAACGAAACCATCACAGGAGCACTATACCGAACTCAATTGATGCGTTTGAGCCGCGCACTCAAAGAAAAACGGCCACAATACGAGCAAAGACACGACAAAGTAATTTTGCAACATGACAACGCTCGGCCACATGTTGCAGCGCCGGTCAAAACATACCTACAAACGCTGAAATGGGAAGTCTTACCCCACCCGCCGTATAGCCCAGATATTGCTCCTTCCGATTACCACCTTTTCCGATCGATGACACATGGCCTAGCTGACCAGCGCTTCCATTCTTACGAAGAAGCCCAAAAATGGGTCGATGACTGGATAGCAGCCAAGCCGGCCGAATTTTTTCGCGACGGTATCCGTAAATTGCCAGAAAGATGGGAAAAAGTTGTGGCTAGCGATGGACAATACTTTGAATAATTCATTTGTTACCATTTTTTCAGAATAAACGTTCAAAAATAGAAAAAAATCCCGCATTTTCAATTTGTACTCCTGATACGTAGAATATACGCCCTTGCAACTTACGCGTTTACAATGAAATATTGCGAACGACGAAGTGTCGTATACGATGAAACTATCTATATGTATATGAATATATACATATAATGTTCGGCTAATATACATATGTATATTGTATGAATATCCACTGAACATACAGCGCGTTGCATTCGCATATCCCTACGATATGCAATGTACGTCGTTTGTATATCACTGTATGTACATAGGATATGTCATATCCGCGGATGTATATATGCAATGTATATACACTGCATGTCAAAATGCTATCTGGGACAGCACAGAGAGAAATACAATATGCAAAAAATTCACAAATTATTTCTCAAATATCGCAAAAATTTTCAATAGCATATAATACATTTTGTTAAGGAAAGTCAACAATCATTTATCAAAAATCGTAAAAATAACAGTGTTATTGAAAAAACTTTAAGTCCAATTAACATTCGTAAAAACGACACAAAACGAAATACGATATGATACGATATGATATGATATGATACGATATGAAACGAATTTTTTTCAGAGGATGAAGGGGGTGGTTTTCAGGGGTGAGATATATACAGTCGCCTTCCTTTGGTCTTCAACAACATTCGTGTAAGGTTTGGTTGAAATCGGTTGATTCGCTTGAATATTTTTGAAGAAATTTTTTTTAGGGGGTGAAGAGGGTGGGGTTTAGGGGTGAGATATATCCAGTGACTTTCCTTAGGCTCTTAACAATATTTGTGCTTGGTTCAGTTGTAATCGGTGAAGGCGTGTGGATTTTATTAAGAATTTTTCTTTAGGAGATGGAGGGGGTGGTTTTCAGGGGTGAGATATATTCAGTGACCTTCCTTAGGCTCTTAGCAATATTTGTGTTTGGTTTGGTTGTAATCGGTGAAGGCGTGTAGATTTTATTAAGAATCTTTTTTTAGGGGATGAAGGGGGTGGTTTTCAGGGGTACGATATATACAGTCGCCTTCCTTTGGTCTTCAACAATATTTGTGTAAGGTTTGGTTGAAGTCAGTTGATTCGCGTGAATATTTTTGAAGAATCTTTTTTTAGGGGTTGAAGGGGGTGGTTTTCAAGAGTGAGATATATTCAGTGACCTTCCTTAGGCTCTTAACAATATTTGTGCTTGGTTTAGTTGTAATCGGTGAAGGCGTGTGGATTTTATTAAGAATCTTTTTTTAGGGGATGAAGGGGGTGGTTTTCAGGGGTACGATATATACAGTCGCCTTCCTTTGGTCTTCAACAACATTCGTGTAAGGTTTGGTTGAAATCGGTCAACGCGTTTAGCTTTATATGGCCGGACAGACAGACAGACAAACATTCATTTTTTTTATATATAAGATGAATGTTTGTCTGTCTGTCCGGCTATACAAAGCTACACGCGTTGACATTTGTTAATAAATAAAATATTTATCGAAGACGACAGCATTTCGGCAATAGTGCGCCTTAAGCCCATTTCTACGAAATAAACAGTCATATAATGACTGTTAGATCTCTTGTTTTTCTTTTTCATATATTTATACAGTCTTATGCATATTTATTTGATTTTTTATATTTTTTAACTTAATCTGGATTTGACCCTTTAGGGCCGATTACGGCAAAATGCTGAATTATGCATTCATTTTTTTACATCGAGTTAATTATTGTAAAGAGCCTCCATATTGGTAAAGAGTCTCGGGCATTGATTTATTTTTAAAGCTGTTAGGTTCTAATGTTTAAAAAAATGAATATTATAGCGCAAATTTGTTTATACTCGAGTAAATGTGAGAACAGTGATGGTTTCTTTGCATATGTATGAGTATCACAAGTCAATTAATGCATGCAAATTATATTACATAGAAGGATATGTGATATTATATTCGTCGGAGCATCTAAGCGGAATTACATCCGCACAAAAACGTATATAATTGCTATCAAAATGTACGCTTTATAGCTCTGAGAAACTGTTATAGCGTTAAACCGTCGCCCTTCGACTGTGCCTTTGACTCTCGAACCGGTACAGCAACCGTGTTAGAGCACATATGAAAGAAAAATATAACGAATGAACAATTAGCCATCGTAACTCGTGGCTGGTTAGCTCCTTCATGCTTACAAAAGGGTTGAAAAGATAGTTTTTTATTTTGCTACGTCCTTAACGTATATTCGAACAATTATTGTTGCTGTTATTATTATTTCAATGCAAAAGCACTGCGAAGAAATAAATAAATAAATAAAGAAGGTTGCCGTCGCTACCGCAGACTTCGAATTATCTTCAGATCAGTGACAAAAAAGACGACACTGACAAGGACTACGACTATAAATACGATGACGATGATGGAGTCGATGACGACGACGACGATGTATTAAATTTTGAATTTTATTAAACTCCTTCTGCGACACTACTACACGTCTGTATCATTTAGGTTTGCTGTCTATGGCCAGCGTCATCTTTTTTGTCATCGTCTCCATCATCGTCGTCAGCACACAAAAATATTATTTAATTTTTTACTTACAATAACTTCTCTTCAAATATATCCCTTGGAAACACTATTTTCTTCAAAATGATAATGATAATGATATTAGATAATGATCTCGCTTGCTCGCTCTTTTGCTCGTACGCTCTGTTGCTCGTTTGGTCAGAAATTACCGTTTGACAGATTAATGCTGTCGACACGAATGTAGCCACAACGGACAAAAACATATCACCGTGAAAAAGAGACTTCTGTCGATTCGATACACTCGAAATCGAGATGTCACACACTTGTTAATAAATAAAATATTTATCGAAGACGACAACATTTCGGCAATAGTGCGCCTTAAGCCCATTTCTACGAAATGAACAGTCATATAATGACTGTTAGATCTCTTGTTTTTCTTCTTTATATATTTATACAGTCTTATGCATATTTATTTGATTTTTTTTAACATGGATTTGGCCCTTTACGGCCGATAAGGGCAAAATGCTGAATTATGCTTTGCAGAATTCTGTTTGCAAATACGTAAAATCATATTTAACCCTTTTACACCCCCTAAGGGGTGGAATTTCTAAAAATCCTGAAATTAGTTTTTAGACATTTGTATGAGTAACATTTGCAAGCGAAAACCAAGGCGATATCTCATCGTGCCTAAGAGATATGGAGAAACACGTAAAAACAGATTTATCCCTTTTACACCCCCTTAGGGGTGGAATTTCTAAAAATCCTAAAATCGGTTTCTAAACATTTGTATGAGTAACATTTGCAAGCAAAAACCAAGGCGATATCTCATTGTGCCTAAGAGAAATACGTAAAAATATATTTAACCCTTTTACACCCCCTTAGGGGTGGAATTTCTAAAAATCCTAAAATCGGTTTCTAAACATTTGTATGAGTAACATTTGCAAGCAAAAACCAAGGCGATATCTCATCGTGCCTAAGAGAAATACGTAAAAATATATTTAACCCTTTTACACCCCCTTAATGGGGGAATTTCTAAAAATCCTGAAATTAGTTTTTGAACATTTGTATGAGTAACATTTGCAAGCAAAAACCAAGGTGATGTCTCATCGTGCCTAAGAGATATTGAGAAATACGTAAAAAACATATTTAACCCTTTTACACCCCCTTAGAGGTGGAATTTTTAAAAATCCTAAAATCGGTTTCTAAACATTTGTATGAGTTACATTTGCAAGCGAAAACCAAGGCGATATCTCATTGTGCCTAAGAGATATGGAGAAACACGTAAAAACAGATTTATCCCTTTTACACCCCCTTAGGGGTGGAATTTCTAAAAATCCTAAAATCGGTTTCTAAACATTTGTATGAGTAACATTTGCAAGCAAAAACCAAGGCGATATCTCATCGTGCCTAAGAGAAATACGTAAAAACATATTTAACTCTTTTACACCCCCTTAGGGGTAGAATTTCTAAAAATCCTGAAATTTGTTTTTGAACATTTGTATGAGTAACATTTGCAAACAAAAACCAAGGCGATATCTCATCGTGCCTAAGAGATATGGAGAAATACGTAAAAACATATTCAACCCTTTTACACCCCCTTAGGGGTGGAATTTCTAAAAATCCAGAAATTAGTTTCTCAACATTTGTATGAGTAAAATTTGCAAGCAGAAACCAAGGCGATATCTCATCGTGCCTAAGAGATATTGAGAAATACGTAAAAACATATTTCACCCTTTTACACCCCCTTAGGGGTGAAATTTCGAAAATTCCCTTCTTAGTGAGCGTCTACGACACGAAGGGAATATATCCCTAGAATTTCAAGTTTCTAGGCCCAGGGGTTTGGGCTGGGCGTTGATGAGTGAGTGAGTGAGTGAGTCAGTGAGTCAGTCAGTCAGGACTTTTCTTTTTATATATATAGATAGATATAGATTGGAGCCTGGAAATGTTTCCGTGTTCTCGATGAAGATTTCTCATATCCACACCTGGTAAAACTCACAAGGTCACTCATCGCATGCTGTGATATTTGCCAACGCAGCAAGGTTGCAGTACAAACAAATTACGCCAAAATGCAGACGATTATTCCCGAGAGACCGGGGGACTTTATATCGATCGATTTTTATGGACCTCTGCCAACATTCATTGGAGGGGTAAAACATATTCTGGTCACAGTCGATGCATTTAGTAAGTACATAGTACTGTTTCCTATGCGAAAAGCAAAGTCCTCGGTCGGTTTAAATCAGTAGAGCGCTAGAAGTTAATCACGCACCAAGGTTTCTCTTTTTTTTTTCTTAAAAAAAAAAAAAAAAAAGTCTCCACTATGGACCCTCCAGCGAAGAACACCGGAAGGAGGTGGAAACTAAAGAAGATCGGTCTTAAAAAAAGAGAAGTAAATAGTTGGAGATCAATTTTGGAGTATTGCAGTACAAGAAGAACTAAGACAGGATGCTGGGACATTATTTATCCGATCGACCGAGATGGCTGTACAGTGCTAACCGACGACAACATTAAAGGTTGGTACTCGGGAAAAGAAACCGAATCATAGAGGACGTTTTCAACGGTTCTTCCTCCTGTCGTGGCAAACGGTCGCCAGTAGCAAGTTAAACCTCGAGGCGTACAAGCGTAAATAAAATGTCTTTCCGCAACTACCCGGTGGAGAATTTGGATGGAACGCACTACAACGTAGAATTCCTGAGTATCGCCGATCACCAACGGATGTATATTTTCAAGGACGATCCGGAGGGGACCCGGGAAAACTTTTTGCAATACGTGGAAGGCATCCCCCTGGAGACACAGGGCCTTTGGCAACTGACACCGGGGGAAGATCGGATCGGGCGACAGATTCTTTTCCGGGAGGAGGACTGATTCCTCCGAGGAATTATGACTACGGAAGAAGAGGAAGGACGAATCCTGGTCTGGCTGGGAGATCTGGGGGTGGACGCTGTCGCAAACATTTATCAGTGTTACACACCACCTCCAGAAACACTACATATCGCATTCCAGGCCATTCCTATCGGCCTCAGCCAGATCGGGGCACCGGCCGGAGGATGGACCGATGAGGGGATCCAGATCACTCGTCAAATCTTGGAAAGGGTCCCCTGGAACATAACAATCCTCCCGGAGGAAACAAATGCCCAGGCCCGGTGTGCAGCTAACCTCTCGCGTCTGAATCTACCGATAGAATTTTATATTTCGGGGAGTCCAACACGCGATCAACCGTTCAGGTTGATGTTAAATTTAGACTGATTTCGGCAAAGCAGTTATTTGCCCCATTGACCGAAATCGAGTGTTGAAATGGATTTCACATAATCTTTGGTTGCAAATTCCAGCAAGTCGTAGCTCGAGTTCGCAGCAGTCATTGCTGGCAGCTCGTTGCTTACGTTTATACAAAGAATTAGTTCGCGGCACAACATCCCTCCCCCCTTAAAAGGAAAAGTTTTTTTTCTAAAAAAATTTGTTCTTCGGTTGGTTTCCCGTATTTCCTCTTACAATGATATTTGATATATCGGACAATATAGCAGACAATACAATCTTTATGATGGTATGACAATTTTTTCTTTTACTATTTTTTCTTCATGGTCGATCTGGCCATCGCACTCGGCTGCCGGGGCGAGTTACCCAGGCCTTGGCCCGCTTGGATCGCGGTCGCTCCTGTGGCTGTTGTCGTCCGAGTGGCTCGAGATTAATATTCACCTCGGCTGATGCCAGGGTCGCTGCCTCGGTTGTCCTTGTCGGTGTCCGGTTTCGTATGTACCTATAATAACATTTAGACAGAAGGAAGCCGACCAAGGCTATTAGTGCTATTGCACTTAGCGAGTAGAGGCTTATGATATGGGGATGCGGCGACCCGCCGCCGGCGTTGTCGAGGGTTCCTAACGTCTTTTCTGCTTGATCTTCGAGGTTTTGCAGCTCCTTCGGATTTTGCAGTACGCTTGCTAGCGTAATTTCCTCTGTAGTCTGAGGAGGAGGCGTTTGAGGGTCCATTCCCCTCAGTTTCAGATCGTACGGGGGAAGGTAATTCTTTCGGATGACTTGGGATGTTCGCCTCGTTGTTTTCACGCTGAAATCTGGGGCGGTTACAATGCATACGCCTATCAAAGCCAGTATTCCGGTTATTTGTGTCCATTTTCGCGTATTTTGGGACTTCGGAGGGTGCGTCGTATGTAACATTGTAGGTGTGTCGACGGGCAAATGAAAGATTTGCTCGGTACCTTGCAATTTTTAAAGTATGTTTGTATACTGTACTTTTTGTATACAGTACCATTGCTGCCCGATCACCGGTATCTCTCGCACGAGCACTACCGCGATGCCTTCGTTGCGATACGTGTCGTAGTGCGTCTACGATGTGTCTTGTTAGCGTTCTTTGCGACATCGACGTTGCTCTGGCCTTACCACTAGCTATGTCGTTTACTAGCTACACTCCTCACAACTACAACTCCTGTACGTCGATGAGTAATGCCTCGACTACAATACTTATTGAGTTGGGGGTCTTGCCCAACTGTTGGCGCCTCGTTACATATTACGGGTTGTCGTTGAGCGTATGTCTTACCACTTGAATTTGTTTTTTTAACGAAAAGCGTGAGAGTGCTTAATTTGCTAATTCTCCTTCTTGCGGCCTCGCCAATCTCGTTGCGCGAGGGGTCTTTGGCTTATTCTTATTCTAACCTTCTGCTCGACTATTTCGTCCGTTTCACGATGGTTCGTTTTATGCAAGACGGAATTAATGGGGTGTTACTCTGCCGTGAGGGCGACCTTACGCCTGAGCTGCTGAGCAGTGGGGTAAGCATATTACTTTGGCCGGGAAAAGTGTTGTTCCCACCTTTTTCCTTTTCCCCTTTTTGATAGCGGGTACTATTTTGGTTCTAGGAAGCGTATTTCCCAATTGTTTCTGCTCAGCGTTGCCCGGATTGGGAGAGGAGATTCATTGCCCAGGCTCAAGGGGTCCGTCGCCGTCGGGAAGCCAGCCGCCAACGGGTGGACTCCTTATGGGGCAACGGCCACTACGCCAGCGAGTTTGTTCCTAAGGATATGCTCGGGGTAGAGCGCTTCTTCCGATAGGACGTGCTTGATAGTCGTCATCCCTGCCTATTCTGCCGACGAGTTTTCTGAATTACCATTTTTTTTCTTTTGGAACCATTTATGACTTGTTTTCCTTCGTGCTTTTTTAATTAAACATGTTTTCATTTTACCTCGTTTCTCGTATTGGAGTTTCTTACCTTGCGCTTTGTGGAGCTCCCTGCCGGCCTTTATTGAATCTTAGCTTTAAATAGTTTTTATTATCTATTGGTGCTCGATAAAGAGCTTTAGGCGGTTTGCGTGCACCGCCTGAGTTTTACGTCCCTTCCGGACTGCGTAATTGAGGGAGGCCTCTTCTCTACTATTTCGAGAGGCCCCGTCCACTTCGGGGTCAGCTTGGCTGACCGCCCCTTGCGCACCGTCTTGTCACGGAGGAGTACGCGTTCGCCGACGCGGTACTCCTGCACCTGTGCGCCATGATCATACATATTCTTTGACCGTGTTTTCGCGACTTCTAGGTTGTCGCGTGCTACTGTCCATGCGGCGCGTAATCGCTCGTGTAACTCGTGGACGTAATCATTGTAAAAATAGGTGCTGCGGGGCTCCTGTTTCATGGCGGTTGGCAACTCAGCCTTGCGTCCGTACACCAACACGTGGGCAGACAGTCCGGTCCTCGTATGTGGAGTGGTATTGTACACGAACAATGGGCACGGCGGCCACTCGTCCCAATTTCCTTGATCCTCGTCTATGAAATTTTTTAGGTATTCAGCGAGGGTGCGATGCGATCTTTCTAACGCGCCGTTTGATTCGGGAAGGTAGGCCGTTGTTTGTATCTTCTTAATTCTCAACAATCGACACATCTCCTTAAAGGTCGAGCTGAGGAAGTTCGTACCCTGATCTGACAATGTTATGTCCGGCGTTCCTTGCCGGAAAATTAATTCTTCGACTAGTGCTCTTGAGACTGTCGATGCTTCCTGATTCGGCAGTAGTATCGCCGCACTGTACTTCGTAAGCGCGTCCTGGCTAGTAAGTATATATTTTTTTCCAGATTCGCTTTCAGGTAGCGGTCCTATGATATCGACCGCTACTTTTTCAAATGACCTTGATGGGGTGTTTGTTACGACCATCGGCACTCCTTCCCTTTTCCTGATTTTGTTCTTTTGACAGAATTCGCAGGACGATATGTACTTTTCCAAGTCCCTTCTTAGACCGGGTTAGTCGTACCTGGTTCGGATCCAATGTAACGTACGCCTGATACCCTGATGCCCTCCTATCGGGGTGTCGTGATATTCTCTAATTATTTTTAGGCGGTCATCGATAGAGGGAATGTCTACGCCACTGCGGCAGTCGCTATACTTTTTTGTAGTGCTATCTTCGTTCACGCTGCTGGAAGTTTGCGGGCTACGGGACCCGCCGTGCCTCGCTTCCTCAGCAGGCCTTTGCGGTGCTTTGTCCGTAGTTTCGTCACTCGGTGTGCCCACTGGTAGCCCCGCCATTGGGTCGCTCTTTGTCTCGAGCGGCCTTGCAACGTTTACCTTTCGCGGTCTTCCGCGCCTCGTGGGACCGCCATGCTGTGCTGGGCTCGCTCTGTCTTTATCAGCGATGCTCGCAGTCTTACTAGTGCTTTTCTCTGTCAGCGTGCGTGGTCTGCTCCTTCCCCGACCGCACGGCGCCGAGGCGGGGCTGTGGGGTTCAGTAGAGCGACCTGCATGCACGCTGCGGATCTCTCTATCCTTCTCAGTTGCATGGGCAGGCGCTGCTTCTCGCTCTGCCTCGTTGCTGGGCTAGCCCGTGGTATTCTCGGCTCTCCGGTTTATGCGGCTGTCCATACCCGAGCGCTCCATCCTCTTCTATCTCGTGGGCGAACCTGACCTCTCGCTCCAGCGAGCTACCACGGCTATATGGGGTATCTTCGGCCCTCCGCTTTGTGCGGTAATTCGCTGTGCCGAGTTGTCCCGTAGTGCTGTCCTTTGCCGATCCACTTCGTTCTTTGCACTCGCTTGGGCCCTCGTAGTGAGGAATATTCGGTTTAGCGCATCTGCATTTGTGTTGCGCTTACCTGCTTTGTATTCTACATTAAACTCATGTTTCGCCATCTTTTTTTTCCAACGCATTAGTCTTGAACCTGGGTCTTTTACTCCGAACAACCAGGTGAGCGGTTGGGGGTCCGTCACTACCGTGAAACGAGTACCATTATTATATGGGCGAAATTGAGCGAGAGCCCAAAATATCGCGAGTAGTTCCTTTTCCGTCGTGGTGTAATTCATCTCGGCCTTTGACATGATGCGGCTCTCGTAGCATATGGGCAAATCGTCCCCGATCTTGCCTTGCGAAAGAATAGCGCCGAGCGCTCTCTCTGAAGCTTTTGTTGTTACAACGAACGGCTTCGTGAAATCGGGATATTGCAGTATCAGTGCTGTAGTAAGTGCTGCCTTCAGTTCTTCGAAGGCAGCATCTCTCACTGCGGTCCACTCGAATTGAACCCCTTTCTGGGTTAATTCTGTGAGAGGTTTCGCGGTTTTCGAGAAATCTTTAATGAATTTCCGGTAATAGCCAGCTAGTCCAAGGAAGGATTGTACACCTTTTACGTCTCTCGGCATCGGGAATTCCCTCACCGCTTCCAGCTACTTCGGATCAGCACATACACCCTCTTCGGAATTGATGTGGCCAAGGTACTGCGTTTCTTTGCGCAGGAACTGGTATTTGCTCGGTTGCACTGCCAATCTGGCTTCTCTTAGCCGCTGCAGTACCTCTCGCAGCCTGTCATTGTGCTCCTTGAAGGCCTTTCCGTGGATTACTATGTCATCTAGGTACACATAGCATTTAACACCCTGTAGTCCAGCCAGCGCGGAGTTTATCAGCCTCTGAAATGTCGGTGGCGCGTTCCTTTGACTCCTGCTGGGCTGAGCTATTCCTTCCGCTAGCATTTTGTCTGTTGGCCTTTCCACTTCTCTTTCCCTTTGCCGAGTTTCGCCTCTCGCTTCGACGAGTTATCGTGGTTGCCTGGGTATCTTCGACTCTCCGCTTTGTGGAGCTGTTCGTATACCCGATTGTGCTATCTTTTTCTTTCTTTTGGGACTTTCTTTCCTGTCTCACTTGGGCTCGTGTGGTTGCGTATATGCGACTCAGAGCGTCTGCATCTATATTTCTTTTTCTGGCTTTCTGCATTTTACCGAACCCATGCCCCGATTTTACGGTCGTCCCAGGCAAGGGTTGCGATCCTAGGTCCTTCGATCCGACCTTAAAGGGTGCGCGATGCGGCACCTCGTGCGTACGCTGTCGCTTATTCCCTCGTAGCTGGAATACACCCTTGTATTCGCACATTATTCGTGCGTGAGCTGCTTGTTATTCACTGCTGGGGGGCACCAAGTCGGGCTTCCGTTGTTGCTGCGCGAAGCGTTTGGCATTCTTCCCCGTGCTATTCGAGCTTACGCACAGTGTCTTGACCTGTCGGCTACGTACGGCCTTCGCTATCTCCGACGGCTCGAATATCATGGTCGGCTGTTCCACATCCCTGTCGGGTTTATAAACATCTAAACTCACTCTATTGGGTTTTGACGGTGTGACACGGAATCTCGCTACTTTGCCTCGGCTGATTCCGCTCCTTATAGGTAGTCCGACAAATTTATTCCCCTTGGCGGCATCCATATTCCCATTTCCGGAAGCAAGCTTTATCTTTGTAATCAGGCCTATGTACTTGCATGTGGCGGCAGTTCTACTGCGTGATGACGAATATATCCTCGTCGCGCCATCCCGTAGCAGCATGCAGTGCCCATACAACTTAAGCATCTCGCCATGCATGATGTCCACTTCATGCTGCTCGATCAAGTCCATGCTAAGTAGTCCGTTGACCTTCAACGGCACATTGTTTGGAAGTATGTAGAACCAATACTCAACTTTTAAAGCTGGTGTCTCCAGCACAATTTTAGATATACCGAGGGGGTGAATTTTTCACCTGCCACACCCTGCAACTCCACGGAGCACCTCCTCACCATGGTCGCAAGCTTGAGGCATCCCTCCTTCAGTATACTGCACTGGGCCCCTGTATCCGCTTTAAGGGTGAGTACCACGGTCACGGCCAATGATGCGACGATGTCAAAGTTGCTGGCCGTAGCGCTTGACGCCGGCAGCGTTATCTGCAATAGCTGCTGCGTCGTTTCCCTCCTTCTGCGCGCGGGTCTCTGCTGGGCCGTGAGCGTATTTAATCTCATCGTACCCAGCTGGCTCGCATTGCTATTTGATTGACCTGTATTTGCATTCACCGTGGTCCTTTCGCTCTTGCCCCCTGAGACCCTTGGACGTTAGAGATGCTGTGAAGACTGAGCAGGTTCGCTCTTGTTTTGCGACAATCTCTTCCTGCAGTCTTTCCACAAGTGGCCCTTTTTGGCAATAGCTGCACACAACATCAACGTGGTGTATGGATTCATCCTTACTGAGCATCGGTAGGCTCGCTCTTCCCGATCTGCGGGTGCAGTCTCGAGCCACGTGCCCTGGTTTCCCGCAGGTGAAGCAATTCTTTCCCTGCCGGGATGGTGCGCCTTGGGACCTTCTGGGGTGGCTCAATGCTCCACCTACCCCTCCCTTTGGCTGTACCATATTGGTTATTTCGATCGCTCCCGTTACTGACCCGTGGAGAGTGGTGTAGTTACAGGATCTGACCAGAATTTGGACGTGCCCATGCAGTCCTTTCTCGAAGTTGGCCTGGGCGGTCTTCGCGGGGTGTCTTCTCGATGATGCGCATTTCCGATATCGAGGCGGCTTCCTCGCAGAGCCTTTCTATAATATCGACGGTGATACGCTCTGTCCTGGCGGCGTATACCGCGATATCCTCGCCCTGGCCCTGCCGGAGGGAGTTGAATTCTACCTGTAACGCGGACAGCGACTTTCGCTTCCCGTACAGGGCCTCCAGCTCGGTCTTAAGCTGCGCTACCGAGAGGATAATTTTATGTTTCATCCTTCTGACCGCCTAACCCTCGAGCTTGCTGCTCAGTACCAATTCCAACAGGATCTCGTGGTCCCCGGGCGCAGCTCGCTTGAAAACGGTCTCACAGGATTATCTGAAGGCTTCCAGTTCGTCAGCATTGCTGCCGTCAAAATGCTTTATATTTTTCAAGGGTAGAACCAGGTCGAGCGTTCGACCCCGGGTTTCTGGTACCCGCGGTTGCTCCCTTTGGAACACGGGATCCGCAGCAGTGTACCCCGGCTCCTCGAATCGTGTTCGCCTCGGCCGCGGCCGTGGTATCGGGTGTTCTTCCAACCCTGTTCCGTCCAGCCTCCGCAATAATTCAGCATTTTGCTCCCATACGGACCGGATGAGTTCGGACTCATCCGCACCTACCTCGTTGAGCGTGTCTGCCAAGTTTTGCCTTGCCGACGGCGTTTCAGCCTCCCTGAGTTCGCGATCAAGTTTGCGTTAGCCTCGTTCATGTTCGCGCTCCAGCCTCTCGTACTGGCGTTGAACTTTTTCCATATCTCGGTCGCTTCGGTCGACCGCCTCTAACCGATCTCGTACTCTTGCGGGTACCGACCGGGCTGTCATACCGGTAGCTGCAGGGAAACCTGCGCGATCTATGGTTCGCATGTTTTCGATTTCCCGCTCGACCATATCCTCGGTGATGTACTCAGACGTTCGTTCGCCAGTAGCCATGTTGAATATGTCGTCGCTATCGAAATTGTCGTGATCTCCGAATGACACACCCCTAAGTGGGTTTACGCCAAACTGGGCTGTCAGACGGCCTGGATGGGCCTCCTGCCTGGCCGCGGGGATTCGTCCCGACGGCGAGAGCTCTGATAGCGCCATGCCTGCTTCGTAAACGATGTCCTCTACAGCCGCAGCTAATCCGGCTGTGGAGTCTACCCCTGCGCCAGGCAACGTCGTGTCTAACGAGTTACCCCTACGTTCTGATCGGGCTCCTCTAGATTCCGACATGTGGCCTATTTCGTGATGGGCCTTACTTTACTATTTCCAAAAAAAAAAAAAAAATCTCAGGAGATATATATTGTAACGGTATTTTTTTTCTATGGTTAACAGTATTTTATTTATCGTAGGAGATTCGGGCCCGACACCAGAATAATTAATTTTAGACTTCGTGGTACGTTGAGATAGGCTTTACAAGCAAGATTATATATGAAATGTCAAAAATTCGATTTTGTGGCATTGATTAACCAGTATGGTGCATCCAGATTTTATATCTCGCCAGATTATTTACAATTTGTGTTCATGTGGATGTTCTTGCGCACCTGGCTCGGCCTGCTACTATCTTTCTGTGCGTTCGTGGTAGCCTGTCACTCGATACACACACAGCTAGCTGCGTAGCTTGTATGCGGGACCGTTCTAATCAGCTGGTGTCTAGCCGACCTATACTTCGTCCTAGCAGCTGCTATTAGCTGCCCGCCTCACGCTCTATCCCTGTTCTATATCTACTCACTCATAGACTATTTCCTTATTCTACCGATTTAAATACCCAGACCTAAATGTTAACTTCTTATATCCTATTGGCTTAAATGTTTTTTTTTTTAAATACATTCTTGTACTTAGTTCCTAATCAAATCTCGGTTATTTCTCCTTTTATCACTCTCGGCACTTGCATGTCTTTTTCCGTCTTGTTATTTTTTTCCACTCCTCCTTTAGTTGGCTCTTACATGGATGTTTAACTTTTTGTCACTTACTCCACTTAACTAGAATTCAAAGATCTTATTCCCTGTGGGAGAAATGAATAGCCCAATTTGGATCCCGAATTTGATGTTCTCGAATATTTCTTATTCTTTTTAAATACATGGACGTGTCGAGCCATAAAATAACTGTCCCTTTTCCTCTTCTCCCGGCTCTCTTATACCCTGCCCCTTCGCTTCCGTCCCCTCTACATCATTTTTCGGATTTTGTTTTAAATCTATCGAGATTTTATCATTTTGCGGGTGGCCGCTACCGCGCCACCCGTCTTCCCCTCGACGCCAAATGAGGCCAGCCGGTTGCTGATCCGCTGTTTACAGCAACGAGGGAATTCCGGAGGCGTGACGTAGCAGGTTTTTGTCATCGCTCTGAGTTCGACGACCCAGTGCTCGAGTTCGAGCAATCGTTTGAACGCGATCCAGCTACTTATTGTAGAGAAAAATATTCTGCTGGGGTATCAAGTGTGACTTATGTCACAATATAATATGGTGGAATATTTTTCCAATTTACGGATCGACTGGCTTTGAATCTACAAGGCTATATGTATATGTATAACGTAACCGCCACTTACAAGAAGATGATCTGGCTGATAGTCCTCTCCATGGCGATGTTCCTTGGGTGCTGTTCCTTCGGTGCTGTAGACCTGTTGTGTCGTAGCTCCCCTCGAAGGTTGGTCCAGTTGTCCTTCCTGGCACCGTTGACCCGTCTCTTGGTGGTTCCTGGGCTCGTCTTCTGTGCGTCGGCAATGACCGATACGTCACACCGCACCGACGTTCTCTTCGCGTTTTCGCGTTACATTAGTCGGGTTTTCACGAACTACACTGGCGTCCTTTGCACGAGTCGTAGTCGTCACTGCAAAGTCACTCTTATTACTTTGTCCAAAACACTTTTTGTCCAAATAAATTACGTAGCACTTATCACTTCAACATATCCCACCGCTGCCACCAAATGTTATGCCGATAACTACTTTTTTTGTAGTAAAGCCGGTCGAGGTAGAAAAAAAGACCACTTTCTCTACCTACATCTTTGGTCCGGTTATTTCACATCTGTCGTGAGAGAAAACTCATTCCTTTCCAATATATTACAGATTCAAAAACGCCAGGGAATCCTCAACAGTGGTATATCAAACTCCGTGTCGAATTACGTTTAGCTCAAATCAGTGCAAATGAAAACCACGTAGACTCACCACAAACTCTGCAAAACTCACAAAACTGTCAATGATTTAATGCATCGTTGGCAGCGTAGCAGGTTTGAGTATCGCTTTGTATATCAACAGTTTATTGTGCAGGGATAATTTCGACAGTGTTATTGGATGGCCAGCTACTTCGGTAGCGACCGGTAGAGGCTGGCCATCCAATAACACTGTCCTTTCTTTTCATTGAGAATGTTATGTGGACGGATTTTGTGTCACTGGCCTTGATCCTCCATCTCTCCATCCACCCTTATACTTTATTTAGTCCTCTTTGAAGCATTTCTGATGCAGCATCGGGGTCTTTATGGATGGATAGAATGGCTGTGTCATCAGCGAATGTTGCTATGGTGGTGTTGGGGTTTACAGGGAGGTCGGCTGTAAAGATAGTGTAGACTACTGGGCCTAGGACACTGTCTTGTGGAACTCCAGAGTTTATTGGGAAGAATCGAGATTGTTCTGTTCCGTGTTTAACCTGGAATTTCCGATTGCTCAGATATGACTTTAAAAGCAAGTAATATTGTGGTATAAGAGCTTTGATTTTGTATAGCAAGCCAGGGTGCCAAACTTTGTCGAAGGCTTGCTTGATATCCAGGAATACTGCAGAGCAGTACTTTTTTCTTCGAGTGAGTTGGCTATGATATTAAAAACTCTGTTGACTTGCTCCACCGTAGAGTGATTCATTCTGAACCCAAATTGGTGTTCAGGATGATCTCTCTCTGGTTGATCGGTTCTTTCATTCGTACCAGGAGAAGTTTTTATAATTTGCACATTATTGGCAGTAGGCTTATAGGTCTGTAGGAAGTGACAGAGTTCGGAAGCTTGCCAGGTTTTTGTATCATTATAATTTGTGCTACCTTCCATTGGTTTGGTACGTGAGTTGTGCGGATAATGCCGTTGAATAGATTGGTAAGGTAAACTATTCCCTTTTTTGGTAGTTTTTTAAGGATTGCACCGGTGACTAAGTCGTGGCCAGGGGATTTTTTCGGGTCCGGTTGTTTGCGGATTGCGTGTCCAACTTCTTCCGGTGAGAAGTGTCTGATCGGGAATTTCATCGGTAGCGGACATTCGAAAAATTTGAATATACTCTCGTCGTTTTGTTGCGATGCGAACGGTGTGAATGCAACGGTGTTGCTTGATGCAGCAACGTGTGATCTGTGCTTGCCATCGCATGGTGCACAGTCGATCGGTGAGTGCCGACCTCTGCAGAAGCAAGATTCGCTGACGACGTCCGTTTTGAGGTGCTCGTTTGTGTTTGAGTGGCCTCCACCATCTCCAATATTCGCACTTTCTTTGCAACGAGATCCTTGATCCTGGCGAAGGTCGGGAACTCCTGTGAATGCTTCATAGATATCTCCCAGGCTTCTCGCGTGGTTCGGTCCAGCTGGCTGCTCAGCTGCTTCACCAACACGTAGTCCCAAAGTTGCTCCTTCGTGGTCAGCAAAGTCAAAACCTTATTGGCTTCGACACGTTGTTGTCAGACACATTCGTCATCAATGATGCGAGCGACTTCGCATGTCCCACGACGGGTGTCATGCCAAAGAATGCGTCCAATCGTAATTATAGGTAATATACTTATTAGTATGATCATGTCTATCCAGATGTGTACTATATGTAGTATATGGATGTATCTATACATTTTGATACTTGTAAGGAGACTAATCAAATGATTCGCAATAAGCTAATATTAATAAATCTATAGTTATATTGTTGAGAATTGCCTTGCCTGGTGAATTTCAATCTGAAATATATTGAAAGAGGATGAGTTTTCACTCACGACAGGTGTAAAATAACCAGACCAAAGATGTTGGTAGAGAAAGTAGCCTTTATTCCATCTTGACTCGCTTTACTACAAAAATACAATAAATAAACTAATGAATTTAGAGTGAATTTAAAGAGCTGCACATACAATTATAGGAATTGCGTGTCGAGATACGTGATGTGAAACGTGAAGCAGCCCATGCTGCAAAGCACGTCACGAGGTGAGACTTTTGGGGCTGCACAAATTGAGATTTCTCCACCTCACCGACATTGAATTTAGTTAAATTGTGACGGTGCACGCTTACCGAACATTTTGAGTCCTGTTGAGCACTTCTGAGTTGAGTAGATCTTGAGTAAAGCGGTGAAAAAGTCCGAGGTAAGGACAGAGGTGGAAGCAGTCCATGCGGTTTTCACGAGAGTTGTCAAGATTTTTAAGATGGCTGAGCTGTATGAAAGCGTCGTTGTGAAACGCTGAAGTCAAGCGAGAGAGATGGCCTCTCGCTTGAATAGCATGCTTGCAAAGCGCTGCCTCGGCTATCTTCGCAACAGCCAAGCGCAACACATCACCTAGTAGCAACAGGTCGATGCACGGCGTCTATCGATCACCGTACGTCTGCCGATTTTCCAACAAAATTCAATTTTCATTCATTTTTACATTACTTGTAGTTGCGCGAGAATAGGTGAAAATAAAGACTACTTTCTTTGTCTAAATCTTTCGTCTGGTTATTTCGCACCGGTCGTGAGTGAAAACTCATTCTTCCTCAATATATTTCAGATTAGAAATTCATCAGGCAAGGCAATCCGCAACAAATATCGTGTCAATAAAATACACTTATTCTTTAGAATGTATCACGATACATTATTCTCGTATGGCTTATAGGATGAGAAAGAGCATGGATCATTTGTAATATTATATATTCAGGGAACTACACTAATAGTGCGTCTCGAGTGCACTTTTCACATTCGTCGACCCAATCTATCTACCGAGTTCTATTTCAACATATCCACTTTGAGTTGACAGCATTGCTGTATCTAGCCCTTGGATCCTGATCGTTTCTCGCAAGAACTCGAACCCTAATCTACTTAGTGCCTTTGTACATATATCTGCTATTTGGTTCTCCGTTAACATAATGCAGTTCGAAACAATGTTCTCCGTATTTTTTTCCGGATGAAGTGGTACCCTACTCGTACATCAATGTGTTTCGTTCTTTTGTGAAATTTTAGATTTCTTACGAGTTTTATTGAACTCTGGTTGTCTACGTTCATCTTTGGGAATCTCGTTCCACATTTGATTAATTCATCCATCAATCTTTTTACCCATATAAGTTCTTCAACTATTATATTTGACCAGTTGCTATATATTCCGATTCAGTTGTGGATATGGCCAACAATCGACGTATTCCCGATTTTAATTACCAAACCACTCGTGTATTTTCGGGAAGTTTTGTCGCTTGTGAAATCCGCGCCATTGTACGCCACAAAATTTAAATTGTCTGGGACGTGCTCGAACCTAATTCCGAAAATGATTGTCCCCTTCGCGTACTTCATAATACGTTTCATGGCAGTCCAGTGCACCTTTTTTGGGGAATCCGCGTATTGCCTTACTACATGAACGGCACACGCTATGTTGAGTCCATTGGCTGGGTATATTAAACTGCATACTGCTTCCTTGTAAAGCACATTGATGACGTTTCCTTCGTGGCTTGTGTTTTCGAGGCCCAATGCTTTATGTTACTCGGCTAGGGTTGCCACGGCGTGAACTTCTCCCATCCGAAACCGTTCGATGACCATTTTTGTGTATGTTGCTCAGTTTGCGAATCCACCCAGGAAATTCTGAATTTCCATCCCCAGGAACATGTTGAGCAGCATAGTTGTTGTTCATAGATTTATTGTCATATGCCTCATTAAGTCCTGTATCTTTTATTTGTTAGTTGGAGCTATAAGGCCATCGTCGATTGGTAGATTGCCAATATCGGTCTCTCCATTCCGACGTCCGCTCTGAAACCATATAAATCTGCTTGATTTGATTCGAGACTTAATTCATGAACAAAACTCGTGCATTTCTAGATTCAATATCTGGCAGATTGCTTCACACCATAAAGAGCTTTTTGTAGTTGGCAGACTTGTCGTGATCCATCTTCGTAGCCTTTTACCTCAGTCTTGTACATTTCTCCATGCGAATCTCTATTTAAGAAGGCTGTTTTTACGTTAAATTGTGTTATCAGCATGCCAGTAGATGCTGCTACAGCGAGAAATAACATATTCAACCCATACTTTACGACTGGAGCGAAGGTTTCCTCGTAGTCCACTCCTGGTTGTGTAACACTTTTTATGACCGATCTCGCTTTGTACCTTTCATTAGTGCCGTTGTTTGAGAATCCGTCCGATGTTGTTTGACCGATCTGTGAGTATATTGGAAAAATATGAGTCTTCACTCACAACAGGGTGATAAGTAACCAGACACGTCGATGGTATAGTGAGGAAGCGGTTTGTTCTCCCTTCCACAATTTGGCATACAAAATAATATTATATAATTTGGAAAAAATATAAAAGTGAGAATAAATACAAAATAGGTTAAATTGTTATGCCGGTACCGAGTAATTGGATTATTCGGTAGTCGGTATAATATTAAAAGTTATTATTTTTTGGGATCGTTTGCCGATAAGGAGATGGATCTCGAGTAAAAGATGGAAACGCGAATTTATATAAATGGAAGTATTTATTATAAGCAACGGTAACTTTCCGTTGCCTATTTATATATCAAAGTAAGAAGTACAATAATGCGTTGTTTCGAGTATTAAACGAGGAACCAACCGTTCTCTTTTCAATCTAATTTAATACTGTCCTTTCGTAAAGCAGTTGCTAACTGTCTTCACGAAAATCCCTTAGTTTGCGTTTTTAGTGTTAGCCTATCGTCGAACGCCAAGCGAGTCGCCTCATGCTGCGTCGGCGTTCCTGGTGTCGATCGTACGATCGGGCATTGGACTTCGTTTCCTGTCTTGAACGAATTCCAATGTTACTTTGCTATGGAATATTCCCGAATATACGAAGTACGAATATTCCGCGGCACAACAAAATTTAGAAATAATGCAAAATGATATAAAAATAAATAGTCACAAAAATCAGAGAGTTTACAAATAAATAAATTAAGTTGAATTTTATTATGAAGCTTGAGCAGCACACAATCGTATTAATTGTATGCTGGGTATGCGCGAGCAGTGAACGTGATGCAGTCAACGGTGCAGAGTACGCCACGGTATGAGAGCAATGAGTGCGTAGAATGTCAATTATTCACTGCGAGCTTTCAGCAGATTTATCTGAGAGAAGTCACAATGAATAGATGAGAGCATTTGCAATTTGATTGCTTAAGTGCTGAGAATAGAGTATGAGAACAGTGACGCAGTCAGCACTGCGTGACACATTACAAACATGGACTGAGGATGCACAATTGAGCAGAAAATATTCACAGTATTTTCCCAGCAGGTTTACTGGAAGAAACTACAGTGAATATAAAGCACATGCGTAATTATATTAATCAAGCAGGCAAAATAGAGTGAGGAAAACGTGGTGCAGCCCGTGCTGCAGCGCACGACACAAAGTGAGACAATTATGTTGATGTACCGATGAGATTATCACTCCTCATCGTCATTGAATCTATTAGAAAATTATAACGACGTACTCATACCTGATTTTGAGTCCGGTTATCTCCGGCCCAACCGAACGCAGCGTGCTAGAGCACAGCAACAGGTCGACGCACGTCGAATATCGATCGCCGTGCGCCAGCTGATTATCCAACAGCCGTTTATCACTGGTTTGTATTTAAGTACCCAACGATTTTTCGAGAAATCTCACCTAGGTGGGTAGTTTAACTGGAAGCCACGCACTGTTTGTCTGTAAGGATTGCAGTTCTTCGTCCATTGCCTTTTTCCATGACTGAGCTTCTTCTTTTTTATAGCCTTTTCGGACGTTCTTTGCTCTCTACATTCTGCAGCAAACAAATCGTTAACGTTTAATTTATAATCTCTATATCGGCATGGTCTTTCGATATTTTGCCGAGAACGAAGTTGACGAGATGCTTCATTGTTCTAGAGCTGGCTTCACTTCTTGCGGTTCTACCTTACCTTGTGCTTGCTGAAGTCCGTTTTCATATTCTTCTTATGATTCATGCAGGTCTTCGGATTCTTTGCTCTTCAAGCGACTCGTTCTGACAGAAGTGTATTTGTCCTCTACGTCAGGGGTCTCCAAACTTTCCAGCCTTAGGGCCATACTGATTACTCCAGTAAGTTCCGAGGGCCAAAACCATATTATCATTGTTGCCGGTGGTAAAAAGTGAAATAGTCCAAAATCTGTCCGCGGGCCGAATGTGGCCCTCGGGCCGTAGTTTGGAGACCCCTGCTCTACGTCGACTTTTATTTCTTCGTTAAGTTGCTCCAGTACAAAAATAATGTCTCTATAATATCGACTTTATTTTCAGAGGGAAACCAGGCTAGGTAAGCTTTTAGACAATCATCGTACCTGACAAAGATTCCTTGTTTTGCTTACAGACTCCATTTCTGCCTTTTTTGTTTTGGAACGCGTATATATACTCAGGTTCCAAATACTTAAAAAATTTTATTACTCACGGATTTGCAGAACCATCATTCATGTGGCGTATTTCTCATACTCTGCTAGTTCCAGTACAGTGGAGTACCTGAATTGCAATGTGAACTGCTTCGGCCCATAGCTTTAAATCTATAAATTCGTCGTGGAGCATATCGGATGCTACTTCCACACAGTCCTGTTGGCTCTCTTGATTGCGCCGTTCTGTTATGGAGTGTAGACAATGCTCGTCTCATGCTTGATTCTGTGTCTTTGTAAAATTTCTTGGACATCTCGAATCACGAATTCGAGGTCCTTATCTGTTTAAGTCTTTTTATTTTTCTTGCGATCTTAGTCTCTACTCTTTTCAAGAAACCATCGAGAAGATTTTTGACCTCTGACTTTTGCTTCAAGGCGAAACCCGTTTTGTAATGCGAATAATTGTCTTGGAATAATAGGAAATACCTGGATTTGTCAATCGATTGATGCTCCATGAGTCCACAGAGATCTATATGTATGGGATTTGCGGGCTCCTTTGTCGGTGACATACTCGTTTGGAACGGTTTCCGCCTCGATTTACCTAGAGCGCAGCCTTCGCAGAACCAATTTTCTTCCTTTTCAACTTTGATGCTCAAACATCGTAGCATTTTCTTGATATCTGGCGTGTTTTGAAGCGCCAGCCTTTGATGCCCAGTCTCGAGAGATTCTGGAATCTCAACGTGCACGCATGCTAGCTCCGGTTCATTCTCATTCCTACGCGATGAAAAAGGATGAATTATCATTGAATGAGAATCTCCAGTATTCTCATGTCTATCTCCCACTGCGGCAACTCTCCCATCTTTATGCAGCTTACATTTTTGGTTATTCGATGACAGCTGCAAGCCTTTGTCGATAGTTGATGACAATGACAATAGGTTATGTTTTTACTTTGGTACATACAATACCTCTGCTAGCTAGTTTCGTTTCCAATGTCATGCGTTGAAAGCAAGTATGCAAATTTCACCTTTTCCGACTGCGTACATCACATCACCATTTGCGATTCTAACTTAAATCGGCTGGGACAGCTCATTGTAATTACTGAACCATTTCCGCATTGGCGACATATGCCGGAGTCTAGGTATCACGACTCAATAGTGTGCTGAGAAATTCAGCTGACCTCTCCAACGAATGCTCCACCTCTATCCTGAAATTATGTTTGTGTGCGATACTCACTTTTATCAGTTTTTGATCGGCATCCTTGTTTCTAACGTTCTGGTTTTCTACATTTGAAACTGTTCAGAAAGTCTGTAGTCTACTGAGTATCCTCAAAAGGCACTCACTTGATGGGCGAACGTCTAGCCGATCATTCTAGACGTTCGGTCACTTCCGGCTTCCGCCCCCCTTCGACTCAAGCTTCATCGGGGTTCTTGTTCTAACGACACTTCTTTGCCGGGCATCGGTACTTGAGCTAATGCGAGTTGAGTGCCTCCGTGAAGAGTCCGCCGATGAGCTTTATCGCTAATGAGTGTTGAGAGCCGAGCGTGGCGAGGAAGAATGGCGGGATGACTTCCTTCGTATGTGAGTGCAAATTGAACGAGACAACCTCCCACTCTGATTACACCCTCCTGTTTGATGAAAGCTATAAGCCGACTGAAGGGGCGAGAAGATGGCTGGAGAGCGCCTGACTGCAGCATTTGAAGCTCGTGTTTGAAAAGAACAGCTTGAGCTGTCTTCGACGAAAAGATGTTCGCCGTGACCATCTCTAGTGCAGTGATTGGAGCCGTTCCAGCTGATTCGTGTCTCCTCCTCATTTTGGCTGATACCCTGACACATAATGAGTTGAGGCGACAAAGTTTGGCGAGAGATGAGTACCGATAGATGAGGTCCCAATGACACTCAGACCCAAGAGTGGCAGCGAAGAGGGCTACCCCAGGTCGAGCTTCCAGGTTGCTCAAATTTTCATGAGTGGTGGTTGATGTTGGCCAAGAGTCATCTGGCGCTACCATCCATGATGGACTTAACCATCACAGTTGGTGAGAAGCCAGTTGAGATGTCGTAACTCCTTGCGAGGCAGATTCAGCTGGATTGCTGGTACCCGGCTCATGATGCCATTAACATTGGGAGTGAGTTCCTGAATTTGAGTTACTTAATTTCGGACATAATCCTTCCACCATGCTTGATTAGCTTTCATCCATGTAAGTGTTACCAAAGAGTCCGTCCACAGGTGAGTTGGTGAGATTTACATCCTGAGCGTGGCTTAAACGTACGCAACCCATTTTGCAATAAAAATTATGTACTCACCACCCCAGCTGTTGTCGGCATCCGCCCTTCTTCCGCGGCGATTTTAAACTCCTGTCTCTCGAATATACTTACTCTCTTACACACACATACACCCACGCACACACACAGAGCACCGTGTCTTCAATTTCTTGCTACGTCCGCATCCGAGAGGGTCACCTCGTCAAAGCCTTCGTTCACGGCATCAATATCGTAGCCGATGTCGAGAGAGGGAGGAAGGGAGGGAGGGAGGCAGGCAGGCAAACAGACAGACAGACAGACAAACAGACCGCAGGGGGATATCTGTAACTCCTACGTGGCGTGTCCCCAGGTGGCGGATCGGGGAATGCTCTCTAGATATAGAGGATGGGAGGCAATTAAAATACTTCCCGCGGATCAACAGACACGGGGAAAAAACCTCGACAAAAATCAAAATGGTAGTGAACGACAAAAACAACCTACCCGAAGTGAGTACCTCTCGAACAGAGAGTAATCTCACCGCCAATTCCGATCGGGTGAAAACCCCGGTAGTTGGTGCCGGCCGCAAGGATTTTGGGGGTGGCCATTCCCGCAGTTCCATGGCAGACCAAGTCACAGCAAAAGTAGACGAAATCTCGGCAGTCGCATGTAGCGACCACTTTCAACAGCTAGAAAAAGAGGAGAGAGACGCGTTTGACAACGTTTGCTCGGTCAACGTTTGCAAATTATCGACGGAATAGTGAAGGATGCAAAGAATATCCACAAGCCTATTCGAGATGCAATCAGGGAAGCGGTGATCTTCTACCAGCGGATGCAAAAACACCGTGAATCGCTTGAGAAGGCCAGAAATGCCCAGAAGCTGGAGTTCGAACAAGCTTTCACAGTTGGGCTGTGGCAGTAGAAACGACCGTGGTAATACAGAAGCAAGAACACTGTGTCACGTGTCAAGCAAGAAATGCAGCAAAGCCTTAACACGTAGATACAAAAAAGGGGCCAGCGGGAAAGCTTAAAACTGCCTTTAGGAGACTTGACCAAGAAAGCGAGACAAAGAAAAGAGGGGCGTCATCTCATCCTCAGATCTTAATACCCGGAAAAAAAAGACGCGATGATAGTAGCGACAACGGGCGCGCAGGGATAAGAAACACCCCCCAGCACCAGCAGTGCAGAAACCACCTGGAAGATCCTGGCACCCAGGAGGCAGCATGGGAAAAAGTCGAACGGAAGAAAAGAACAAAACGCGAAAAAGCGAGTCTCAGGAGGCCGCGCAGGAAAGGAAACCGTGGGATGCAACCGGAAGCCGTGGCGGTGAAGATCAAAGGCAAATCTTCATATGCCAACATTTTTCGGCAAATCAAAATGAAGGTAGACCCGGAAAACTGCGGAGCCTCAATATTAAGGATAAGGCGCACTTGCGCAGGTGAGTTCTTAGTCGAGTTGAAAAAATGAAGCGGAGGAACAGAAAACCTGCGAAACGCTGTAGCTACCGAACTGGGGCAGGAGGCAACCGTGCGAACGATGGGACGAAGTTGGACCGTTGAAATCCGCGATCTGGACGACGTCACCGAGGAGGATGAGATTGTGAACGCTATCGCGTCCACCGTAGGTAACTCTGACAAAGAGTTTTGAGACCAGCTTTTCGTGGAACACAAACAGCAGTGGTGACAGTACCGGCGGAGACGGCGGGAAAACTACTTAAAACAGGCAAAGTGAAGATAGGTTGGTTCCAGTACCGGGTCAGACTGCGAAAACTGCAAAAACGAACCTTTCTGCGTTATTTGCAATGATGAGCGAGAACACGGATTTGCGAGACACATACTTGGAAGTGTAAGGTGCCCCGCCTCCCAGAATCCCTTGAAAATTGAACGAAATGGCTAAGTACCTGCAGGTAAACTTAGGCAGACGTCGTGAAGCTCAGGACCTCCTAATTCAAGCGGACGCCGAAAAGAGCATGGACGTACTGATTATCAGCGAGCAGTACGGAATGCCAGATGGTGGACTGTGCTTTCAGGATACAACCGTAAGGGCTGACATCGCAGTGCTAAACAGCGATAAGAGGATGGGAGATGTTGGAAGTTCCACAGCAAACTTCGTGTGAGCTGATATAAAAGGTGTAAGAGTGTATAGTAGCTATTTCTCAACAAATACAGACTACGAGCAATTTCTGCGGCCACTCGATCAGCTCGAAGAGAATCTCAGAACGGCGAAATGTGAAGTAGTAGTAGCAGGCGACTATAACAGCAAGTCCCCAGAATAGAGTTCCAGAAGGTTGGACAATAGAGGAGAAGCATTGTCGGAACTATAATAATAGCCCGACTGTACTTGGTGGTCCTTAAGGGGTAACACCACTCTAGGAGGTCGAAAAATTACCTAATTTCAAGATTTTTTTCCCGGAAAACAACGAAAAAAATGAAAATTATGTGTAAGGTTCTTTATTGCCTATACATTAAAGTACGTATATAAATTTTTTTATGGCAATCTAAAACATAATGGCGGCTGAGCAGGTGGTTGACTGAACGCCCACCATTAATGTAGAGCTCCGCGGCCGGAAAAGTTTCTCCTCCAATTGTGACTCTGGAACAAAAACCCAAAATTTTTTCAATTTCACATACAAAAAGCTCGAGAAAGACGTAGGGATTTTTTTTTAATCACTTTTTTTAAGAAACAGTGAACATTTGCAAAATAAATTGTTTTTTTTTCCTAAAAATATGCACTAAAAATGTTTATAACAAATGAAATATGCAACATAAACAAAATCCCTACGTCTTTCTCCGGATAATCTTGTTTGAAAGATACTGTCAAAATTTCGAGTTGATCGGTAAAGAATTGAGCGACTTATGTTTCCGGCCGTGTCAAAAAAAGTAGTTTTGAGAAAAACCCGTTTAAAGTTTTCCTTATGAAAAAATCATAGAAATTTGTTGTATACCTTAATCTGCGATGCCTGCCCCGTATAATTGACCTTCTAAATTGGTATTCTCTTGTTCTTTGTCTTTTCTAGTCGATCTGGCAGCCTGCCTAGCCAATTTTGCTGCGTCAGTCAGTCTCGTTTCAGCCACTGATACGCGGTGTTCGTCGGCTTCGCCGCAGAAATTGTAGCAATTTGGTCCGATTTTGATTCCGAGTGTTTGCATAATTTCCATAATTGAGATCATTCCGTCATTGTATACACAAATAACAATATGTGTGACGATATCCAGAATTGTCTTACCACTAGACCTTGATTTAGGAGCCATCGCCCACACTGTTGCGTTGAAGGACTCGCGCTTTTGCACATGATCAATGCATTCTTTTTTTGTAACAGGACAATCTTCATAAGGCTCAGAATCTAAAATGCCTTTAAAAGTTTTGGAATCGCCATCTCCTATATAATTGGCATATTTAACATTATACAATTCTTCTGAACGATGAAACATCTCGATCACGGCGTCGACCTCCATTTTTCCGGCAGATCTGTCATGGTTCGCATTGCACTCGTCTGCGTGTTTTTTATGCCAGTCTTTAAAGTCTTCGGTGTGTAATTCTTTTTTCCAGTATTCGCACTGTTTACAATATTTGGATTTTACTACGAAATCGATTACTTTTCCGCTAAACCAGCCAATTAGAGTTACTAAACCGAATAACGATGAAAACCCGCGTTTTCGCCACGTTCCATCACCAGATACACTTATTCCATGTTCTTGTCCTTTTTCAATTGATCTGTTCTTTTCAATGTTAGCTGCAATATTCATACTTTTCTTACAAGCGGCTTCTGTTGCGATCGAAATCGTTGTTACTACCTTGTCGTAAAATGATTGAAAAATCGGCCTTGGTAAATCCATAAACGCGCAAAACTTCATCGTTCCATTCAAACCGATGCCGAGCATCCGCATTGCCAGAATAATTCTGCGATTAATTTCGTAGCTTTTGTCAACAAATGGGCAATTTGGCACTTCTTTTTTAGCACAGTTTGCACAAGAAATGACGATTTTAAAGCCTAAGCCACGTTTTCCATTTTCTGTAAATGTTACATTTGATTTACACTCTTTGCACACAACAGCATTCGAAATATCAGTAAAAACTGTAGGAAAGTTTATGATGCGGTAGCTAATAGCATTATCGACTTCAATGTTGTAGTCATCACAGGAGTCTTTCAATTTTTTTGCACTTGTACTAACTCTCGCATCGTTCGGCGTCTCCAATTCGAATCGGTTCAACGGTCGCCTACTTGATGATTTTCGTCTTTTTTCATGTCCACTGCTAAGTTTGGTCCCTTTTCGAATACGATTCACTTCACCGCCACTCATGATGCAAATTTTTATTAGTACACTGAAAAAATAGCGACAAAAAACCACAACATTTAACAAAATGCAGCGAAAAAACCCACGTGTCATGCGAATAGTTCAATGGTTACACCAACACTGAAGATTGAACTATACTACAAGCATCCCAAATGGCGCGTCGCGCCGATTCTTATACCTGCTCTGAGCGCGCAGCAGGTGGCTACGGTCGGGATCAAAATTCAGGCACTTCAACGATTGTACACCTTATAAATGATGTTGTGTCTTATTCTTAAGACCCTTAGGCACCTTTTAAGCAAAAAAAAAAAATCGATTTTTGGAAAATTCTAGAGTGGTGTTACCCCTTAATGAGGGAAACGAGTCTACCTTTCGCCGCAGACAAACAAGATCAGTAGTGGATGTGACTCTGGCACCAGCAAGTGTAGCGGCTAGAGCAGAAGGATGGAATGTGTTGGAAGACGCTACACTTAGTGATCACCAGTACCTGGAATTCAGCCTCGGTAGAGAACCGAAAAGTCACCAACCAAATACAACCGAAAAGCCGGATCAAGGAAAAAGCTGGGTGCTGCGGAAACTAAATAAGACCTGCCTCAAAATGGAGCTGGAAATGGCAAAAGGGCAAGGAAACCTTCAAAGGTTAGTTGAAACCGGAAACCCTGAGACGATGGTAAGATGCACAGCTGAGACTGTACTGCGGCATGCGACGCAGCAATGCCAAAACGTGGGAAACATCCAGGCGCGGAAAAGACGGTATACTGGTGAAACGCAGAGATAAATGAACTGAGGCAAAAATGTATGTCGGCACGTAGAGCGGCCAAACGCCAGAGGGGACGGAACGACGTACAAACTAACGAGTCTTTGCAATCTCAAATCAAAGAGGCAAAAAAAATGCGGATGGTGATAAAGAGTAGCAAAAGAAGAAACTGGGTGGAACTCTGCCACTCAATAGAAGAGAATCCATTGGGGCTTCCCTACTGGATAGTCATTAAGAAGCTGTGTGGCAGGCAATCTATTCCGGGCCTATCGTATCCGGAAAGAATGCAAGAGATCGTGAACGCCCTATGGCCAGTGCATGAACGAAGTACAGGAGAACCAACCAAATAGTAAACCCTCTTAGCATAGAAGAATTGCAACAAGCGAAAAAATGGCTTCAACCCGGCAAAGCACCAGGTCCAGATAATATTCCAAACGAAATCATAGGAGTGGTGATAGAGGTGTTACGTCAAATCCGCGCGGTGTTTTTACAAAAACCGACAAATTTAAGACGTGTGAGGCGTTTCGGCGTGAGTTTTCCGTACTCTGGTCAAGGAGAATAAATTCTCCCTTTACCACACCTGACGAGAAACACCGAAGACGCAAGCCCCCTTTTGAGTCTAACCTTTCGGAAAATTACTCGGGACAGGGCTGAGAATGCTCGTTGATTATTCGCGTTAACCCGTCACTCGTTTCGATAAACTAAATTGATAAATTACCCCGCGGAGGAAGGGATTTTAGGTGGGAAGGGGAGTGGTAGGTTACTTTCACTTGGGGAAAAATTTACGGAAATGTCAGACAAAATAAATTAGAAAAATTGGGTTGGTACTTACGTTTGGTTTTCCTGGTGAAGTTGTTTCGCCGGTAACCGATACGTGGAAGGGAAAATTAATGGCAATCGTTTGTCAAAGAAATCGTTATACTCGATGAATCGTGAAGCTGTTAGATTTTATTCAAATAACCGAATAATTGATACACGTACGTTCGCTATTACCGTGCGCGAGCGATCGTTATTTCTCGATACAATATACTTAACGCGATACTTGTTGTTCGATAAAACAGTAAAACGAAATAAACAGTGTGGACTTGTACAAAAACGGCAGAAAACAATTAAATTCAATTTCTTCTAAACTTTAGATAAATTCCGTATGATTAAAACTGAGAAAAAGTACATTCGAACCGAACTTAGACCGTTCGACCGTTTTTATTTTCAGTACTCACTCTGTACTTTGGCTGACTCTACAGGGTGGGGTTCCTCCGCGGTAATTATCGCCAACGGGCTGTCTACTGACTGCTCGGCGACTGACTGTACTATGAACTACAAAATTGAAATGTCGATTTGATACTGTCTGTTTCGGGCATTTTCCCGTCCTTATATAGGTCCTGGAGGGCTTAATTTTCTATGCGGAGGGGGTTACAATAGAGCTCGGACTTTGGACTTTGTCGAAGATCCAATTTTCCCTTCTAGCTGTGACGTCGTCGTCGTTCGAGTATTTTCTTGAGTTGCATGCGAGGCGATACCACATGTCGCGAAGTGGTTGAAGGATTATTCCTTGCTTCGGTGGCACGCGTAGAGATAGAGAGAGAGAGAGAGAAAAGCGCCTCGGTCAGGCAGCTAGGTGTCGAGGGTTTCGGGCCACGCTGCGCTGTAGATCCGAGTCACTTCCGCTGTCCCTTTTATGACTAATACCGAATATAGTTCTTCGATAATGTTAAACTTATTTTAATTCTTAATAATGTGTAACGTAAATGGGCATATATAACTACTATAATAACAATCTGTCTATGGTTTTCATATCCTCTCATGATCCTAATTGTTTAGTTGAAACAATATATTGGCTTTTCAATTTTCTATAATGTTAAATTTTCATATTTGCAATTATTTCTTGTATCCTTTCAAGTAAGCATTTCTCTTCTGAGTTCCTATCATAATTTTAGCTCAAAATTGTTCATCAGTATAAATGATTTTATATCAAAAGGCTGCTTACTGTCACACTGGGTCACAAAGTAGGTATTCTATAAATATGTATTGTTGCGAGGGAACACTCCTCGTCTTATACTGTTAACACAGAGAGAGACGGGAAAGACGGCATCGTCTCGGGTGCGACCCGAGCTTCGAGTCATCTTTACCATCTACAATATGAATCGTTTTTTCTTATTCTATCCTATTTTAACGCTGATTATCTGTATGATATTATTGTTTAGCTCTTATATCGAACTTCCGTTTAAATGGTTTATTCCTTTTAAATTATTGATTTACTTATTAAATATATATATATATATATACCATAGTTTAAATATTTACTTCATAAGAAGTCCAAATCTTTGCTACGATTTTGTTTAAATTTATATTTAAACGTTCAGAGATTCTGAAGAAATGCCTTTTGGGCTTTTGGTGTTCTGTAATCAAAAACAAATTCCAATTTCCTATCAATACCATTAATAAGACATAGGTCTTCGTGTAATATTCTTGTTCATTGCATTATTCGTCATCGGATATAAGAACTTCCGAAACAACGAAAACGCTGCTACGTCAGTTAGTCTATCTTCGTGTAATATTCCTATTTATTGCATCATTCGTTGTAGCATCTAGGGACTCTCAAAGCAACGAAAACGTTGCCACGGTAGTTAGTCTATCTTTGTGTAATATTTTTGTTTATTGCATCATTCGTCATAGCATCTAGGGACTTCTAAAGCAACGAAAAGGTTGCCACGGCAGTTAGTCTATCTTCGTGAGCCAGATATGGTATATGATGGGGGAAGGAAGCGACCACCCGACAGTCACCAATAGAACACGCGGACATGAATTAATTAAAGATTTCGATGACACGCGCCGCCAATGATATCCACCGGCCGTAGAGGGAAAACTCTTGATACGAGATTCAAGTCCCTCTACGCTGGCCGTTTAGAGTGGGGCAGTGGCCTACCAACTCTTGGTTTTTCGTTGTCAAGTACAGTGATGAACCTGGCCGTCCATTCCTGGCGCGCACCATGTGTCCCCACTGCCTTGCCTCGGCGTACCTGCAGGCCTCACCCGTCCCGCCGTCATTATACCTGTATAATCTCTGGTAGCTATAGGACTCGACAACGATGCAGGTTTATTATCTTCTTTAAAAGAAAGATAGATATTGGAGCATGGTTACGTCAGGACGTAACACCTCCCCCCTTAAAACGATTATTAGGAGAAACCTAATAATCGAAATAACGAACGTGCAATTACTTCTTTTTGTTTTTGCAATTAGTTAATATTATTATGTTTTTCAATGTACTAAATTGGAATCTATCATTGGTGACAGCTTTCGTTGTCTCTCTTTTGAATTTACTTGTAGCAAAGACATGGTGGACACATATATACGCATTTATTTTACCTCATTTTTTCTAATATTAATATGCGTAATTTGCCCTGAATACAATTACTAATTAATTAGACACTCTTAGGGATCTATTTCCCGGGTTAATTTGCTTTTATATTAAATTAATGGATTATTTCCATTATTAGACTACTTGGTTCTATTTCACATTTCTTATTTGCTTAATTATTTCTTAATAAGATACTTTCGTGTTATACGTCTTTTCCTAAATTTACCTACTTCCTCTAATGATAGTGCGATTACATTTTTTAATTACTTGATATTATATTGTTCTTTCTCAGTCACTTGATGTGATTAATTGAATTCTAATGGTGCCGATGTATTGCTAAATGTATATATATAATTTTTATCATACGCTTTTGATGCCTCGTTGTTAGCGAAGAAGCTCTTGAAGTTCTTGAGGTTCTTGAAGTTCTTGAAGTTCTTGAAGTTATTAGAACGTTTGAAGTTCTAGTGGTTCCTGAAGTTCTTTTAGGTTATTAAAACTCGGAAATTCTCGAAGTTCTTGAAGTTTTGTAATTTGTTGAAGTTCTTTGCGATGTTGAAGCTCTGAAGTTCATGAAGTTGTTGAATTTCTTCGGATGATTGAAGTTTCAGAATTCTTGAAAGTTTCGATGGTCTTTAGCGGTTCAGTCATGTATAATATGTTTTATGTGGTCCGGGATAGGTGCAGACTTCTTTATTCTGGTGCCGCAGGAGTATGCAAGTGCTGAACTGTTTGTAGTTCCAGAAGTTCTTAAAGTCCCGCAAAATTATTACAGCTTCGGAATTCTCGAAGTTTTTGAAATTCTCGAAGTTATCGAATGTCGGAAGATATTGGAGTTCTTCGTATTCTCAAAGTTCTTAAAATTTTTTCGAATTTTCGATGTGCTCGAACTTTTTTTTGAAGATCTTGGAGATCATGGGGTTCTCAATGTTTTAAGCACGTATGATGATCTTGAGGATGAACAGTATGGATCTTGCCAATCTGGTGTTGAAGGGTGTCGTCTTTTCACGTAGATGGTTAACGGAGGAGGATTCTTTGCCCGTCCAAGATGACAGTGGCCACGTCCTTCCACTCAGGGGGCGCGTAGACAACTTGTTGTAATAACTAGTACTAAATGGTGCATATTTGAGTTAATGACTTCCAGAATCTTATTTCTAGTTTAAAAATCACCATTTTTCTATGGAACATAAAATTTGGGTTAATATGTGATACAGTATTATTTTTCCTGCGACATATGCTATTTGCATGCGTGGGTGTGCAGGTTTTATTAATCATACTGATAGCTACAAAAAAAAAATATATTGTAACGGAACGCATTAAGGCGATCCGCTACTATGACTCACAACCTTCACCACATCTCAACCAACCTATACAAACTGAAATAAGACATAAAATATACCAAAATAAGACAAAGCACACAAAATAGTTCTGGGTAGACAAAACACTCCAGACCGGATCGAAAGAAGTATCGACCGGACGAGGAGAATAGGAAGGACTAGTAGGTACACACGCAGAATTACAAGTACACACCCTAAAGTAATGGCGTAAATAAGAGGCCTGCCTAGCCAAAGATCACGATGTAAACATAACAGTAGGCGTAACAACAAGAACACACCGGCCTACTAGACAAGCGTAGTAGCCCCCGCCCTACACAATCACCAGACCAAGCCTTAAACATACAGCACAACCCCCAAATAAGCCACTCTATCCAAAAGGCGAGAACATCGGGAACGCCACGGCCCGGCAAACGTAGGAAAGAATTCATGGAACTATCGAGATACCACGACACATAGAGAAAGATCAACAAGGTAACTCCTTATGAAACGTCGCTACGTACCCCCACTTATGAATTAAACATTAATATTAATAAAACACATAAAACAAACTCATATCGACCAAAAACCAAACAAAAAACATAGAGAAAAACGATCCTCACGTAGGAGAACACCAGAAAATAACAAAAACTTATAAATCCACAAGAAATCGGTCCAAAACACACCAAGGAAGAGATAATTAACCACAATTAATTATCCTGGGCAATTAGTCATCGACGGAACAGCAGGACAGCAGCCTACAAAACCGAGAAAGACCCATAGGGGCCTGAATCGGGGAAAAACCATAATCAAACCGGAGAAAAAATAGATAAAAAGTTTGAACCTACAACAAGTAGGAGAATAACATTGGCCAACGAATTTCAACCTCGCAGAAACCTCGCTTGAAACCCTAGACACGTCACCCCGCACCTCTCTCACCCAGTGATTGAAGTGTGACAAACATCACGTGACCTACCTCAAAACACCCTCCCGGGGTCCATCCGCCAACCTAGATAAACCGCGACAGGATAAGCCTCGGGGCTCTTGTCAAATCTAATAAGTCAAGACGAAGTGCTGCTCGACAGCACACCTAGTACATAAGATTACACGCAGATTCTCCATGTAACAAAGACGTGTTCTTTCGATCAAATCGATTCCCCTGCATTGCGCTTGGCCGTCGTTTGACCGAACGAACCGATAAAGAACAATAATAATAGTTTGGGAAACACCATGTTAAAACGAGTGTTCTTTTTCTCAACCGATTCCCCTGCATTGCGCTTGGCCGTCGGTTGAGTAAACGAACTCATTAGGATACTCTGTGAGGAGTAAGGCTCCCCTGCACTGCGCTTGGCCGCTCCTACTCACAGCGTCAGGGCACACTCTACTAACGGGTCCCCACGCACGGCGTCGTGGCTATCCGTCTCTTGGAGTGTGAAGCAGCACGAGTGACACAAGGTCAAGGGAGTGGCATCCCGACTGAGTGCACCGCGCATTAGACTCGTAGGGTGTACCTGCGTGGGTGGGACCACGTTAGGGCCAGCACCAGTTACCACCTGCATCTTGCGGATACCTCGGCTGGTCTCAATTAATCGGGAACCCAATCGTACGCCTCTTAATGGCGCGAGAAGGTGCTTAATTAATTGCGAATAAAAGCTTCAGTATCCGGGGTCTAGGAAGAGCTAGCTGGTCAAGCTGCGAACCCGGTGTCTCTTGCGAACAGAAAGCTATAGCTAGGGACCCAAACAATAACAAAGCGAGAAACGATAGGTATGTAAAATCATCCACACCACACCACCACACGACACTCGCGTCCCTACTATAAAACTCTTGCGCGACTATCGGCAGGGCGGAGCCTCGAGAGGCAAGTCCGCAAACGGGCAGTTCGAAACAATAACATTCGAAATAGCACAACACCAGCTAACGTCCAATGATTAAAATAAGGCGAACCGGTACATCTAATGAAAGTACGAAGGAACGCCCCGTATGAGGACCAAGCCAGCGACTAGGCCCCCCCTTCAAATAGAGACACACAAAACGCAAATGGCCAACAGGATTCTGCCAACCCTATCCTAATAGAGATCGATAGCTAACATCAAAATTATACCAGATTTAACAAACCCGAAAATTAATAAATTAAGTGTTGAGCTCCGTAAAGATGATATCTAATCACTTTGCGAATTATAAAGTCAAAATCTGATTTAAACGGGAATCTCATAAATTCCACATACGTAGGATTAGAAAAGTCGCGTACTAGCGAACGCGACCCCCTTGAAACTTGATAAATTGAGTGTTGAGCTCCGTAAAGATGATATCTAATCACTTTGCGAATTATAAAGTCAAAAACCTGATTTGAACTGGAATTTCATAAATTCCACATACGTAGGATTAGAAAAATCGCGTACTAGCGAACGCGACCCCCTTAAAACTTGATAAATTGAGTGTTGAGCTCCGTAAAGATGATATCTAATCACTTTGCGAATTATAAAGTCAAAAACCTGATTTGAACTGGAATTTCATGAATTTCACATACGTAGGATAAGAAAAATCGCGTACTAAGCAGCCGCGATCCCCTCGAAATTGATAAATTGAGTGTCAAGCTCCGCACCAGTGATACCTTATCACTGTGCGAATATTACAGTCGAAACCAATAAAAAAGGAACTGGAAGAGATCCCGCATAGGTAGACGTTAAGTAACTAATGTAAAGCGAGCGTGAGTGCAGAAGAGCAACGAGATCATTCCACATACCATCCTCCCTACCTTAGCTGAACTAACCATCGAGCAAAAGCTTCTCCAGCAATCACGGGCCTTCCGCCCAGTAAAAATAAAGAAAAGAACTACCCAAACAGAAAAAAAGGACCAATGATGAAAGGGTAAACAAAACCGCATGTCTGTCACGGACAAATGCGACGCAACGCAAACCTAAACTGAGGTCCGACCAATAAAAACAATAAAAATTACTAATAACAACCTAGTATTGATTGCAAATCCACACATCCACGGATCCTCTCGCTCCCTCCAGCCCAGTGCACGGACTAGTTTCGAGCAAGCTGCCTCTCCACACGATCACGGTAGAGATCACTCGGAACAAAATTCAAACTTGACGCGATCTTACACCGCAACCAAACTCTCGCACATCGTAGCCGAAAACAAAAGTAGTGTTAGAAATCGCGAAACGTTTTAATATATGTATGTTTTCGTTTCTTTCTTTTTTTTTCTATTTATTTTATTTAGAGATGAGTGCAGTTACGGATAAAGAGGATAGATTTGATGTTTTCGACCAGCGAGTTAGGGGTCTAGAGATATCATTTTTGTCAACGGGAGATGATGGAGGGGTGGTAGGACTACGAGGCAGCGGACTATACGTGGTCAGAGACCTACCAAGGTATTGAGTGGGTAAGGAGATCCCCAAAGTCATATGCAGGTACCGACAACTCGGGTACCAAAAAGCATGCTGTTCCCAAGGATCGTCTTTAATTTCCCAATTTCCCATCACTATTCCACAATGAAAACACGTTACTTCGTCTTCTTTTCCTGAAAAGAAAAATCCGGCGGAAGCTAATTGTATAGGGTCTAATGCCTGAATTTCGGGCCAAAAGGTGAAACTTTCTAATCGTTTTTTATAATTTTCAAAAGCTGGATATGATGGGGTCAATGAACTTCTTATAGGAGGTCTGTCGTCGTGACAGTCCGGGGTCGCGTTGACTCTTACTTCCCGTCGAGAGTCGAACCGTTCCTTGTCGCAAGGAAAAGGAATCTTTCGTGGGTCCTCTCCGATAGGTACGTTTCCGCAGGGGATACTTTGTACAAATCGGCATTGTTCTTGCCATCTACTGTGATCCTTCATAGGGATATCACCTACTTCCCAATTTTTAATAATCACTCTACAGTCAAAGCAACTAACTTCGTCATCTATTCCAGTATAATAAAACCCTGCCGCAGCTAGTTCTACGGGGTCTAAAAATGTAACTGGCCAATTATGATAGCTGTCTAAACGGACTTGTTCAAACAAAAATTTTCCACGTGGCCCTTTTCTTGACATGATTAAGGTATGAATATGCGCAAGATTCGCAATTTATAGTTTAAGAGTACGAAACGTTATTATTATTATTATTATTATTATTTTCGTTGCAACTATCGTTGTTATTCTTAATCTATAAGAAATATTATTATTATTACTTTATTTTAATTAATTTATTCTTTTTCCTATGTTTAATTATGAGGATTAAATTATTTATTGATTCCTAAAACACTAAGGTATATCATATGTCGAGACTATTGTTATGAAAGAATTATCATTACTGTTTCTATCAAAATTTATTTTTATAAGACTATCAATACTATTAGCATATTACTATCGTATTATTGAAGTATTATTATTATTATTATTATTATTACGTACTTTTTACTAACTTTACTTCTGTTTTTCTTTTGTACGTTACCCCTTTAATAATTTGTTGCAAGGTCTCGAATCCGGTCGTGGTAATTTCCAGAGTTTCCCAGTCTGTCCTTAAAGTAAAAAGTCCAACTTGTTTACTTTGGAATACTACTGCGTTCTAGGGTCTATGTTTGATCTACTGAAAAACCAGGCCTTTCCTTAATAGTAATACTTCCACACTGTTGGTTTAAGTGAAATACCATATTTCCTAAAATTATACTTGATTCTTGTGATCAATATTCTTATCGTTACCTATTAGGGAAAACATATATGGATTATTAATTAAAAAATATGTATATATACATATATATATATATATTTCTCTCTTTTTTTTTTTCATTTATTAATTTATTATTCTTTTGGGTGTAACTTAATACTTCCATATAAATGTGACTGATTAATTTTATAGTGATGCAAATCTTTTAATATTCTTAAGTTTGTTACTATAGCGTTAATACTTCACTAGTTGAATAAATATTCCTTAATGATACTTTATTATTCCTGAATCAACTTTAATTTAATCTAACCTTTACTTTATTTTATTTTATTTATTACTATTATTATTGTTATTTTTATCATTTAAATTTTTATAACAACAATCACTAAAGATAGAATCTTACAATGGAATTTTTGATTTCCTTAATCTATTTGAGTGTACTATCACGTCTCTTTTTGGAAGTTTAATACGTACATTGCCTTTTGTTAATATAGCTGTTATTTCGTGTGGACCAGTGTAATGGTCACCAAGTTTTCCAGGTTTAGGTCCTTTCAACAAAAATACTGGTTCGCCGATTTTAAATTCAATCGGATTTATTTTACGATCTTGATATTGTTTCGATTTTTCCTTGGATTCAATCAAATTTTCTCGACCAAGTTCTTGTATATCATGAATTTGCGTGACTAATTGGGTTAAATAGTCGTCGTATGTAGCAATTTTCTTCATATCCGATGGTGACATCCCAGAGGGGACTCGGGCTATTTTTCCGAACACCATTTCATAGGGTGTATGCTTAGTACCTTCGTGTACATTTGTATTGTAATTATAAATAGCCATTTCGACCCATTCGTCTCAATCGCTTTGCTTCGTTGTAAATTGCTTGAGATATTCTCCAAGTGCGTGATGAGATCTTTCTAATGATCCATTGGGATGGGGATGAAAAGCGGTGGTTCTAACTTTCCGAATTTTAAACAACTTCGCTATTTGCTTTAAGAATTTACTTAAAAAGTTGCTACCTTGGTCAGTAAGCACTGCCTTAGGCGATCCAAAATAACAAATGAAACGTTTGACGAATATTTCTGCAATAGTTACTGCTTTTGCATTAGGTAGAGGAATAGCTACAGAATATTTTGTTAATTGGTCTTGAATGGTTAATATATACTCATTCTCCTGTTTAGTTTTCGGTAAAGGGCCTACTATATCCATAGCAATTTTATCAAAAGCGATGGCAGGAGTATCCGTTATGATCATTGGCTGTTTAGTTTTTACGCGAATTAGTTTCCTTAATTGACATTGTAAACATCGTTGAATATATAATTGAACGTCAGCTTTTAGATTTTTCCAGTAATACTCGTGACGGATTCTATTGTATGTTTTGCTGACACCTCTGTGTCCACCTATAGCTGAAGAGTGCATCTCCTCAATAATTTTTACCTGATCTTCTACGAGGGGTTGTCTAACTAGCCCGTTACAAATAATAACTTTTACTTCACTCTGTGCAAAAATTAATCGAATTTGTGCGATAACATTTTCCCAAGGTATATTCAAGATAAAATCTGATTTTGCGATACTAATAGTTGGGAGCGATAATTTGTTGATTAAATGTCGAGCATTTTTCAATGTTTCTACTACGTTTCCTAAGATTAATGTGGGTCCTTCACCGGAACCGTCGGTGATTGGTAGGGCTATATTGAATCTATTACTTCGTTTTGCAATTGATTGAGGCTTTTTCAACTTTAAATTTTTTAAATGTAAAAAATCGTTATTATCGCGGAGTGCTATCGCTCCTCTATCAACAGGTTCACATTTGGTAGAAACAAAATAAACCAGGTTATCTCTACGAGTATGGAATAAGTCGCGTGATTGTTTAATGTTGGAGGCTATAATCCTTCCTTTGGGAGGCTCACGAGTTTTTGTTGCTTCGAGTTCGAGTTCTTCGTCGCTCGAGGACTCGGTATCGCTTACTTCGAGAGGCTTAGGAGTACGTTTTCTCTGAGCTAGCACGCTCGTTTCGTTTCGGGGGTTACTAACGTCGAGTACAGTTTCCTCCGTCGATTCTTTGTGGCTAGAATAGGTGTTGCTTGCAGATGTTTCTGGATATACTATAGGCTCAAACGTACCTGGGTTATTTACCGAAGTATCAGGTAAATCCACCTCGTCTTCTATACGCGCCCTAAACGTTTCGTGGTCGGATGATATTTCGAGTGACCCATGAGGAAAAATAAGTTCCGTAGGCTGCTCGTTAGAGTCAACAGATTCCCGATCCCAATTACATTCATCTATTTCATAATTGCGTAGTGTATGATTCTGGTAATTTTTCATAATATCCTCATCATCGTCAGATTGTTCTTCTAATAATCGATTTATCTCTGCATCCGTCAATTGATGCTTAGCCTTCGTACGGTTGCCAGTTAAGGGATTTATTTGAATAATAAAAATACCGTCATTCGCGGTTGTTTCATCAACTGGATTTCTCGAAAGTGCATCAGCGTTAACATTAGTTTTCCCGGCTTTGTATACTACATCGTATTCGTATTCTGCGAGTTTTAGTCGCCAACGCAAGATTTTTGAATTACCGTCTGTTGCCCGTCGAAACCATAGCAATGGTTTATGGTCGGTTACTACAGTAAAATAATGCCCATATAAATACGGCCGAAAATGAAGTATGGAATATACTATAGCTAATGCTTCTTTTTCATACGTATCGTATCTTTCTTCTACCTCACTCAAAGCTCTAGAGGCGTAGGCGCATGGATGGCCGTTATTAATTTCTCCTTGTGAGAGGATGCTACCGATAGCATAACCCGACGCGTCCGTAGTTAAAATGAATGGCTTAGAAAAATCGGGATATTGCAAGACTGGAGCAGTACAAAGTTTTTCTTTCAATATTTCAAATGACTCTTGTTGTTCAAGTCCCCATTCGAATTTATTTTCTTTACGTAATAGAGATGTCAGGGGTTTTGTGATCTTGGCGTATCCTTCTATAAACCGCCTATAATAACCTGTTAGTCCCAAGAATTGTCGAATATTTTTGATATTTTTAAGCACGGGGTATTCACGTACTGCTTCTATTTTTCTAGGGTCGGGACGAACTCCATTGTTCCCGATTATGTGTCCCAGATACGCGACTTCTCTTTTTAAAAATTCGCATTTATCCGGTTGCAATTTTAAATTCGCGGCTTCTAGTCGTTTAATCAATTCGCGATATATATTATCATGTTCTTCGAGACTGCGAGCATAAATAACAATGTCGTCCAAATAAAGAAATACGCCTTTCCCGAGGATCCCACTCAACGTGACGTCCATGGCTCTTTGAAATGTAGGAGGGGCGTTCCGTAGCCCGAATGGCATTCTAACGAACTCATAATGACCACGCGGTGTAGTGAAGGCCGTTTTATGACGATCTTCAGCTGAAACTTCAATTTGATGGAATCCCGACGCTAGGTCAAAAACTGAAAAATACTGTGCGCCTCCTAGCTGATCTAATATATCATTAATATTTGGTATGGGATAAGCATCAGCGACTGACTTTTCATTCAGTGATCGGTAGTCGAATACTACTCTCCATTTTTTATTACCTTGAGAGTCGGCTTTCTTCGGTACCACCCACACAGGGCAATTGTATGGTGAGGTGGAAGGTATGATTACTCCCTTTTCGAGCATATCTTCAATTTGTTTCCCGATTTCCTCTTTAGTGCACTCAGGCCACCGATAGCCTCGCGTATTTATAGGAAAATCGTCTATTGTGGGGATTCGATATTGCAATATAGTAGTACACGTTAACATATCTCGCGGTATTTGATATAAATGAGAGCTTTCCTTTAAGAGGGTTTCAATACTTTTCCTTTCTTCTTTACTTAATTCGTCGAGTCTTAATAATTCTTTGATTTGGTCATATCGATCGTGCATTACAGCTTCAGATATCGCGTAACACGATCTTTCGCGTATAAAAGGCGTAATTTTGTGAGAAATATTTGATATACTGAGCTTCCGTATTAAAGAAATGTCCATGAATTTATTCCACTTTGAATTATACTTTTGGGTTTCGAAACTTGTTTCTTTATTTTTATCTTTTTTAATACTTTCTACTTTTGACGATTCAAGGGTACAGATTGTTTGTACATTCTTTAATGATTCACAAATTTTTAAACCGGTATTTTAATTTGATTCGATTTTAGTAGGTACGAAGGTTTCAACAAGTTCTTGACAACAAAATTCTTTATCTTCTTTCATCATTACTAAATGCAATGTTTGAACATAATCGATTTTATTTTCTGCTGATAATTTAGTTTCTATCGGATTCGGATAGACAACACTTTCAGCAATAACACAATTATTAATTTCTTCCCGAGGTTCTGTCCTTTCCATAGGCACAGTTTTCCTCAAAATTTCTGAATCGAGCTCCCTCAGTCCTTCATCGAGCGCTGCCCGTTCCGTCGGTACAGTCACCCCTGTGAAGCGTAGGCAAGACTCACAATTACTACTATTTCCTTCCGTCTCGATCGAACTCAGATAGACAACGTTATTTCCTTTAGTACAATTTTTAATATCTTCCCGAGGTTCTGTCCTTTCCATAGGCACAGTTTTCCTCAAAAATTCTGAATCGAGCTCCCTCAGTCCTCCATCGAGCGCTGCCCGTTCCGTCGGTACAGTTACCCCTGTGAAGCGTAGGCGAGACTCACAATTATTACAATTTCCTTCCGTTTCTATCGAATTTGGATAGACAACATTTTCTTCGTGAATACATTTATTAAAATCATCATTACTTAACCCGTTATACCCCATTGGGATCTCTGCTTTTATCGAGTCTAAAGAAACAACACTTTTTCCGTGAACACTGTTATTACAATACTGAAGGGATTCTGTCCTTTCCATAGGCACAGTATTTCCCAAAAATTCTGAATCGAGCTCCCTCAGTCCTCCATCGAGCGCTGCCCGTTCCGTCGGCACAGTCACCCCTGTGAAGCGTAGGCGAGACTCACAATTACTACAATTTTTTTTCTGTTTCTATCAAATTCGAATAGACAACGTTTTCTTTAGGTACATTTATCTTTACAGGTTCCATACAAGTGATATTTTCAGTTAGATTCGACGTGCAGATTTCCGTAAGGCTTTGGGCTTCGTGTTGCAATTTCTCAAATTTTCCTTCTACTTTTACTTTACAATCCTCCGTACTCAATATATTTTTTTCCAAACCAGTTTCACAAGTGACTTTAATTATTTCCATACAATTTTTTATTTCTTCTTTTACATTTTCCAAAAAATTTAAAATATTCCCTGAGGAATTTTCAGTATTTCTGCGGGGTATTGCCTCTACTGGGAGCTCAATCTTATCCGACAGAGATAAATCCTCTTGATCATTTCCTTTTATATTGTCTTTATTTTTTAATTAACCCAACCTCTTAGAAAGCTCGGGATTCTTTTCCCATTTACTTGAATCGTTTCTAGGATCTTTTATTTTTGTTCTATGAATTAGTTCCTCCGATGACACTAATTCTAGTACTGGTACCTGGACTTGAATCGTATGCTTATTGCTATTAGTTACGTAAATATAAGCTTTACCATTATCATTAATGACGAACCCGCTTTCTATGTTTATACCTTCACCTGCATCCAGGGGAGGCAGGTAGCCTTCCCGTAAATCCAAATTTTTTACTCTCACGAAGCACAATTTGGTGGACTCTGCAGGGATAACAATAGTTTCCTGAGTTTCAAATGGTATTCTTACATTCTGCATTTTCAATTGTCTTTTCTCGTAATCAATTTTCACGCGATTGCCGTCGAGGTATTCCGAACCCAATATACCAGCTTCCTTTATGGGGAAGTTATTGTCTACAATATGGAAAGTAGCGAAACGTCCGAAAATTTGTACGGTAATATTACCCAAAGTAAAAATTGAATTTGTTGTGATTCTATTTAGTTGAAGAATTTCTCCGCGATTTATAGAGATGTGTTCACTTACAAATTGTTTCTTTAGAATGTTCGGACCGGCTCCAGTGTCAACCATAAGAGTGACAGGAGATATTATTTCCGATGCCGTTACCGTAACCGTCGGGACGCTACTTTCTCGATGTAGTTGTACATTAAAAATTTGAACTACTCGCGATTGGGATTCTCGGCTGTGATAGAAATTACATGGATTGGATGCATTCTCTGCGGGATCTCCCCAGGCGCACCCGTACTCGGAAGACCGCCGCCGTTTCCCGAATTTTCGTATTCATTTTCTTTAATACGTCGGACGGGACATTCCCGTATAAAATAACCTGGTTGTTTACAATGATAACATTCCCTACCCATCTCGGTGGGTCTAACATCATTATTATCCAAATTCCTTCGGTTATCAAATCGATTGTTAATCAACGGTTGTGAATTTTTATTGCGAAAAGGACAAATATGGGCTCCATGGCCCTCTTTTTTACATATTTGACACCGAATGTTACTTGAATTCTGATATTCAAGATTCTGCGGTACCTGTTCTCGTGGGAAGGACATCAATTTAGGGGGGGTCGGAGAGAAACGTGAACATCTATTAGCCAAATGACCATAATTTTTACAAAGTTGACAAAGTAGAGATATATTTCCCTGTTCTTTTCTTTCCGGAGGAAAAATTTTATAACAACGATCGGCAGTGTGTCCGCGTTTATTACAGACCTGGCATATAGTAAGTAAAGAGGCTTCGAACTTGGATTTATTGTTATTTAACGGGGGAAAGATTTTAAAACATTTGTCGGCCGAATGTCCAGTCTTCTGACAAATCTGACACATGCTCGGTCCCTTATCGATATTTCCAGAATTTTGTGGACTGACATCCTATGCTTGGTTAGACTTCTGGGTCGAGCATTCTTTAGCACTAGTAGAAGGGGCCCGTTATAGAAAGACAGGGCGTGGCCGTCTGGCGCCAGGGGCGTGTCTAGACAAGCCCCGCCCCCTCCCCACTACTACCCCTCCCCTGCTGCTTCCTCATTGGTTGTTCCAGGGGGCGTGTCTACCCCCACTCCCCCACCTCCGTTCCTGATTGGTCCCCCCCCCCCCCTGCCCCCATCCCTGATTGGTTCCTACCAGTCCCCACCCCCAGTCCACCTATTCTGGTGTTCTGATTGGTGCAGCGTCGCAGCGCCATCTGCCGGATTTTTACTCGTACTTAATTGCCGATGCGCCATCTAGTGTCGGTAAATGTGTTAATGAGTGATGGTAAAGAAGATTGGATGTCGGCAGTCGGTCAGGCAGAAAATTACCGATACGTCATCTACTGTCGGTGATCGTGTTACCGACTGGTGGTAAAGAAGATTGAATGTTGACAGTCGGTCTAGCAGAAAATGTATCGGTGATCGGTAAAGCGGATCGGTTGTCAACTGTCGGTAAGTAGTCGGCCATCGCTACAGCTGATTTGGGACTTACGGAAGATAAGAAGATTGGATCTCGCGGTAAATAATATTCTGCACCCCACCAGCATTTGGTTTCCCCACCCAGTCCTCGATAACCGAGACCCCTTCACGTAGCTTTTTTTAAAAATTTTTGTTAATTAAAAAATTTAATAATTTAAACGACTATTTACAACAACGGTGAATGAAAATACTCGTTATTTTTAGTTTCATAAAAAACTGTTTTATTTTACCATTCTTGTCCAACAAACATGTATTGTTCATCCGTAATTTTCAATGACATCCGTGGCAGTCACGGCGAGCTGGTGGTCGACCGTCAATTTGTGTTTTTGTACCCGGTTTGATGAGATGTTGATAGCACGGCATGTACGACGAGACCTCACGGTCAACCTTCAGATGTTCCGGTAGTTTGTCATACAGAATTTCTATTTTTTCGCCCCAATCTTTCAGCAGCAGTGGTTTCGGTATGTACGCGAGCTCAGCTTTGGTGAAGTCTCGGGGATCCTTGCAGCAGTCGATCACGAGTATACTGTCAATAGCATCCATTGTGGTTGGAAAGAGAGGCAAAGATACTTTTACAACGACGTTTCCTTTTCAACTAAGTTTTTTCACAGCTGTTACCATTAGATATATACATCACGCGTCAATGGCCAGCATAGTTTAATATGAAAATGTGTATGGTGGGAGTACTTTCGAATAATAAGACAGGAAATTCAAAAGTTTCGAATTTATTCATAGTAATTCACAAGTAGCATCCAAATCGATCTGTACAAGTTTGTATACATGTGTTTTTATTACAACCGTAGCCCTTAATATTATTGTGTTTTACATTTTTCACACGTTTCTTTCTGCGATTTAAATATTTTACGCGTTTGTAGTATTGTGCAGCTATGCGATCGTTCTTCACTCTGTCAGTCGTAAAATTCTTATGAAAATTATCCAGAGTATAACCACGAGCCATAAAATCAAGAAACATAATACAGTATTCACCGCATACTTTAGACTTGAGTGATTGAAGGGGCTGCGTGTTCCACTCGTAGCTTCGACAGTTTCTGCGTAGACGGTTATGGTGTTGGTTAATGAGTGGGGGCAATCCATAACTATCGAAAAAGATTCCATGTCCATTGTTATCAACGTAAGTGGCAACCCAGTGTCGCCCAGGTAGATTATGCTCGTCTGTGTTTAGAACCAATGCTGCGGGTCTAGACCAGCGACTCGGGATGCGATCGGCCGGAAATACTCCTTTCGTCTGAGCAGATATTCGTTGTAGAGCGTCTAATATCTGTAGGCTGTTCATGCTGTTTACACAACTGGTGGTGACGCTTAGAGTGTGATTGACGCTGTCTCTGCTGATGATAATGATTGTTGCGCGTTGGTGGTTGCTCTGGCAGGTGTTTGTTACGTGGGGGCGGTGATGGTTGTTTAGCACTCGGTGAGATTACTTGTTTTTCTCTGTTGCGGAAAAGTACAGTTATTTCATCGTTAGCCGGTGCAGTTCCTCCTTGCAGCGCCGACTCATCACTGTTGCACGATAGTGTAATATCGTTGAATATGTACTCTACGCTTTGTGATATATCTCGAGTATTTTCCTCATTTGATGTCTCGTTGTTCGGTTGGCTTTGTTGATTTTTAATAGGTGTTGTTTTATCGACAGGTTGTGAATAAATGTGACTAACCGCGTCGAGCTCTTTAAACAGGAGCCACGAACGTATTTTTGCCACGTTATTTAGAGCACATTTTACATCGTCTTCTTTCGAAATACCATGATGAATACAGTAAACATTGTTGATTGGCATATTTTTTAACGATGGACCCTCGTATTCTTCCAGATTCATGATTTCGCGCCCCAGAACGTCACGTAAAAGCTCGGCTTTTTGCAAGCCTCTTGTGTAAATACGCAAGGCATAACGACACAGTAAGCGTAGATTGGTGTAGATTTTTTTCAACGGTGTATCACCGTCAAGCCATTCCAATCCATGATGAAAACACGTTAGTTTATTGTTGCTCGCGCGTATACTCCTTGGTAGTTCACCAAAGTCATATGGTGGTTCGACAAGCCAATGACCATAATGTTCTTCCTGAAGAGTCGTCACAGCAATCTCCTTTGGTAGAAAACGGTTGTTTGCATCGTAGAGCGCTTGAATATCCACTATAACGTCCATTATGAGGGTTTGATGTAGACTGATACCAGGTGTGGTTGCGTAGACGAGTTTAAATATTACAGCGTCGTGTGTGGCGCCCCCCCTCACGCACTAAAATCTGTAATGACCTGACGTGTGGAATCTATCTCTATTACATTATCATACTCGGCGTATACCACACAATTTAATGTAGATGTCAGAGCCGTTGCAAAGCGTACTTCGATCCTTACACTACCGTGTCTTACGAGATTCCAGTGACCGAAGCAACTTGCTGATAAGTCCGGTGTCAAATCAAAGACATACAGACAGTAGCCTTTGGGATAGTCGCTCCTGGTAATATCTAGACCCTCATTCTGAAAGTGTATACCTGTACCGCTAAAGAGCGTGTGATAACTGTCTATCCACTTTTCGTTACCATCAAACACCGGTTGAAGAGGCTTGCTCGGTATTTGTTGACCATCGACATACAGAGAGAGGAAATTTATCGAATGATTATTAAAGTTAAACGGATTTAACGTTGTACTGCCATTGAATGCTCGATTATTCACAAAACCAAGAATTATTCGTTTAGGTAATTGGCCTAGAATAACGTTATCCAGAGTATCGCCAATGATACCGCTATGCATCGTAAAAGCTTTAACCTCAACCCTTGTTATAGGATACTTGGCGGTTGTTTTTGCAAGCATTTTGGCGTGAGCTATCAGCACGCCTGGTGCGATTTTTGCTCGACGGACGAGTAATGTAGCCTCGGTGATATGTAGTTTATGTGTCACACCGGCCGTAGGAGTCTCCATAAGACAAAAATCGTCTTTTGAGCGTACAAGCCGTAACCGTACTTCCACACCGTTCAGCAGAAATTTATCCTGATTAAAAACATCGCAATGCAAATGTCCAATCATATCTAAAGTCCGGCCATTTTTTATGTACTTTTCACGATTATTCAGACCGATATTAGGGCTATTCGATGCACCTGGTAGACTGTCAAACGTACCGGGCGTGTCAGCGTACCATAGCGCGGTCGTTAAGTGAGAATTTTTAGCAGCCGGTCCATAATTGAGTAACGTCTCAATATATGCTCTGTAGGAGTATGCATTGTTTAGCGGTGCCACGAGTTTCTGGTTAAAATATACATCTACCTGATTGAAAAGGCTATGCAGAAAGTTATTAACAGGTGCTACGTTGTACTGTGATTCAGCTGTTGGAATAACCCTAACATTTACAATAATCATTGTATGAGCTAAGTCCAGGTATTCTTCACCGTGGCCAGGTATGACAAACTCCAGGGGCCCGTCGTCCGTCAGGGACGACACAGGCTTGTAGTGTATCCATTGTGATGCTTCTATAGCCGTCTGCGTTGGAGGTATGGTGAATAAGTCGAGCTCCGACTTCATACACTCGGAGGAGTGTGAGTGTAAGAACGACATTGTTAAACACCTCCAAAAATATCGTTGGTCTTTGCTCGTTTGCGTCTACTACTTTCGATACCTCGTCTCTTTCTCTTTGTTATCCTTTTCTTTTTATTCTTTGCGACACCACGATGTTTCCCTGCTGCAATGCGTCTACGTCGTGCAGACTTTTTCTTCTTCTTCTTCTTTATTCCTAACGATTTTTTCGAAATACCAGTACGCCTTTTCCTCGTCCTCTTAGGCACGCGTCCCGATAACGACTGTATCATGCGAGCGGTACTCACAGCTTTATATCCTGAACCATTCATGAGAAGAGAGATTTTTTCATTGGCTTTTCATTGTAAATTATCTCCAGATTCGGCTGCGCGTCGACGCAATGACTCCTTGAATGGCATTTTGCGACCGCTCACATCCTCGATAACGTGTAAACCCGTGCGAATGGCTTCTTTCCCTATAGCTTTAGCACCTCTGGTCAACAGTGGTAAAACACTCCGAAATAGACCACCGAGAAAACTACTGATCCCGTGACCGCGTTGATGTGGGGAACCCGCAAACACGTTACCTATATAACCACCTCCGCCACCTATTTGATTCTCATAATACGTCGTATAATGAGCACACATATTGTCTAATTGAGTCGCTTGAAATGAAGTGTGAGTGTTAACGTTCCATACTCGAATGCAATAGGATTACCCAGATGATCTCTTATATCCACCTCGATCGTTCTGAAGCAATTGTTGAGTAAACCTATGTAATTTGACGATGAGAAACATTTTACTTGCGTTGTACCATACGTGTAGTTTTTTGTATTTAAATTTACAATCCTGAGTAGTGCTGTCTGTGTATCACCTACTGTATACGGTACACAAATATCGCTGTAGACAAAAAGCTGATCGGGCAGAGCCCTATTTATACACGCGGGTACTCGTCCTACGCGTGGAACGCCTCGCATAAGCTGCAGGTAAAGACCCCCTGGGGTTTCTCGGTCAAGCAGCAGTTCTTTGTGTTTCTCAAAGCCCAATATACGTGCTATTTTACCACTCATTCGTAATACTCCAGGGTAGCCTAGAGGTTCAGGACACGACTCTGTTACCTCAGACTCGAGGGCAACGTACCCTTTAGCCTTTTCAACATTTACAATTTTTATGCCTGCTTCTCGTAGCCCCGTTAAATCATTGATATTCGCCACAATTTCTTCGTGATTTTTGTACAAACCTCGAGGTATTCGGTTTGTAGTAACTTCTTTATTCTCACAAGCCATCCAACCGATTATCGTATCTGCTTCTTGTAAATGCGTCATTGTACAGGGTATATGAATTTCCGATAAGCCCACAACCCAGCGACCCTTTAAAGATATTTCACGAGGCAATTGAGTTATAAAATGTGTTGTTGTATTTTCGGGAAAATACTTCATACTGCTGTTGCTCGGTAGAACAAGAAAAAAATTATCCTCGTCATGCATCGTTTGGACAAAATTTCGTTTATTCGAGACCGTGAACGCTTGACGCTGGTATCCACGAGTTAAATTTCGCCGGATATCCCACCCAACTTACGAAAATTTGTTTTTTCGCACCGTGTCCTTTTGTCCGTAAAACTTGATCAATCTTGAATTCTTTATTCTTCTCCATACGCTTCTCATGAACGCTCGTTAATTCTTCGGGGTAAAAGAAACCATCGATTGTTTCGTCTTGGAGATCGCACAACGCATACACATACAGGCCCTGTCTATGTAAAACTTTTTTGATACGAAAAATTTCTTCACTCCAATTTTTCTCGTAACCTTTTTCGAAGGTGCCTTTAGTTCTACTGATTCGAACGTAATCACCGGGTTTGTATTTATACGTTGTGAAACGTCTCTTTTCACGGCGCTTTATCGCGCTAATTGTCATATTGCGCACCGCTGTATCGGCATTATATAGCGTTACGGCGGCCGGTTGCATTTTAATGCTCGAGTGTACAGCATGATTGTACGCATAAACCAATTGTTGTAGTATATCGATGTAACGATGAGTATTACGATGTGTGAAGTAGCGCCACATCCGTTCCTTGAGAGTGCGATTAAAACGTTCGACAATCGAGGCTTTTACATCAGGATTACGAGCAACACGGAATTGTATGTTTTCATCTTTGAGAAATTTTTGAAGTTGACCACCGAGGAATTCTTTTCCACGGTCGGTTTGTAGTGAAACAGGTGTACGACCATCGTTACGCTCGAGAATACGTTTAAATGCCTTTGTTACTTCGCGCACAGTTTTGTCCTGCAAGGGTTCGACCCAGGCATATTTGCTGACAACGTCAATTACCATAAGCAGATAGGAGACGTTGTCGTTATAGCTACTCAATGAACGTAGATCCACGAGATCGGCCTCCCAGACATCGTCAATATTTGTAACATTGTAATACAGTCGTGGAAAGACACGGTGCACGGGTCTATGAATGGTATAACTATCCTGTTGAGTGAGCCAGTCATATACGGTGTCTGCTTTATTTTTGCTACTGATTAAACGTCGCGCACCAGCGTATCCAGCTGGATGCGAAGGATCGTAGTACACTTTTTCGAAAGTCATCTTTCACCTCTCGTTGTACAGCTTGTTCTAAATCTTTATCCACTTTTCAAATACTTTTATTACTTTTGTTTTCCGACGTTTTGAAGAAGTATTCCCAGGGTGTGTATCGTCGTTGTCGTCGTAGTCATCGTTGGAATTATCGCCAATCGCATCCACATTCATAGAATGTGAGTCGTTATGTTGTGTTACGTCAAATCCGCGCGGTGTTTTTACAAGAACCGACAAATTTAAGACGTGTGAGGCGTTTCGGCGTGAGTTTTCCGTACTCTGGTCAAGGAGAATAAATTCTCCCTTTACCACACCTGACGAGAAACACCGAAGACGCAAGCCCCCTTTTGAGTCTAACCTTTCGGAAAATTACTCGGGACAGGGCTAAGAATGCTCGTTGATTATTCGCGTTAACCCGTCACTCGTCTCGATAAACTAAATTGATAAATTACCCCGCGGAGGAAGGGATTTTAGGTGGGAAGGGAAGTGGTAGGTTACTTTCACTTGGGGAAAAATTTACGGAAATGTCAGATAAAATAAATTAGAAAAAAATTGGGTTCGTACTTACGTTTGGTTTTCTGGTGAAGTTGTTTCGCTGGTAACCGATGCGTGGAAGGGAAAATTAATGGCAATCGTTTGTAAAAGAAATCGTTATACTCGATGAATCGTGGAGCTGTTAGATTTTATTCAAATAACCGAATAATTGATACACGTACGTTCGCTATTACCGTGCGCGAGTGATCGTTATTTCTCGATACAATATACTTAACGCGATACTTCTTGTTCGATAAAACAGTAAAACGAAATAAACAGTGTGGACTTGAACAAAAACGGCAGAAAACAATTAAATTCAATTTCTTCTAAGCTTTAGATAAATTCCGTATGGTTAAAAATGAGAAAAAGTACATTCAAACCGAACTTAGATGGTTCGACCGTTTTTATTTTCAGTACTCACTCTGGACTTTGGCTGACTCTACAGGGTGGGGTTCCTCCGCGGTAATTATCGCCAACGGGCTGTCTACTGACTGCTCGGCGACTGACTACTATGAACTATCAACTATTAACTGTTAACTACAACTGCCTTTTTTCGGGCTTTTTCCCGTCCTTATATAGGTCCTGGAGGGCTTAATTTTCTATGCGGGGATTATAATAGAACTCGGACTTTGGACTTTATCGATGATTCATTTTTTCTCCTTCTAGCTGTGACGTCATCGTCGTTTTGATTCTTTTCTTGAGCTGCATGCGAGGCGATACCACATGTCGCGAAGTGGTTGAAGGATTATTCCTTGCTTCGGTGGCACGCGTAGAGATAGAGAAAGAGAGAGAGAAAAGCGCCTCGGTCAGGCAGCTAGGTGTCGAGGGTTTCGGGCCACGCTGCGCTGTAGATCCGAGTCGCTTCCGCTGTCCCTTTTATGACTAATACCGAATATAGTTCTTCGATAATGTTAAACTTATTTTAATTCTTAATAATGTGTAACGTAAATGGGCATATATAACTACTATAGTAACAAACTGTCTATGGTTTTCATATCCTCTCATGATCCTAATTGTTTAGTTAAAACAATATATTGGCTTTTCAATTTCCTATAATGTTAAATTTTCATATTGGCAATTATTTCTTGTATCCTTTTAAGTAAGCATTTCTCTTCTGAGTTCCTATCATAATTTTAGCTCAAAATTGTTCATTAGTATAAATGATTTTATATCAAAAGGCTGCTTACTGTCACACTGGGTCACAAAGTAGGTGTTCTATAAATATGTATTGTTGCGAGGGAACACTCCTCGTCTTATAGTGTTAACACAGAGAGAGACGGGAAAGACGGCATCGTCTCGGGTGCGACCCGAGCTTCGAGTCATCTTTACCATCTACAATATGAATCGTTTTTTCCTTATTCTATCCTATTTTAACGCTGATTATCTGTATGATATTATTGTTTAGCTCTTATATCGAACTCCCGTTTAAATGGTTTGTTCCTTTTAAATTATTGATTTACTTATTAAATATATATATATATATAACATAGTTTAAATATTTACTTCATAAGAAGTCCAAATCTTTGCTACGATTGTGTTTAAATTTATATTTAAACGTTCAGAGATTCTGAAGAAATGCCTTTTTGGGCTTTTGGTGTTCTGTAATCAAAAACAAATTCCAATTTCCTATCAATACCATTAATAAGACATAGGTCTTCGTGTAATATTTTTGTTCATTGCATTATTCGTCATCGGATATAAGAACTTCCGAAGCAACGAAAACGCTGCTACGTCAGTTAGTCTATCTTCGAGTAATATTCCTGTTTATTGCATCATTCGTAGTAGCATCTAGGGACTCTCAAAGCAACGAAAACGTTGCCACGGTAGTTAGTCTATCTTTGTGTAATATTTTTGTTTATTGCATCATTCGTCGTAGGATCTAGGGACTTCTAAAGCAACGAAAAGGTTGCCCCACCAGTTAGTCTATCTTCGTGAGCCAGATACGGTATATGACGGGGGAAGGAAGCGACCACCCGACAGTCACCAATAGAACACGCGGACATGAATCAATTAAAGATTTCGATGACACGCGCCGCCAATGATATCCACCGGCCGTAGAGGGAAAACTCTTGATACGAGATTCAAGTCCCTCTTCGCTGGCCGTTTAGAGTGGGGCAGTGGCCTACCAACTCTTGGTTTTTCGTTGTCAAGTACAGTGATGAACCTGGCCGTCCATTCCTGGCGCGCACCATGTGTCCCCACTGCCTTGCCTCGGCGTACCTGCAGGCCTCACCCCTCCCGCCGTCATTATACCTGTATAATCTCTGGTAGCTGTAGGACTCGACAACGATGCAGGTTTATGATCTTCTTTAAAAGAAAGATAGATATTGGAGCATGGTTACGTCAGGACGTAACACCTCCCCCCTTAAAACGATTATTAGGAGAAACCTAATAATCGAAATAACGAACGTGCAATTACTTCTTTATGTTTTTGCAATTAGTAAATATTATTATGTTTTTCAATGTACTAAATTGGAATCTATCATTGGTGACAGCTTTCATTGTCTCTGTTTTGAATTTACTTGTAGCAAAGAGATGGTGGACATATATATACGCATTTATTTTATCTTATTTTTTTCTAATATTAATATGCGTAACTTGCCCTGAATACAATTACTGATTAATTACACACTCGTAGGGATCTATTTCCCGGGTTAATTTGCTTTTATATTAAATTGATGGATTATTTCCATTATTAGACTACTTGGTTCTGTTTCAGATTTCTTATCTGCTTAATTATTTCTTAATAAGATACTTTCGTGTTATACGTCTTTTCCTAAATTTACCTACTTCCTCTAGTGATAGTGCGATTACATTTTTAAATTACTTGACATAATATTGTTCTTTCTCAAGCACTTGATGTGGTTAATTGAATTTTAATGGTGCCGATGTATTGCTAAATGTATATATATAATTTTTATCATACGCTTTTGATGCCTCGTTGTTAGCGAAGAAGCTCTTGAAGTTCTTGAGGTTCTTGAAGTTCTTGAAGTTCTTGAAGTTATTAGAACGTTTGAAGTTCTAGTGGTTCCTGAAGTTCTTTTAGGTTATTAAAACTCGGAAGTTCTCGAAGTTCTTGAAGTTTTGAAATTTGTTGAAGTTCTTTGCGATATTGAAACTCTGAAGTTCATGAAGTTGTTGAATTTCTTCGGATGATTTAAGTTTTAGAATTCTTGAAAGTTTCAATGGTCTTCAGCAGTTTAGTCATGTGTAATATATTTTATGTGGTCCGGGATAGGTGCAGACTTCTTTCTTCTGATGCCGCAGGAGTGTGCAAGTGCTGAACTGTTTGTAGTTCCAGAAGTTCTTAAAGTCCCGCAAAGTTATTACAGCTTCGGAATTCTCAAAGTTTTTGAAATTCTCGAAGTTATCGAATGTCGGAAGATATTGAAGTTCTTCGTATTCTCAAAGTTCTTAAAAATTTTTTTCGAATTTTCGATGTTCTCGAACTTTTTTGAAGATCTTGGAGATCATGGGGTTCTCAATGTTTTAAGCACGTATGATGATCTTGAGGATGAACAGTATGGATCTTGCCAATCTGGTGTTGAAGGGTGTCGTCTTTTCACGTAGATGGTTAACGGAGGAGGATTCTTTGCCCGTCCAAGATGACAGTGGCCACATCCTTCCACTCAGGGGGCACGTAGACAACTTGTTGTAATAACTAGTACTAAATGGTGCATATTTGAGTTAATGACTTCCAGAATCTTATTTCCAGTTTAAAGCTCACCATTTTTCTATGGAACATAAAATTTGGATTAATATGTGATACAGTATTATTTTTCCTGCGACATATGCTATTTGCATGCGTGGGTGTGCAGGTTTTATTAATCATACTGATAGATACAAAAAAATATATATATATGTATGTTTTCGTTTCTTTCTTTTTTTTTTTTTTTTCTATTTATTTTATTTAGAGATGAGTGCAGTTACGGATAAAGAGGATAGATTTGATGTTTTCGACCAGCGAGTTAGGGGTCTAGAGATATCATTTTTGTCAACGGGAGATGATGGTGGGGTGGTAGGATTACGAGGCAGCGGACTAGACGTGGTCAGAGACCTACCAAGGTATTGAGTGGGTGAGGAGATCCCCAAAGTCATATGCAGGTACCGACAACTTGGGTACCAAAAAGCATGCTGTTCCCAAGGATCGTCTTTAATTTCCCAATTTCCCATCACTATTCCACAATGAAAACACGTTACTTCGTCTTCTTTTCCCGAAAAGAAAAATCCGGCGGAAGCTAATTGTATAGGGTCTAATGCGTGAATTTCGGGCCAAAAGGTGAAACTTTCTAATCGTTTTTTATAATTTTCAAAAGCTGGATATGATGGGGTCAATGAACTTCTTATAGGAGGTCTTTCGTCGTGACAGTTCGGGGTCGTGTTGACTCTTACTTCCCGTCGAGAGTCGAACCGTTCCTTGTCGCAAGGAAAAGGAATCTTTCGTGGGTCCTCTCCGATGGGTACGTTTCCGCAGGGGATACTTTGTACAAATCGGCATTGTTCTTGCCATCTACTGTGATCCTTCATAGGGATATCACCTACTTCCCAATTTTTAATAATCACTCTACAGTCAAAGCAACTAACTTCGTCATCTATTCCAGTATAATAAAACCCTGCCGCAGCTAGTTGTACGGGGTCTAAAAATGTAACTGGCCAATTATGATAGCTGTCTAAACGGACTTGTTCAAACAAAAATTTTCCACGTGGCCCTTTTCTTGACATTATTAAGGTATAAATATGCGCAAGATTCGCAATTTATAGTTTAAAAGTAGGAAACGTTATTATTATTAATATTATTATTATTATCGTTGCAACTATCGTTGTTATTCTTAATCTATACGAAATATTATTATTATTACTTTATTTTAATTTATTTATTCTTTTTTCTATGCTTAATTATGAGGATTAAATTATTTATTGATTCCTAAAACACTAAGGTATCTTATATGTCGCGACTATTGTTATGAAAGATTTATCATTACTGTTTCTATCAAAATTTATTTTTATAAGACTATCAATACTATTAGCATATTACTATCGTATTATTGAAGTATTATTATTATTATTATTATTATTATTATTACGTACTTTTTACTAACTTTACTTCTGTTTTTCTTTCGTACGTTACCCCTTTAATAATTTGTTGCAAGGTCTCGAATCCGGTCGTGGTAATTTCCAGAGTTTCCCAGTCTGTCCTTAAAGTAAAAAGTCCAACTTGTTTACTTTGGAATACTACTACGTTCTAGGGTCTATGTTTGATCTACTGAAAAACCAGGCCTTTCCTTAATAGTAATACTTCTACACTGTTGGTTTAAGTGAAATACCATATTTCTTAAAATTATACTTGATTCTTGTGATCAATATTCTTATCGTTACCTATTAGGGAAAAGATATATGGATTATTAATTAAAAAATGTATATGTACATATATATATTTTTTCTCTCCTTTCTTCTTTTTTTTTTTTCATTTATTAATTTATTATTCTTTTGGGTGTAACTTAATACTTCCATATAAATGTGACTGATTAATTTTATAGTGATGCAAATTTTTAATATTCTTAAGTTTGTTACTATAGCGTTAATACTTTACTAGTTGAATAAATATTCCTTAATGAAACTTTATTATTCCTGAATCAACTTTAATTTAATCTAACCTTTACTTTATTTCATTTTATTTATTACTATTAATATTGTTATTATTATCATTTAAATTTTTATAACAACAATCACTAAAGATAGAATCTTACAATGGAATTTTTGATTTCCTTAATCTATTTGAGTGTACTATCACGTCTCTTTTTGGAAGTTTAATACGTACATTGCCTTTTGTTAATATAGCTGTTATTTCGTGTGGACCAGTGTAATGGTCACCAAGTTTTCCAGGTTTAGGTCCTTTCAACAAAAATACTGGTTCGCCGATTTTAAATTCAATCGGATTTATTTTACGATCTTGATATTGTTTCGATTTTTCCTTGGATTTAATCAAATTTTCTCGACCAAGTTCTTGTGTATCATGAATTTGCGTGACTAATTGGGTTAAATAGTTGTCGTATGTAGCAATTTTCTCCATATCCGATGGCGACATCCCAGAGGGGACTCGGGCTATTTTTCCGAACACCATTTCATAGGGTGTATGCTTAGTACCTTCGTGTACATTTGTATTGTAATTATAAATAGCCATTTCGACCCATTCGTCCCAATCGCTTTGCTTCGTTGTAAATTGCTTGAGATATTCTCCAAGTGCGTGATGAGATCTTTCTAATGATCCATTGGATTGGGGATGAAAAGCGGTGGTTCTAACTTTCCGAATTTTAAACAACTTCGCTATTTGCTTTAAGAATTTACTTAAAAAGTTGCTACCTTGGTCAGTAAGCACTGCCTTAGGCGATCCAAAGTAACAAATGAAACGTTTGACAAATATTTCTGCAATAGTTACTGCTTTTGCATTAGGTATAGGAATAGCTACAGAATATTTTGTTAATTGGTCTTGAATGGTCAATATATACTCATTTTCCTGTTTAGTTTTCGGTAAAGGGCCTACTATATCCATAGCAATTTTATCAAAAGCGATGGCAGGAGTATCCGTTATGATCATTGGCTGTTTAGTTTTTACGCGAATTAGTTTCCTTAATTGACATTGTAAACATCGTTGAATATATAATTGAACGTCAGCTTTTAGATTTTTCCAGTAATACTCGTGACGGATTCTATTGTATGTTTTGCTGACACCTCTGTGTCCACCTATAGCTGAAGAGTGCATCTCCTCAATAATTTTTACCTGATCTTCTACGAGGGGTTGTCTAACTAGCCCGTTACAAATAATAATTTTTACTTCACTCTGTGCAAAAATTAATCGAATTTGTGCGATAACATTTTCCCAAGGTATATTCAAGATAAAATCTGATTTTGCGATACTAATAGTTGGGAGTGATAATTTGTCGATTAAATGTCGAGCATTTTTCAATGTTTCTACTATGTTTCCTAAGATTAATGTGGGTCCTTCACCGGAATCGTCGGTGATTGGTAGGGCTATATTGAATCTATTATTTCGTTTTGCAATTGATTGAGGCTTTTTCAACTTTAAATTTTTTAAATGTGAAAAATCGTTATTATCGCGGAGTGCTATCGCTCCTCTATCAATAGGTTCACATTTGGTAGAAACAAAATAAACCAGATTATCTCTACGAGTATGGAATAAGTCGCGTGATTGTTTAATGTTGGAGGCTATAATCCTTCCTTTGGGAGGCTCACGAGTTTTTGTTGCTTCGAGTTCGAGTTCTTCATCGCTCGAGGACTCGGTATCGCTTACTTCGAGAGGCTTAGGGGTACGTTTTCTCTGAGCTAGCACGCTCGTTTCGTTTCGGGGGTTACTAACGTCGAGTACAGTTTCCTCCGTCGACTCTTTGTGGCTAGAATAGGTGTTGCTTGTAGATGTTTCTGGATATACTATAGGCTCAAACGTACCTGGGTTATTTACCGAAGTATCAGGTAAATCCACCTCGTCTTCTATACGCGCCTGAAACGTTTCGTGGTCGGATGATATTTCGAGTGACCCATGAGGAAAAATAAGTTCCGTAGGCTGCTCGTTAGAGTCAACAGATTCCCGATCCCAATTACATTCATCTATTTCGTAATTCCGTAATGTATGATTCTGGTAATTTTCCATAATATCCTCATCATCGTCAGATTGTTCTTCTAATAATCGATTTATCTCTGCATCCGTCAATTGATGCTTAGCCTTCGTACGGTTGCCAGTTAAGGGATTTATTTGAATAATAAAAATACCGTCATTCGCGGTTGTTTCATCAACTGGATTTCTCGAAAGTGCATCAGCATTAACATTAGTTTTCCCGGCTTTGTATGCTACATCGTATTCGTATTCTGCGAGTTTTAGTCGCCAACGCAAGATTTTTGAATTACCGTCTGTTGCCCGTCGAAACCATAGCAATGGTTTATGGTCGGTTACTACAGTAAAATAATGCCCATATAAATACGGCCGAAAATGAAGTATGGAATATACTATAGCTAATGCTTCCTTTTCATACGTATCGTATCTTTCTTCTACCTCACTCAGAGCTCTAGAGGCGTAGGCGCATGGATGGTCGTTATTAATTTCTCCTTGTGAGAGGATGCTACCGATAGCATAACCCGACGCGTCCGTAGTTAAAATGAATGGCTTAGAAAAATCGGGATATTGCAAGACCGGAGCGGTACAAAGTTTTTCTTTCAATATTTCAAATGACTCTTGTTGTTCAAGTCCCCATTCGAATTTATTTTCTTTACGTAATAGAGATGTCAGGGGTTTTGTGATCTTGGCATATCCTTCTATAAACCGCCTATAATAACCTGTTAGTCCCAAGAATTGTCGAATATTTTTGATATTTTTAAGCACGGGGTATTCACGTACTGCTTCTAATTTTTTAGGGTCGGGACGAACTCCATTGTTCCCGATTATGTGTCCCAGATACGCGACTTCTCTTTTTAAAAATTCGCATTTATCCGGTTGCAATTTTAAATTCGCGGCTTCTAGTCGTTTAATCAATTCGCGATATATATTCTCATGTTCTTCGAGACTGCGAGCATAAATAACAATGTCGTCCAAATAAACAAATACGCCTTTCCCGAGGATCCCACTCAACGTGAGGTCCATGGCTCTTTGAAATGTAGGAGGGGCGTTCCGTAGCCCGAATGGCATTCTAACGAACTCATAATGACCACGCGGTGTAGTGAAGGCCGTTTTATGACGATCTTCAGCTGAAACTTCAATTTGATGGAATCCCGACGCTAGGTCAAAAACTGAAAAATACTGTGCGCCTCCTAGCTGATCTAATATATCATTAATATTTGGTATGGGATAAGCATCAGCGACTGTCTTTTCATTCAGTGATCGGTAGTCGAATACTACTCTCCATTTTTTATTACCTTGAGAGTCGGCTTTCTTCGGTACCACCCACACAGGGCAATTGTATGGTGAGGTGGAAGGTATGATTACTCCCTTTTCGAGCATATCTTCAATTTGTTTCCCGATTTCCTCTTTAGTGCACTCAGGCCACCGATAGCCTCGCGTATTTATAGGAAAATCGTCTATTGTGGGGATTCGATGTTGCAATATAGTAGTACACGTTAACATATCTCCCGGTATTTGATATAAATGAGAGCTTTCCTTTAAGAGGGTTTCAATACTTTTCCTTTCTTCTTTACTTAATTCGTCGAGTCTTAATAATTCTTTGATTTGGTCATATCGATCGTGCATTACAGCTTCAGATATCGCGTAACACGATCTTTCGCGTATAAAAGGCGTAATTTTGTGAGAAATATTTGATATACTGAGCTTCCGTATTAAAGAAATGTCCATGAATTTATTCCACTTTGAATTATATTTTTGGGTTTTGAAACTTGTTTCTATATTTTTATCTTTTTTAATATTTTCTACTTTTGACGATTCAAGGGTACAGGTCGTTTGTACATTCTATAATGATTCACAAATTTTTAAACTGGTATTTTGATTTGATTCGATTTTAGTAGGTACGAAGGTTTCAACAAGTCCTTGACAACAAAATTCTTTATCTTCTTTCATCATTACTAAATGCGATGTTTCAACACAATTGATTTTATTTTCTGCTGATAATTTAGTCTCTATCGGATTCGGATAGACAACGCTTTCAGTAATAACACAATTATTAATTTCTTCACAAGATTCTGTCCTTTCCATAGGCACAGTTTTCCTCAAAAATTCTGAATCGAGCTCCCTCTGTCCTCCATCGAGCGCTGCCCGTTCCGTCGGTACAGTCACCCCTGTGAAGCGTAGGCGAGACTCACAATTACTACTATTTCCTTCCGTCTCTATCGAACTCAGATAGACAACGTTATTTCCTTTAGTATAATTTTTAATATCTTCCCGAGGTTCTGTCCTTTCCATAGGCACAGTTTTCCTCAAAAATTCTGAATCGAGCTCCCTCTGTCCTCCATCGAGCGCTGCCCGTTCCGTCGGTACAGTCGCCCCTGTGAAGCGTAGGCGAGACTCACAATTATTACAATTTCCTTCCGTTTCTATCGAATTCGGATAGACAACATTTTCTTCGTGAATACATTTATTAAAATCATCATTACTTAACCCGTTATACCCCATTGGTATCTCTGCTTTTATCGAATCTACAGAAACAACACTTTTTCCGTGAACACTGTTATTACAATACTGAAGGGATTCTGTCCTTTCCATAGGCACAGTATTTCCCAAAAATTCTGAATCGAGCTCCCTCAGTCCTCCATCGAGCGCTGCCCGTTTCGTCGGCACAGTCACCCCTGTGAAGCGTAGGCGAGACTCACAATTATTTATCTTTACAGGTTCCATACAAGTGATATTTTCAGTTAGATTCGACGTGCAGATTTCCGTAAGGCTTTGGGCTTCGTGTTGCAATTTCTCAAATTTTCCTTCTACTTTTACTTTACAATCCTCCGTACTCAATATATTTTTTTCCAAACCAGCTTCACAAGTGACTTTAATTATTTCCATACAATTTTTTATTTCTTCTTTTACATTTTCCAAAAAATTTAAAATATTCCCTGAGGAATTTTCAGTATTTCTGCGAGGTATTGCCTCTACTGGGAGCTCAATCCCATCCGACAGAGATAAATCCTCTTGATCATTTCCTTTTATATTGTCTTTATTTTTTAATTGACCCAACTTCTTAGAAAGCTCGGGATTCTTTTCCCATTTACTTGAATCGTTTCTAGGATCTTTTATTTTTGTTCTATGAATTAGTTCCTCCGATGACACTAATTCTAGTACTGGTACCTGGACTTGAATCGTATGCTTGTTGCTATTAGTTACGTAAATATAAGCTTTACCATTATCATTAATGACGAACCCGCTTTCTATGTTTATACCTTCACCTGCATCCAGGGGAGGCAGATAGCCTTCCCGTAAATCCAAATTTTTTACTCTCACAAAGCACAATTTGGTGGACTCTGCAGGGATAACAATAGTTTCCTGAGTTTTAAATGGTATTCTTACATTCTGCATTTTCAATTGTCTTTTCTCGTAATCAATTTTCACGCGATTGCCGTCGAGGTATTCTGATCCCAATATACCAGCTTCCTTTATGGGGAAGTTATTGTCTACAATATGGAAAGTAGCGAAACGTCCGAAAATTTGTACGGTAATATTACCCAAAGTAAAATTGAATTTGTTGTGATTCCATTTAGTTGAAGAATTTCTCCGCGATTTATAGAGATGTGTTCACTTACAAATTGTTTCTTTAGAATGTTCGGACCGGCTCCAGTGTCAACCATAAGAGTGACAGGAGATATTATTTCCGATGCCGTTACCATAACCGTCGGGACGCTACTTTCTCGATGTAGTTGTACATTAAAAATTCGAACTACTCGTGATTGGGATTCTCGGCTGTGATAGAAATTACATGGATTGGATGCATTCTCTGCGGGATCTCCCCAGGCGCACCCGTACTCGGAAGACCGCCGCCGTTTCCCGAATTTTCGTATTCATTTTCTTTAATACGTCGGACGGGACATTCCCGTATAAAATGACCTGGTTGTTTACAATGATAACATTCCCTACCCATCTCGGTGGGTCTAACATCATTATTATCGAAATTCCTTCGGTTATCAAATCGATTGTTAATCAACGGTTGTGAATTATTATTGCGAAAAGGACAAATATGGGCTCCATGGCCCTCTTTTTTACATATCTGACACCGAATGTTACTTGAATTCTGATATTGAAGACTCTGCGGTACCTGTTCTCGTGGGAAGGACATCAATTTAGGGGGGGTCGGAGGGAAACGTGAACATCTATTAGCCAAATGACCATAATTTTTACAAAGTTGACAAAGTAGAGATATATTTCCCTGTTCTTTCCTTTCTGGAGGAAAAATTTTATAACAACGATCGGCAGTGTGTCCGCGTTTATTACAGACCTGGCATATAGTAAGTAAAGAGGCTTCGAACTTGGATTTATTGTTATTTAACGGGGGAAAGATTTTAAAACATTTGTCGGCCGAATGTCCAGTCTTCTGACAGATCTGACACATGCTCGGTCCCTTATCGATATTTCCAGAATTTTGTGGACTGACATCCAATGCTTGGTTAGACTTCTGGGTCGAGCATTCTTTAGCACTGTGCCCTTTTTTATTGCACAGCTGACAATACACTTCCTCGCTTGCTACTACGTGTATTCCCCGTTTCGCCTCAGGTTTATTTACCTTTGAACCCGAAGCTTCCAGACCACCACTACGCAAGGCTGCCTGTGACACTAAACCTTTTTCTGTTTGAACCGCGAGTTTAATTAGTTCATCAAGATTATTGTTTGGACGTAGACGTTGTTCGATTTCCGGTTTTAATCCGTGTAAAAAACATGCCGGAAGACTTTCCTTAGTGTTATTAATAAATGCGGCAGTCAAAGGATTATTTTCTTTCGCATCATAATTTTCGAGTATTAAATTTCCCAAGTCCCTTACGCGGTTGGAATATGCAATGACGGATTCATTTTCTCTTTGATATATGGATCCCAATTCCCCTTGGAGCTGATACACGTTTCGCGTAGGTGCATAAATATCTTTAAGAAATTTACCTAGTTCCTCTATTGTTTCAAAATTTTGCCCCTGTATGGTGCGACGAGGTTCGCCGATTATTCTTATGCGAACTGCTCTTACTAAATTTGATTCGGCTCCTGGCCCCATCATAGCCAAGGCTTCTTTGCATCCTTGAATAAACATACCGAGTGATAAAGAATGACCGTCATAATTCGGTATGACAGCCAAGGCATCTCGAAGAGACAATGTTTGATTATTATTAACCATTATGGGAGGTGTATTTGGTGGTGAGTCGTTAGATTTAATTAAATTGTCAGTAGCAATTTTTATTGGCGGTATTCTATTCAATGTCTTGTCTGGGCTGGAGTCTCTGATCATGGGATAGGTAGAGCAACTGGGAGTGGGCAAATTGTATTCCGGCAAAAGATGTAATTTCTTTACTAAATTATTAGGTTTTTTAGTATGTGTGGATTCGATAATTGACGTTAATGTGGATTTTTCACGATTCTCAATTATTCCTTTTGGAGTTGATAATAATTCTTTGTCGACAAGGGAAGGTGATCTAGAAATAGTTTCGTCGAAAGGAGTAGATCCGCTTAATGGTGTGTAAAATATATCGCTGTTAGCTGAAGGGATTATACTAGGCGTAGCACTAGCAACGGTCGAGGGAGTCTGCAACGGTGTTTCCGTGTTTTCGGGTTCGCTTCGAGACTCGAAATTCTCCACGATACTTTCGAGGGGTTTTATTGACCGACCTAGGTCTTCGTTACGGGGGGTGGGATATACTTGTGCTGGACGATATTCGTTGAACTCTTCGTCTGGCCTTATGACAAACCCGACTAATGACAAAGGGTTATTTGAGGACTTTGCTTCTAACGTTTCCTTCAATTGACTCGTAAATAGGTTTAAACTTTCGTCGTCAGAAAATTCTCTGATCTGTAAAGGACTATATTCCGGAATATAATATTTTCCAAAATTACTTTCTATAATTTCAACTGTACCTGTTGAACTTTTCTCGTCGTCTATATTTTCTTGGGATCGAGTGATGATAATATTGTCAGATGTTAACTCAAGTGATTGTATGTTACTGTCTTGATCAAACTTTACTACTTTCGCTTTATGGGTGACAGTTTCGGTTAACTTGTCCGAGTCTACAGTGGACACAACAGAGCTCTTATTTGAACTGGGGGAGGAGGAAATTTTTTCGGAAATCGGAGTTGGTAGCTTGGGAGGTGAATTACTGGGACTATTACACGGGGACTCGGTTATAGTTTCAAGTACAAAATTTTTAGAATTATCCTTTGGCAGCCTTTTTCTTCTTTCCTCAGGATACTCGTGGATTATAGACTCATCAATTCTTACCTTTGAACGAGTTGACCTCATTTATAATGTATTGTATACAAGTGTAATTTTTGGTATACAACATCAAAGAGACATGCAAAAATACATAAGAATATTATTAAGGTAGAAATTGGGCAGGAGAAGAGAATAGGAATGACTTTCTTTTTATTACTTGTAACGGAGTAGAATTATAAAGTTTTATTTTTTTATTTCGTTTCCAAATTTCCTTGAGGTGAAATCAAATGTGGTTTTTCCTTCAGGAGGATGACTCGATGTTTATTCAACGATTCGATCTTAGTGACTCGAGGTTTGCAAGGTGTCACAAACGGATGATAGCGTATCCCTTGTCTTGAATGAGCTTCGTAATTAGCAACAAGTTCGTCTAGAAAATTTTTCCGCTCGATTTCTCGGATTTGCTTAAGGCGATTTATTCTAGATTTAGTCTGTGTGTCTGTGTCGACACTCTTACTGCTGCTTGCTTCGTACGTAATTTCCCTTAATAAATATGGTATCTCTTCGTTAGAGAGGGTCGCACAATCTGCTTTTGTACTGTCTGAATGGTTTTTATACTTCTCTGTTTGTTCACCTAAGGATGCCTGAAAACCTACTATTTTTTTCTGGTTAAGGAAAATATCTTCGTTATTTTTAGTAGATTGGATGCTAAAAACTCAAAAATTTTGCTTGTTATACGATTCACTCTCTGTTACCGTTAAAGGACAATTCGTTTTACTAGAATTTAAATTTCTATTCCTTTCTTGCCTTCAGTAATCGTTATGTATTGCAATTGTGTCGTCGCAATGTTTCTCATATTCTGTTATTTCTCTTCCCTCGAGAGGGATGGTTTTATTATCACTTTCTATTTCAATGTCAAAGACTCTAGGATTTTGCTCGTTATATGATTTGCACGCAATTGTTGGAACTTGGTACTGTTCTTTTAAGATTCGTCGTTTTAATCTCTGCGCTTGAACTTTCCTTCCTGCTCTATGGGTTTTCGGCATGGATGAAGGATTAGGGTTGGTAATTGTCAAAATTAGTAAATGGTACGTATGGTTATGTCTGTCTTGTTCGTGTGATATGTTTCGTAATCGAACCTTGCTAGCCTTAACCCCACTTACGCGGAGAGCTGAAACATAGGATTTCTCTTCACTAGTGTAATGTGTATTGTGAGCGAGCCTTGCCAGCCTTAACCCCACTTACGCGGAGAGCTGAAACATAGGATTTCTCTTCACTAATGTAATGTGTATTGTGTATGGGCCTTGCTAGTACTTTTGCAAAATCTTGGGGTTCCAGTGGAAGGTCACTACCTCTCCGGTGTTGATTCTTTCAAACGTACCGCTGTAGTGCAGGTCGGAGGTAATACGCGGCAATGAACGCACGTTTGAAATTTTGATATTTTGAGAGAGGTTTTCTTGGATTTCCCTCTCGACACTGGCGATATCGTCCAACTTCAAGGGTATGCCCAAAACGCGAGAACAATGATCTATTTCCGCAAATTTACTGGCAGAGTGATTTTGTGCATTAATTATTTTCTTGAACATAGAAAAGAAACGGCGTATGGCCCTCCGTCGACCACCTCTACGTTGTCTCATGTGTTAGGTTGAAAAGTGGATAGTTGAGGTAGGGTTTTAGAACGCTGTCTGCTGGTGTAAGCGAGACGGTGGATTTAATGGATGAGGTAAGGTTTTCAGGACGATGTCTGCTGATGTAAGCGAGACGGTGGATTTAATGGATGAGGTAGGGTTTTCAGGACGATGTCTGCTGATGTAAGCGAGACGGTGGATTTAATGGATGAGGTAGGGTTTTCAGGACGATGTCTGCTGGTGTAAGCGAGACGGTGGATTTAATGGATGAGGTAGGGTTTTCAGGATGATGTCTGCTGGTGTAAGCGAGACGGTGGATTTAATGGATGAGGTAGGGTTTTCAGGACGATGTCTGCTGGTGTAAGCGAGACGGTGGATTTCTTAAAGGCCTATTTCATCGGAATGGATGAGATAGGGCTTTTAGAACGTTGTCTGCTGGTGTAAGCGAGACGGTGGATTTCTTAAAGGCCTATTTTATCGAAATGAATGAGGTAGGGCTTTTAGAACGTTGTCTGCTGGTGTAAGCGAGACGGTGGATTTCTTAAAGGCCTATTTTATCGGAATGGATGAGGTAGGGCTTTTAGAACGTTGTCTGCTGGTGTAAGCGAGACGATGGATTTAATGGATGAGGTAGGGTTTTCAGGACGATGTCTGCTGATGTAAGCGAGACGGTGGATTTAATGGATGAGGTAGGGTTTTCAGGACGATGTCTGCTGATGTAAGCGAGACGGTGGATTTAATGGATGAGGTAGGGTTTTCAGGACGATGTCTGCTGATGTAAGCGAGACGGTGGATTTAATGGATGAGGTAGGGTTTTCAGGACGATGTCTGCTGGTGTAAGCGAGACGGTGGATTTAATGGATGAGGTAAGGTTTTCAGGACGATGTCTGCTGATGTAAGCGAGACGGTGGATTTAATGGATGAGGTAGGGTTTTCAGGACGATGTCTGCTGGTGTAAGCGAGACGGTGGATTTCTTAAAGGTCTATTTTATTGGAATGGATGAGGTAGGGTTTTTAGAACGTTGTCTGCTGGTGTAATGTTATGAGGGATGAATAGAGGTGAATGATACTAGTGATTGCTTGAGAGGATTGTTAAGATGAGCAACGTAGGAGTGAATAACAGAACTGTTTGTAATTCAACTAGTATTTTCAGAATTGTATGCCAACTGTTTTAACGCCTGGTAGATTGATTGAATATTTGTAGATGACAGTACAAGGAAGTTAATATTACGGAGCGAATCGTATAAAAACAATACAAGAAATCTGATGGTTGTTTCGTTGAAACAAATATAATATTACTCTCTATAGTTAATATTCGGGGAAGCTATTTTCCTTGTAGTTCTCCTCACGTATGTTTTAGCAATTATTCTTTCTTGCTGTTTTATTCGTTCTAAACCGAGTTGACTTAAGAAAATTTCTTGCGTGACTTCTTCAATTAGTTCTTGCGCCAGAACCTCGAGTTCCCTTATACGCACTTGAAGTACCAATAATTTCTCCAATGGTCCCATATAATGGAGTGCAACCTATGATTATATATATATCTATCCACGTATATGTCCTTCAATACAAATTCTATCTCTTTTTATTCACCAGTCATTATTGAATATTTTTCTCACATTTGATTTCCACAAGGTCAATTTACTTACGAAAAAGACTTACCAAATAACTTGATTAATAGCGGGTATTCTCTAAAACAAATCAATTTTTGCAACGATGTCGATCAATAGACTCGAACCACATCAACGAACGTTCTCGATTTATAATTTTTTTTTCAAAGGGAAATCCGATCGTCTAACTCAACTTAAAAGTGTCACTTTCAATTACATCAATTTTATAAATAAAATCGATTTATAAATCCCGATATAAATAATTCTAAAGAAAGAAAAAATCAATTTTTACACTTTAAATTTACACAGCGGTAAATAAAAAGCTGGAAGTTGGATTTAATATTTTTATTGAAGGGGAATAGTAAATTTTCATGAATTAAATTGATTCACCAAAACTCAATTAAAAATTTTAAAAAATCGATTCTCACTAATTAAATCAAGATATCAAAACGCGGTAAAAAAAAAAAAGGGAAAAGCTAGACTTTTATGAATTAAATCCGTTTACAAGAACTGAGGAGAAAGGAGGGATCACTTTTCATGAAATTAGTCGAATCACTAAAATTCGATAAAAAGTAAAAATCAATTTTCGTGAATTAAATCACTTCCGAAAAACGCGGTAAAAAGGTAAAATTTAGATTTTTTTGCCTTTAAACAATTTACAGCAAACGCGTTTGAAAGGGAATAGAAAATTTTCACGAATTGAGTTGATTCACTAAAACTCAATAAAAAGGTAAAAAATCAATTTTCGCGAATGAAATCACTTCTGGAAAACGCGGTAAAAAGGTAAAAGCTGGGTTTTATGAATTAAATCGAATTACAAAGGCCGGTCGATTAACACGAACCAAAGTGACACTTTCTTAAGAAATCAATTTTCGCAATTTAATTTATCCACGACAGAACCGATTAATTAATTCAAACTATACGAACAATTTTCTTTATAAAATCACAACTTGTTTTCTTTTCGATTTTAATTTACTCGCAACAAAATTTACTAATTAACTTGACACTTTTCTTTTTCTTTAATTTAATTTCCACTAATAAATTTTTATTCGCGACAAAGATGACTGGTTAATTTGAATAAAACGAACACTTTTTTAGGATCCCGGACGAGCCCCCAATTTTTGTTACGTCAAATCCGCGCGGTGTTTTTACAAGAACCGACAAATTTAAGACGTGTGAGGCGTATCGGCGTGAGTTTTCCGTACTCTGGTCAAGGAGAATAAATTCTCCCTTTACCACACCTGACGAGAAACACCGAAGACGCAAGCCCCCTTTTGAGTCTAACCTTTCGGAAAATTACTCGGGACAGGGCTAAGAATGCTCGTTGATTATTCGCGTTAACCCGTCACTCGTCTCGATAAACTAAATTGATAAATTACCCCGCGGAGGAAGGGATTTTAGGTGGGAAGGGAAGTGGTAGGTTACTTTCACTTGGGGAAAAATTTACGGAAATGTCAGATAAAATAAATTAGAAAAAAATTGGGTTCGTACTTACGTTTGGTTTTCTGGTGAAGTTGTTTCGCTGGTAACCGATGCGTGGAAGGGAAAATTAATGGCAATCGTTTGTAAAAGAAATCGTTATACTCGATGAATCGTGGAGCTGTTAGATTTTATTCAAATAACCGAATAATTGATACACGTACGTTCGCTATTACCGTGCGCGAGCGATCGTTATTTCTCGATACAATATACTTAACGCGATACTTCTTGTTCGATAAAACAGTAAAACGAAATAAACAGTGTGGACTTGAACAAAAACGGCAGAAAACAATTAAATTCAATTTCTTCTAAGCTTTAGATAAATTCCGTATGGTTAAAAATGAGAAAAAGTACATTCAAACCGAACTTAGATGGTTCGACCGTTTTTATTTTCAGTACTCACTCTGGACTTTGGCTGACTCTACAGGGTGGGGTTCCTCCGCGGTAATTATCGCCAACGGGCTGTCTACTGACTGCTCGGCGACTGACTACTATGAACTATCAACTATTAACTGTTAACTACAACTGCCTTTTTTCGGGCTTTTTCCCGTCCTTATATAGGTCCTGGAGGGCTTAATTTTCTATGCGGGGATTATAATAGAACTCGGACTTTGGACTTTATCGATGATTCATTTTTTCTCGTTCTAGCTGTGACGTCATCGTCGTTTTGATTCTTTTCTTGAGCTGCATGCGAGGCGATACCACATGTCGCGAAGTGGTTGAAGGATTATTCCTTGCTTCGGTGGCACGCGTAGAGATAGAGAAAGAGAGAGAGAAAAGCGCCTCGGTCAGGCAGCTAGGTGTCGAGGGTTTCGGGCCACGCTGCGCTGTAGATCCGAGTCGCTTCCGCTGTCCCTTTTATGACTAATACCGAATATAGTTCTTCGATAATGTTAAACTTATTTTAATTCTTAATAATGTGTAACGTAAATGGGCATATATAACTACTATAGTAACAAACTGTCTATGGTTTTCATATCCTCTCATGATCCTAATTGTTTAGTTAAAACAATATATTGGCTTTTCAATTTCCTATAATGTTAAATTTTCATATTGGCAATTATTTCTTGTATCCTTTTAAGTAAGCATTTCTCTTCTGAGTTCCTATCATAATTTTAGCTCAAAATTGTTCATTAGTATAAATGATTTTATATCAAAAGGCTGCTTACTGTCACACTGGGTCACAAAGTAGGTGTTCTATAAATATGTATTGTTGCGAGGGAACACTCCTCGTCTTATAGTGTTAACACAGAGAGAGACGGGAAAGACGGCATCGTCTCGGGTGCGACCCGAGCTTCGAGTCATCTTTACCATCTACAATATGAATCGTTTTTTCCTTATTCTATCCTATTTTAACGCTGATTATCTGTATGATATTATTGTTTAGCTCTTATATCGAACTCCCGTTTAAATGGTTTGTTCCTTTTAAATTATTGATTTACTTATTAAATATATATATATATATAACATAGTTTAAATATTTATTTCATAAGAAGTCCAAATCTTTGCTACGATTGTGTTTAAATTTATATTTAAACGTTCAGAGATTCTGAAGAAATGCCTTTTTGGGCTTTTGGTGTTCTGTAATCAAAAACAAATTCCAATTTCCTATCAATACCATTAATAAGACATAGGTCTTCGTGTAATATTTTTGTTCATTGCATTATTCGTCATCGGATATAAGAACTTCCGAAGCAACGAAAACGCTGCTACGTCAGTTAGTCTATCTTCGAGTAATATTCCTGTTTATTGCATCATTCGTTGTAGCATCTAGGGACTCTCAAAGCAACGAAAACGTTGCCACGGTAGTTAGTCTATCTTTGTGTAATATTTTTGTTTATTGCATCATTCGTCGTAGGATCTAGGGACTTCTAAAGCAACGAAAAGGTTGCCCCACCAGTTAGTCTATCTTCGTGAGCCAGATACGGTATATGACGGGGGAAGGAAGCGACCACCCGACAGTCACCAATAGAACACGCGGACATGAATCAATTAAAGATTTCGATGACACGCGCCGCCAATGATATCCACCGGCCGTAGAGGGAAAACTCTTGATACGAGATTCAAGTCCCTCTTCGCTGGCCGTTTAGAGTAGGGCAGTGGCCTACCAACTCTTGGTTTTTCGTTGTCAAGTACAGTGATGAACCTGGCCGTCCATTCCTGGCGCGCACCATGTGTCCCCACTGCCTTGCCTCGGCGTACCTGCAGGCCTCACCCCTCCCGCCGTCATTATACCTGTATAATCTCTGGTAGCTGTAGGACTCGACAACGATGCAGGTTTATGATCTTCTTTAAAAGAAAGATAGATATTGGAGCATGGTTACGTCAGGACGTAACAGTTGCATCATCTGAACATCTTTTCTTGGCCGCTTAGTGCCTCTAGATACGCCTAAATCCCACAATCTACTGTTGCCTATAAATTCACGCGGAACGCTCTTTGTGCGTAGACTAACGATAAACTCGTGTCTACCTGTTGCTTTAAAGTTTTTTCTACCTCGTACTGCATCGTTTATAAGGTCGACAATATTAGAATTTGGAATGAGGATACTGTCTATTGTTACACATCCTTTTTTATCCCATCTTATGCTTTTTGATTCATCACTCGTGGGTTTGCGTAGAAACTTTAATAACGCAGTCGCTCGGCGTTTATACATATTTGGAACGCTATTAACGATGTCAGCATCGCTCGTGGCTTCTGCATTATCTATCTCAGACGATGTTTCGGGTAGTGCTGGTGAAAACAATGTATTTTTCGTACCAACGAGATATAGATAACGCTGCAGTACTTGTAAATACTCTTTCCATTTACTAGCGTCGTCTTTACCATACTTGTTTGATTTTAAAATTTTGTATAGCTCAGTGTCTAGTCTTGAAACAGGATCACCCTGGGTCTGTACTGTTTTCTCGTTTGCCGCTGGTGCATGATTATTCCCAGAACCGATCATAGGTATTTCCTCGTAACGACCGTCTGCATCACTATTTTCGTCCTTTACCTCGGACATTGGCACTAAAAACATTTTTTTCGCATGCTCCATTTACGAGCATGAATTTTTATCCTGAACACAGTATTGTTTTGTCAACCGTCACTACCACTGAACAATTTACTAAATAAAGTTGTGATTATGGGCGCCAGTAAAAGTTGTAAAAAAGCACCACCCCCTTTTTGAATTATAAAGCGTTTCTTCGCTCTCCAATTATATTTCCGTTGCTTACGAGCGACTGTACAAACACCACCACCACGTTGTTTTGTCACACATCCTGAGACAAGCTGTCGAAGTATATTTTTATATTTTTTTAAACGTTTTTTAACACTTGACTTGACACAAACAACTCCGTGTAAAATGTTTAACGCGCATTCACAGATACAATTGATTAGAGGCTTATCAGCATTACGCAATATTGATTTTCGCTGTTTTTTATTCGAATGACAAATAGCGTTAAGTAGGGCTATACAACGTTCATCGAATGGAATGTAATGTGTATTTTTCTTCTTCTTTTTCTTCGCGCTGGTGCTATCCCTCATTATTACAGTTTCACAGCAGATGTATTATGATGCGTGATGCGTACACGACTCATATCCATTAGCGACTGATGTGGTGTCTACTTGTGCTTCCAATTAAATACGTTGACGAGTGTTTTTCGGCATGTAGACCAGCATTCGTGGATCATCGGGAAATATCATTGTACGACATCGACAATAATCGGGTGTCGATTGTTTAAGAACCAAGAGTAGATAACCGTGTGGCTGTGCGGTAGCATCGTAATATGACTCGGTTAGAAATCGTGGATTCTCGGGGTATACTTGTCTCGCTAGATGTGTAATTTGTGCTCGATCACGTGGATTTTTAAATATCACCATATAATTGGCGTTTAATGATATATCACGTTGTCCGTGTCCCTGATGGAAAATATTTTGTGTGATAAAAATCACACTAATATTTTTATGATGGCTGCCTTTTGTGAAAAGGTCGACAATGGTATTATTTGAGGATTCGCGCATTAAATCATCGATAATAACCAATTTTTTCAAGTTATTGTCGCTCGAATAATCCTCCTGTTGCGGTAGACCCTCGTTAAATTCAATTTTTGGGGTTTTGGATTTTTTATTACTCCCGGTCTTAGTAATTAACGACGACGGTTGTTGTTGTTCACATGTGTTATTCAGAGCAGCGATATCAGAATCGAGAGTATCTCTATAATAAAATATAATACGGTCAAATTCAACGTTACTCATTGAATTGAGAAACTTTAGAAATTTTTTCACGAAAACTGTTTTCCCACATCCAGTGGGGCCACAAATAAGCGACGTCCACGGATGTTTCCAGCGTACATCCATTATTATTTTTACTTATAAAGCGTGACAAATCCACGATACTATTGATGATGATGATGATGATGATGACGGTGAATATCGTAGAGCAACGAGATGCAAAATCGTATACACCAAGTGCACAATAAGCGTGTTACTCAGCCGGGCGGCGGCGGCGGCGGCGGTGACGCGTACCCACACGTCGTTATTAGCTTATCAGACGTGTGCGCGGGCGCGGTTCAACTTATACAGATACACACTCGCCTGGTCATAAGCTTATGAGCGAGCGTGTGTCACCGCGGCAAATGCGCACAATTTAGCTTTTTAAAGCGCATGTGTATTCAGAAGATTGTGTTTTTCGTTTAACACTATTTGACGTACATTTTTAAATAAATTTTTCAAAGCAACTATTAATGCTGATGATGCCGAGTAAAAAACACGTTTAAATACCATACATGTTTCTTTATTGTAGAGAGAGAGAGAGAGAGAGAGAGAGAGAGAGAGTATTATACATAAAAATATTAATAATTTCAATTTATACTGAGGCAAGACATGGGTGGGAAGGGTTATCGATGACGACCAGTCACGTGTGTATTAAAGAAAAGTAACGCAATAATTATCTTAACATCTACAACTGGTAAAATTAATTATTATCATTATAATTATGTGTTATCGCGTGAATTATGAAAAATTAATTCTTGCGTAACCGAGGGCAATCGTTCTCCGATCATTCTTCTTCAAACGGTTTTGAAGCCACCAGAGAAATGTCTGTGATTAATTTTTTCACCTCCTGTGTTATAAACGGTACACAAAATATCTGGAACTCGAGGAACAATATATCGAAATGTTCAAGGAATGAGGGATCCACTCGATGACGTACAGCTTCACACAGATTAGAGCTATTCTGTGTTAAAAGAGTTTTAATACGCACTTGGTCCACATTCTCGATTAGTTCTTTAGCGGGAATATGTAGAACTAATTCAGCACACAGAACATCGATACAGTTTTTCACATAAACAACGTAGCGCTGGAGCCGTCTGAAGCGCTCATCGACACACGGTGTTACGATGCATAGTCCGTCAAAAGATTTCTTTTGCATAACTATACTCGGTGAATAGATGTTTTTCTTCTTCTTCTGTGGTGGTGGTGGTGCTTCCAGCTGTGTATTTTCATCGTTAGGGTTGACGTCCACGGCGATCACATTCTCCTTGGCTTGGTCGAGAACAAAAGAATGTATTGGTTGTGTATAAAAGCATAGAAGAAACGTCTTACTGTTTCAAAATGCATGAAAAGAGATTATTTGTATGACTCGTGATACAAATTAAACAATTATCACTGAAAATCCGATTGGGACAACTAATTTATGATGAGAACGATTATCAATCTAAGCTGACTAATTCTTAACGATATATTCCGTCACTGAAGAGTCTGTGACAAATTGACCTATAATTACCAAAGAATCACAGACCAAACTTCCGCGGTGACGCATTGAACATTCGAAGGATGTCGCTCCGGTATAAAATAACGCGTGAAATCAACGATTCGAGCAATTGCAACAGAAGAATAATATTAACCAATTATTTAAAAGAGCCAATATCCTGTGTTCAGGGACACTTGGATACACTTTCTGCTCGAGAAGCGATGCCGGACTCGTGACATTATATTTACGAAGGTCTCCTCGGTCCTCTCGAAAAAAAAAAAAAAAAAATCAAACCACACGTGGTTTACAACAAATTCACGGTTCCTTTATTTTTTGACCCTTACGAATACAATCTTAAAATTTCAAATCAAAACGCTTTGCGCGTTACTCAAAACGCCTGTAATCCGTTGGTCGCCTTGACCAGTTTGCCGAGAATAGACGCGAAGTGCGTTGGTTAACTTGCACAACACACCATCGACTGGAAGAAATCTCACGCGTGTCGAACGACTCCACTTATGCGCCAACCATGTCGATCGACCTGACGAATGAATCGCGTAATATTATCTTCCATCCGAGCGATATTATTAAACGCCTCGTAGAATTATATTAAAGAATGGTCTACTTGATCGTAACAAAGAATAACGAATGAAATTTTCGCAGCTTTGGGCAATAATAAAACGTACGGGAGAATCATAAAGAATCGTCTATTTGTTTATAGAAAAAAATAACGCATGAAATTCTCGTAGCTTTGGGCTATAACGAATCGCATGAGAGAACCATAACACAGACGCCCGTTGTACGCCCGTAAGGCACGTTCATTTATTATTTTTGTGAGATCTAGGGCCACTTAGCTTAAGCAATGAAAATAAACTGACCTCCTCGGACATATGGAAAGTATCCTCATCTTCCGCTTGCATGGAAGCAAATAACGCCCGCACAAATTCTCTCACCGTCCTACCCATACTCTTCCATGCACTGTACATACATCACGACGCGTCCAATAGCCTCGAGGACTCCGGATAAGCGATGAATGAAAGTGAAATAACGCAATTGATGATATCACATTCATTGCCCGATGCTGCGTCCAGCATCCACGGGGTCCACGCGGATTGATCAGCAAATACATTATATGGACATGTAAAAAGTTTAAAAGAATATGTGTGAATCAATGAATATGTTGGGCAACTTTCCCACTAGACGGAGAGTGTCGAAAACATCTAGTATTATGCAGAAGGAAATTGTTCAGTCCCACGTGGTGCGACATGAATATTTATTACACGATGTTGTATGTAAAATGTGCGTAAATTCTCTCTCTCTCTCTCTCTCGCTTCTCCGACCATATACAGTACCAGATGTAAAATTGTCGACGGTTTATTCTCTCTACAAGTACAATTGAAATTAACATCATTGATTGCACCGACGAGCCTTCAGTAATAGTCGAAGGTCAGTCGAACGTTGCACAATCTGGGTAATCAATGGTATGTCACGCACTGTAAGGTAGTCAAATGATCGTTAAATTGATACATAAATGATGCAGCCAAGTATAACTACACGAGTCTACTCAATAATTTCTCTGAGAATACCATCAAACGTATTTTATTTTTTATTTATTTATTTTTTCTCATTGATGAAATCATAGTTCCTCGTAAGAGACCTTAAACTTTTGATTCACACACCTAAAACTGTTTGCGACTAATGCAAATGAATTCATACGTGCCAGAGACGAGTGGGCGATTAGTCGAGCAGTTTATTTTTAATAATGCACATCAACGACAAGTGTCGCGCAATGAAATAATTCACGCACTCGTTTCTCGAGACGAAATGTCGATAACAGAGAATTGTTATAATCGTTAGAAGGCCTAGCTATGCGTCACGACTCTAATAGGCTCGCTCGTATATACGGATACATATTAACGTGTTCTAGAATATGTAGATACATTAACAATATTGTCACAATTATTCGGACGGCTGATATCGATTTCCGAAACTCTCGTTTCAATAGCGAGAATTTATTCATAATATCAATTCTTAATCTACCAGCGTAATTAATGAGAGTCTATTAATTTCCCGAACCACGGTAAATTGCCTCCTTCATTAATAATTGGAGCATGTTAGAACGCTTGGAGATTGAAAAAGTGCGAGCGTTCGACCAGGTGAATACCTCGAGCCAGCTTACAATATATTACTATGTGACGATAATGAGTCTGTCTCACTTAACTAACCGGTTGTTGGTACACGCGACCACGAGATATTCGCCCGTGTATTACATCAATTATGCTGGGAAGCTACCGTGAAATAATCATCGGAGATCGTATTTCCACACGCGAGAAGAAATATATAACTTTGAACGTTTAGAATTATTATACAAAATTATAATTCTACCGTCGTCCGCCAAGATACACGTCTACGACCCCTCGAATTAAATCGTCTTACTTAATTTATAGTGTAATACGCTTTGTTGAAACCCGGCGCTCACCGTCTATGCTTCGAAACACGATTACAATACATCGTGCGCGGCTACCGCAAATTACGGATATGGTACGTGATATCAATTACTGCAACTTAACATCTGAGCATTATTTACACTTCGTTGAATAGTCGTAAGTATAATTCAATGCGATTTCTCTACGCCCATTGATCGCCGAGTGAATCTTGTCAAGACGACCTTTGAGTAGAAATGCGCTGATTATAGTCAGACAACGACTAGCGGCGGTTCGTCTGATCCGTACTGGATATTTTATAGCTCACTGGCCTCCGCTGTTGTCGCCAATACCGTCACTGGTTTCAACCGTGTCCTCTTCGTCGTCGTCGTCGTCGTCGTCGTCGTCGTCGTCATCATCATCATCATCATCATCATCATCATCATCATCATCATCATCATCATCATCATCATCATCATCATCATCATCATCATCATCATCATCATCATCATCATCGTCGTCGTCGGATGAAGAGGAATCAACGTCATCGTCAGCGCCCCCAGCCTTTACAGCATCGTCATCAGCATCGTCTTCGCTCGAGGTATGTCCCAAAAATCAAATAGGTGGGGGTTTAACTGGTGCCGGGGGTAATAACGTTAATCGCGTAGCAGGCGTAGTTAATAATCGAAATCATAGCCAGGGTACCGAGATCCGAGACACCGCGGTTAGCATCGACGATACGGATGATATTTTACCGCCGGGAAATCGTTTTGTTGTCGCGGGCGCAGAACAATATAAATATTTACGGCGTTTCGGGGTTTCAGCGCGACAGATCAATCTAGCGTTAGTACAACCACCCGTATCTATAAATCCGGTCACGTGGATTCGTAACTCCATCCGAGATATTCACGATTATTTCGTAAAGGATCGCGATGACACGGATTTAATAGGTGTGGGTTTTGTCACTGACGGGATGGCAGACGGTAGAGCGGGTATATCATTGAGGCCTATTTCACGGTTCACTGATGAAGCCCTATGGGCTTTGATGTGTGCCGTGAATCAGAGCTCGAGGGTTCTCGCGGCCTCTGACACGTTGCGATTCACCGTTACGTATGTAGCGGTGCCTACTGGTCAGGGGCTCCGTGTGTCAATGGTGAAGAGCCGATCCGTGGTTTGTATAATACAAAACGGTGATAATTTGTGTTTTCCTCGCTCGATCGTTGTAGCTCTTGCAAACAACGTACATAAACGCGAACGTAGCAAAGACTCGCAAATAGCTTGGACGCGTATACGACAAGGGGCGTCGCTCGACCAACGTGAAAAAGCGCAATCTCTTGTTCAGCTGGCCGGTGTGCAAATACCTCTAGAAGGCTGTGGTATTCCGGAAATAACAAATTTCCAAAGATACCTCATGCCTTTGAGGATTGCTATCATGGTATACGATTGGGAGTCACTCGGTACAGGTGTACCCCCGCTTTTTGATGGCCAAACGTCTTTCGTAATGCAGGGGCCATCTGAGGTTGTTAATATAGCGTATAGTGCTATTTTAAAACACTATTCGCCAATCATCAACCTAATGGGCGCAGCAGGTGGTAAGAATTATTGTATACCGTGCAATAAATCTTACCGTCGTCAATTCGAGCATCGTTGCACGAGTAAGTGTCCACGATGCTTTAGTGTGCCGCCCTGTATCAAAGAGTTAGCCCCAACGGCTGATAAAGAGCTCGTGCCCGGTCCGGTGGCAGGTAGTAGTCAAACAGTACCCACCGCTGTGAATAGCGAGAAGTCGTGCGACGATTGTGGACGAATGTTCTACAATCCCTTGTGTTTCGCTAACCATTTAAAACCATTGGTTAGCCGCTATAATGTGCAACAGCTTCAAAAATCTATTTGCGAGACTTACCGTATTTGTAAATCTTGTGATAAAGTTATGAGTAATCATCACAAGATTCACGAATGCGGTGTTTCTTTTTGTCGTTTGTGTCGTAGTTCGCATGGCTACAATGATCGCTGCTATATGCAAATTGTCAAACCACGGAAAGAATTGGAACCGGTCGCGGGACACCCTGAAACGCTATTTATATTTTACGATTTTGAAACGCGCCAGGATAAGCCGTATATTACACCAAATACGGGAGACGACTCGTTCGAGCACGTAGTAACTCATTGTGTAGCGCAACAGCTGTGTGAGCTTTGTTTTTCAGCGGGAGAGCATCTACCCTTGAGCACTTGCTCGTGGTGCGGTGTACGAGAGTTTTTATTCAAAAATAATCCAGTAGATGAATTTGTAGATTTGGCCGTGCGACCTTTAACGAAATTTCGCAATATAGTGTGTATTGCACACAACGCCAAGGCATTTGACAGCCAATTTGTATTGCGAAGTATCGTAGAACGTTCCACGGATATGCCCACACCCAGTATAATTTTGACCGGTAATTCAATAGTTTCAATGCGAGTGGGCCGCACGACTTTTATAGACAGCATAAATTATTTTCATATGCGACTCAGTGCACTACCCAAAGCCTTTGGGTTTAACGAGCAACTGGCCAAGGGTTATTTCCCGCACCTCTTCAACACTGAAGATGCACGAGGCTATAACGGTGTTCTCCCCGCAGCTACGTATTACTCGCCCGACACAATGAGTAAACCAGACCGCGTGGAATTTTACGAATGGTACGCTGAGCAAGTCGATAAAGCCGTAACATTTGATTTTGAAAAAGAAATTTTTAAGTATTGCAAGATGGATGTTGACATACTCCGTCGAGCTTGCTTTAAATTTCGGAAAATTTTTTTATCCGTAGGTAATACATGTCCATTCACCGAGGCCACTACGATAGCATCGGCTTGCTCGGTCGTGTACCGTCGTAATTTTCTAAGACCCGATACAATTGGTCTTATCACTCACAGCAGGCCGTCGACTGGTTATTATGGGTCGAGCATGAGCTCGGTCATACGCTTATTCACGCGGGTCGCACCCGTGAACATAAGCTACCCGAAGGGCCGCGTGTCGACGGTTATATAGAAGTAAACAATCGTCGTATTGTTTATCAATACCATGGTTGTTACTGGCATGGATGCTGTGAGTGTTTTCCAAACGATCGTGCGAGAAAGTCTCACGCTGGTAACGAGAGTATGGACACTCGATATGAGCGTACTGTGGCAATGAGTTTAAAAATTCGTTCGCATGGTTACGAATTGGTGGAGATGTGGGAGTGTAACTTCAATCTACTCCGCAAAGTCGAGCCACGCGTAAACGAATTTTTAAAAAATCATCCACGGCGCACCACAGAGAGTTTGAACCCTCGTGCAGCGTTTTATGGTGGTCGCACAGGTAATATCGTCACCTCCTACGATGTCGCACCAGGGGAGAAGATATCGTACATCGATATCTGCTCGTTGTATCCGTATATATGTAAGACAGGTCGCTTCCCTGTGGGGCACCCGAAAATATATATCGGTACCGAGTGCGACGATTTGTTGGGGGGTTCACTCGATGCTCTCGGTGTAACGGTCAACGGTATGGTCGCGTGTACCGTATTGCCTCCGCGCCACCTCTTTCACCCCGTGCTACCTGTTCGAATGCACGAGAGACTGCTATTTGCTCTGTGCCGTAAGTGTACAGAGTCTATGGTTCAAGCCTCGTGCATTCATGAGAACCCTGACGACCGGGCTTTCACCGGTACCTGGGTGACGGATGAGGTGCGGAAGGCAATAGATATGGGCTATGAAATCTTAAAAATTTCGATGATTTGGGCGTACAAAACAACAATGTACAATCCCGTTACACGCGAGGGTGGACTGTTTGCCTCTTATGTAAATACGTTTTTGAAAATTAAACAGGAGGCGAGCGGTTGGCCCGAGCACTGTATCGACGAAGCGTCTCGCGAGGAATATATAGATTATTACGAGCGTGTGGAGGGTATCCGGTTGAACGCTAAAAACATTACGCGTAATCAGGGCTTACGCTCAGTTGCTAAGCTTTGCTTAAATTCGTTCTGGGGTAAGTTCGGTCAGCGGGATAACCTGACGCGCACGGAAATAATTAAAACTCGCGAGAAGCTATTGTTGTATTTGTACGACAATGAGAAAGAAGTTCAACGCCTGCTACCGGTTAACGACGATTTGCTATATTTAAATTGGACATCTCGCGAGGACGCTATTACCCCTAGCCCCTTAACTAGTGTGGTTATAGCTGCATTTACAACGGCCTTGGCCCGTCTGAAACTTTATAGCTACCTCGAGCTATTGGACAGACGGGTTTTGTATTACGACACGGACTCTGTTATTTACGTGAGTACTGGTGATGATGCTTGGGAACCCGCGGTAGGTAATCTCCTCGGTGACATGACCAACGAGTTGATATCGGTGGCACCGAACGCTTATATCAACTCGTTCGTCTCCGGTGGCCCGAAATTTTATGGTTATACGGTTACGACTACCGAGGATCCTGAAACAGTGGTGGACACTGTTTGTAAAGTGAAGGGGATAAGTTTGAATTATAAAAACTCGGAAACAATTAATTTTAATTCAATAAGTGAACTCATAAAATCGGAATTACCATCGTTTAGTAACACAGTGTTTAATTTAAAATTTAATTCAATTCAAAGAACGCCCCTCCACAACGTCATCACCCGTACAATGTACAAAACTTGTCGTGTCGTATGTCGTAAACGCCGTCATATTACACACCGGTTATCACTACCATTTGGTTTTAAAAATAACGATGCTGATGATGGCTAGTAACATCTATTTGTAATATAAACTTTTGTAAATATGTAAATATATATCAACATGTAAATAGAATGCGCTCGCCTCTGTGTGTGTGTGTGTGTGTGTGTGTGTGTGTGTGTGTGTGTGTGTGTGTGTGTGTGTGTGTGTGTGTGTGTGTGTGTGTGTGTGTGTGTGTGTGTGTGTGTGTGTGTGTGTGTGTGATTATTTATGTATATAGTTTGTAGATAATTTTTCACATTTGTTTGCCACTTGTAACTTTGTACATACATATATATATATGTGTGTGTGTGTGTGTGTGTGTGTGTGTGTGCGTGCGTGTTTTATGTACATATATACCGCTCGCGCGCGCGCGCGCGTGTGTGTGTGTGTGTGTGTGTGTAAATACGTACATTTATCTGTACAGCGTTGTAAATTATTTTTATTCTTTATGAATATTATTGTATATATGTATATGTGTAAAAACGATAAAAAATATATGGCTTTATTTATATAATTTTGTAAAATGATAATAAAATCACGTATATACAAACGTGTGCAGAACCATTTTGAAATTCGTATGAATAAATTCGAAACTTTGAATTTCCTGTCTTATTATTCGAAAGTACTCCCACCATACACATTTTCATATTTAACTATGCTGGTCATTCACGCGAGATGTATATATCTAATGGTAACAGCTGTGAAAAAACTTAGTTGAAAAGGAAACGTCGTTGTGAAAGTATCTTTGCCTCTCTTTCCACAATGAATACTATTGGTAGTATACTCATGATCGACTGCTGCAAGGATCCCCGAGACTTCACCAAAGCTGAGCTCGCGTACATACCGAAGCCGCTGCTATTGAAACATTGGGGCGGAAAAATAGAAATTCTGTACGACAAACTACCGGAGGAGCTCAAAGTTGACCGTGAGGTCTCTTCGTACATGCCATGCTATGTACATTACAAAAAATCGGGTACAAAAACACAAATTGACGGTCGACCACCAGCTCGCCGTGACTGCCACGGATGCCATTGAAAATTACGGATGAACAATACATGTTTGTTGGACGAGAATGGTAAAATAAAACAGTTTTTTATGAAACTAAAAATAACGAGTATTTTCATTTACCGTTGTTGTAAATAGTCGTTTAAATTATTAAATTTTTTAATTAACAAAAATTTTTAAAAAAAGCTACGTGAAGGGGTCTCGGTTATCGAGGACTGGGTGGGGAAACCAAATGATGGTGGGGTGCAGAATATTATTTACCGCGAGATCCAATCTTCTTATCTTCCGTAAGTCCCAAATCAACTGTAGCGATGGCCGACTACATACCGACAGTTGACAACCGATCCGCTTTACCGATCACCGATACATTTTCTGCTAGACCGACTGTCAACATTCAATCTTCTTTACCACCAGTCGGTAACACGATCACTGACAGTAGATGACGTATCGGTAATTTTCTGCCTGACCGACTGCCGACATCCAATCTTCTTTACCATCACTCGGTAACACATTTACCGACACTAGATGGCGCATCGGCAATTAAGTACGAGTAAAAATCCGGCAGATGGCGCTGCGACGCTGCACCAATCAGAACACCAGGATAGGTAGACTGGGGGTGGGGACTGGTGGGGACCAATCAGGGATGGGGGCAGGGGGGGGGGGACCAATCAGGAACGGGGGTGGGGGAGTGGGGGTAGACACGCCCTCTGGAACAACCAATGAGGAAGTAGCAGGGGAAGGGTAGTAGTGGGGGAGGGGGCGGGGCTTGTCTAGACACGCCCCTGGCGCCAGACGGCCACGCCCTGTCTTTCTATAACGGGCCCCTTCTACTAGCACTGTGCCCTTTTTTATTGCACAGCTGACAATACACTTCCTCGCTTGCTACTACGTGTACTCCCCGTTTCGCCTCAGGTTTATTTACCTTCGAACCCGAAGTTTCCAGCCCACCACTACGCAAGGCTGCCTGTGACACTAAACCTTTTTCTGTTTGAACCGCGAGTTTAATTAGTTCATCAAGATTATTGTTCGGACGTAGACGTTGTTCGATTTCTGGTTTTAATCCGTGTAAAAAACATGCCGGAAGACTTTCCTTAGTGTTATTAATAAATGCGGCAGTCAAAGGATTATTTTCTTTCGCATCATAATTTTCGAGTATTAAATTTCCCAAGTCCCTTACGCGGTTGGAATATGCAATGACAGACTCATTTTCTCTTTGATATATGGATCCCAATTCCCCTCGGAGCTGATACACGTTTCGCGTAGGTGCATAAATATCTTTAAGAAATTTACCTAGTTCCTCTATTGTTTCAAAATTTTGCCCCTGTATGGTGCGACGAGGTTCGCCGATTATTCTTATGCGAACTGCTCTTACTAAATTTGATTCGGCTCCTGGCCCCATCATAGCCAAGGCTTCTTTGCATCCCTGAATAAACATACCGAGTGATAAAGAATGACCGTCATAATTCGGTATGACAGCCAAGGCATCTCGAAGAGACAATGTTTGATTATTATTAACCATTATGGGAGGTGTATTTGGTGGTGAGTCGTTAGATTTAATTAAATTTTCAGTAGCAATTTTTATTGGCGGTATTCTATTCAAGGTCTTGTCTGGGCTGGAATCTCTCATCATGGGATAGGTAGAGCAACTGGGAGTGGACAAATTGTATTCCGGCAAAAGATGTAATTTTTTTACTAAATTATTAGTTTTAGTAGGTGCGAGTTCAATAATTGACGTTAATGTGGATTTTTCACGATTCTCAATTATTCCTTTTGGAGTCGATAATAATTCTTTGTCGACAGGGGAAGGTGATCTAGAAATAGTTTCGTCGAAAGGAGTAGATCCGTTTAATGGCGTGTAAAATATATCGCTGTTAGCTGAAGGGATTATACTAGGCCTAGCGCTAGCAACGGTCGAGGGGGTCTGCAACGGTGTTTCCGTGTTTTCGGGTTCACTTAGAGACTCGAAATTCTCCACGATACTTTCGAGGGGTTTTATTGACCGACCTAGGTCTTCGTTACAGGGGGTGGGGTATACTAGTGCTGGAAGATATTCGTTGATCTCGTCGTCTGGCCTTATGACAAACCCGACTAATGACAAAGGGTTATTTGAGGACTTTGCTTCTAACGTTTCCTTCAATTGACTCATAAATTGGTTTAAACTTTCGTCGTCAGAAAATTCTCTGATCTGTAAAGGCCTATATTCCGGACTATAATATTTTCCAAAATTACTTTCTATAATTTCAACTGTATCGGTTGAACTTGTCTCGTCTTCTATATTTTCTTGGGATCGAGTGATGATAATATTGTCAGATGTTAACTCAAGTGATTGTATGTTACTGTCTTGATCAAACTTTACTACTTTCGCTTTACGGGTGACAGTTTCGGTTAACTTGTCCGAGTCTACAGTGGACACAACAGAACTCTTATTTGAACTGGGGAGAAGGAAATTTTTTCGGAAATCGGAGTTGGTAGCTTGGGATGTGAATTACTGGGACTATTACACGGGGACTCGGTTATAGTTCCAAGTACAAAATTTTTAGAATTATCCTTTGGCAGCCTTTTTCTTCTTTTCTCAGGATACTCGTGGATTATAGACTCATCAGTTCTTACCTTTGAACGAGTTGAGCTCATTTATAATGTATTGTATACAAGTATAATTTTTGGTATACAGCATCAAAGAGACATGCAAAAATACATAAGAATATTATTAACGTAGAAATTGGGCAGGAGAAGAGAATAGGAATGACTTTCTTTTTATTACTTGTAACGGAGAAGAATTATAGAGTTTTGTTTCTTTAATTTCGTTTCAAAATTTTCCTGAGGTGAAATCAAATGTGGTTTTTCTTTCGGGAGGATGACTTGATGTTTATTCAACGATTCGATCTTGGTGATTTGAATTTCGCAAGATGTCACAAACGGGTGATAGCGTATCCCTTCTATCGAATGAGCTTCGTAATCAGCAACAAGTTCGTCTAGAATTTTTTTCCGCTCGATTTCTCGGATTTGCTTAAGGCGTTTTATTCGATATTCACTCGGTGTGTCTGTGTCGACACCCTGTGTGACTTTACTGTTGTTTGCTTTGTACGTAATTTCCCTTAATAAATATGGTATTTCTTCGTTAGAGAGGCCCGTGCAATCTGCCTTTGCACTGTCTGAATGATTTTTATACTTCTCTGTTTGTTCACCTAAAGGTCCCTGAAAACCTGTTATTTTTTCTTGGTTAAGGAAAATACTTTCGTTATCTTTTGTAGATTTTATGCTAGAGACTCCAAAATTTTGCTTGTTATACGATTCACTGTTATTCTTAAAGGACGATTTGTTTTACTAGAATTTAAATTTCTAATCCTTTCTTGCCTCGAATAGTCGTTATGTACTGCGATTGTGTCGTCGCAATGTTTCTTATATTCTGTTATTTCTCTTCCTTCGAGAGGGATAGTTTTATTATTACCTTTTATTTCGATATCAAAGACTCTAGGATTTTGTTCGTTATACGATTTGCACGCAATGGTTGGAACTTGGTACTGTTCTTTTAAGATTCGTCGTTTTATTCTCTGCGCTTGAACTTTCCTTCCTGCTCTATGGGTTTTCGGCATGGATGAAGGATTAGGGTTAGTAATTGTCAAAATTAGTAAATGGTACGAATAGTTATGTCTGTCTTGTTTGTATGATATGTTTCGTAATCGAACCTTGCTAGCCTTAACCCCACTTACGCGAGGAGCTAAAACATAGGATTTCTTTCACTAGTGTAATGTGTTTTGTGAACGAGCCTTGCTAGCTCCGAACTCACTTGCGCGAGGAGCTAAAACATAGGATTTCTTTTCACTAGTGTAATGTGTATTGTGAGCGAGCCTTGCCAGCCTTAACCCCACTTACGCGGAGAGCTGAAACATAGGATTTCTCTTCACTAGTGTAATGTGTATTGTGAGCGAGCCTTGCCAGCCTTAACCCCACTTACGCGGAGAGCTGAAACATAGGATTTCTCTTCACTAGTGTAATGTGTGTTGTGAGCGAGCCTTGCTAGCCCCGAACTCACTTGCGTGAGGAGCTAAAACATAGGATTTCTCTTCACTAGTGTAATGTGTGTTGTGAACGAGCCTTGCTAGCCCCGAACTCACTTGCGTGAGGAGCTAAAACATAGGATTTCTCTTCACTAGTGTAATGTGTATTGTGAGCGAGCCTTGCCAGCCTTAACCCCACTTACGCGAAGGTCTGAAACATAGGATTTCTCTCACTAGTGTAATGTGTTTTGTGTATGGGCCTTGCTAGTACTTTGCAAAATCTTGGGGTTCCAGTGGAAGGTCACTCTGCGGTGTTGATTCTTTCAAACGTTCCGTTGTAGTGCACGTCGGAGGTAATACGCGGCAACGAACGCACGTTTGAAATTTTGATATTTTGAGACAGGTTTTCTTGGATTTCCCTCTCGACACTGGCGATATCGTCCAATTTAAAGGGTATGCCTAAAACGCGAGAACAATGATCTATCTCCGCAAATTTACTGGCAGAGTGATTTTGTGTATTAATTATTTTCCTGAACATAGAAAAAAAACGGCGTATAGTCCTTTTTTGACCACCTCTACGTTTGCCTATGTGTTAGGTTGAAAAAAGGGTATTTAAGGTAGGGTTTTTAGAATGTTGACTGCTGGTGTAAGCGAGCCGGAGAATTTGTTGAAAGCCAATTTTATCGGAATAGATGAAGTAGGGATTTTAGAATACTGACCGCTGGTGTAAGCGAGCCGGCGAATTTCTAAAAGGCTGATTTTATCGGAATGGATGGGGTAGGGATTTTAGAATGCTGACCGCTGGTGTAAGCGAGCCGGAGAATTTGTTAAAAGCCAATTTTATCGGAATGGATGAGGTAGGGATTTTAGAATACTGACCGCTGGTGTAAGCGAGCCGGCGAATTTCTAAAAGGCTGATTTTATCGGAATGGATGGGGTAGGGATTTTAGAATGCTGACCGCTGGTGTAAGCGAGCCGGCGAATTTCTAAAAGGCTGATTTTATCGGAATGGATGAGGTAGGGATTTTAGAATGCTGACCGCTGGTGTAAGCGAGCCGGCGAATTTCTAAAAGGCTGATTTTATCGGAATGGATGGGGTAGGGATTTTAGAATACTGACCGCTGGTGTAAGCGAGCCGGCGAATTTCTAATAGGCTGATTTTCTCGGAATGGATGGGGTAGGGATTTTAGAATGCTGACCGCTGGTGTAAGCGAGCCGGCGAATTTCTAAAAGGCTGATTTTATCGGAATGGATGGGGTAGAGATTTTAGAATGCTGACCGCTGGTGTAAGCGAGCCGGCGAGTTTCTTAAAGGCCTATGGTAGAAAGAGTAGCACGTGCAGGTGGAGGTGCAATGTTATGAGGAATGAATAGAGGTGAACGATACTAGTGATCGCTCGAGAGGATTGTTAAGATGAGCAACGTAGGAGTGAATAACAGAATTTCACTAATATTTTCAGAATTGTATGCCAACTGTTTTAACGCCTGGTAGATTGATTGAATATTTGTAAATGACAGTACAAGGAAGTTAACATTACGGAGCGAATCGTATAAAAACAATACAAGAAATCTGATGGTTGTTTGGTTGAAACAAATATAATATTACTCTCTATAATTAATATTCGGGGAAGCTATTTTCCTTGTAGTTCTTCTCACGTATGTTTGAGCGATTATTCTTTCTTGCTGTTTTATTCGTTCTAAACCGAGTTGACTTAAGAAAATTTCTTGCGTGACTTCTTCAATTAGTTCTTGCGCGAGAACCTCGAGTTCCCTTATACGCACTTGAAGTACCAATAATTTCTCCAATGGTCCCATATAATGGAGTGCAACCTATGATTATATATATCTATCCACGTATATGTCCTTCAATACAAATTCTATCTCTTTTTATTCACCAGTCATTATTGAATATTTTTCTCACATTTGATTTCCACAAGGTCAATTTACTTACGAAAAAGACTTACCAAATAACTTGATTAATAGCGGGTACTCTCTAAAACGAATCAATTTTTGCAACGATGTCGATCAATGGACTCGAACCACATCAACGAACGTTCTCGATTTATAGTTTTTCTTGAGGGGAAATCCGATTATCTAACTCAAATAAAAGTGTCACTTTCAATTACATTAATTTTTATAAATAAAATCGATTTATAAATCCCGAGATAAATAATTCTAAAGAAAGAAAAAATCAATTTTTACACTTTAAATTTACACAGCGGTAAAAAAAAAGGTGGAAGTTGGATTTAATATTTTTATTGAAGGGGAATAGTAAATTTTCATGAATTAAATTGATTCACCAAAACACAATAAAAAAAAAAAAAAATTTTAATCGATTTTCACTAATTAAATCAAGATATCAAAACGCGGTAAAAAAGGGAAAAGCTAGACTCTTATGAATTAAATCCGTTTACAAGAACTGAGGAGAAAGTTGAAAACTTGATAAAAAGTAAAAAATCAATTTTCGCGAATTAAATCACTTCTGGAAAACGCGGTAAAAAGGTAAAAGCTGGGTTTTATGAATTAAATCGAATTACAAAAGCCGGTCGATTAACACGAATCAAAGTGACACTTTCTTAAGAAATCAATTTTCGCAATTTAATTTATCCACGACAGAACCGATTAATTAATTCAAACTATACGAACAATTTTCTTTATAAAATCACAACTTGTTTTCTTTTCGATTTTAATTTACTCGCAACAAAAATTACTATCAGGAGTACAAATTGAAAATGCGGGATTTTTTTCTATTTTTGAACGTTTATTCTGAAAAAATGGTAACAAATGAATTATTCAAAGTATTGTCCATCGCTAGCCACAACTTTTTCCCATCTTTCTGGCAATTTACGGATACCGTCGCGAAAAAATTCGGCCGGCTTGGCTGCTATCCAGTCATCGACCCATTTTTGGGCTTCTTCGTAAGAATGGAAGCGCTGGTCAGCTAGGCCATGTGTCATCGATCGGAAAAGGTGGTAATCGGAAGGAGCAATATCTGGGCTATACGGCGGGTGGGGTAAGACTTCCCATTTCAGCGTTTGTAGGTATGTTTTGACCGGCGCTGCAACATGTGGCCGAGCGTTGTCATGTTGCAAAATTACTTTGTCGTGTCTTTGCTCGTATTGTGGCCGTTTTTCTTTGAGTGCGCGGCTCAAACGCATCAATTGAGTTCGGTATAGTGCTCCTGTGATGGTTTCGTTCGATTTCAATAGCTCATAATACACCACACCCAGCTGGTCCCACCAAATACAGAGCATGAGCTTGGCGCCGTGAATATTTGGTTTGGCCGTCGATGATGATGCATGGCCGGGGTAACCATATGATTTTTTGCGCTTCGGGTTATCGTAATGGATCCACTTTTCATCACCAGTGACAATGCGATGCAAAAAACCCTTCCGTTTTTGCCGTTCGAGCAGCAGTTCGCATGCAAAAAAACGGCGCTCGACGTCTCTCGGCTTCAGCTCATACGGCACCCAATGTCCTTGCTTTTGGATCATTCCGAGGGCTTTTATACGATGGGAAATGGCTTGTTGTGTCACTCCCAATGAATCTGCGAGCTCTTGTTGAGTTTGACACGAGTCTTCATTGAGTATTGCCTCCAATTCAGCATTCTCAAACTTTTTCACTTGGCCCGGCCGCTCTTTGTCCTCAACGTCAAAATCACCACTTCTAAACCGCACAAACCATCTCTCGCACGTTGAAACCGATGGAACATGACTCGGATAAGCCTCGGAGACCAATCGATGTGCTTCAGCAGCACTTTTCTTCAAATTAAAGAAGTAAATTAAAACTTCCCGCAAATGCTGTTTTGTTGGCACGAAACTCGACATATTGAGAGCTCAAAAAAACTATGAATTTGACACTGCGACAAATTGACACATACTGAAAATTAAAGCTATAAGACGTAGCTTTGACATGAACATAGTCACAGTACTGCCTGATGCGTATAGCGTTAGTAACGCCATCTGTTATCAAACCCGCATTTTCAATTTGTACCCCTGATACTAACTCTAATACTTTCTTACATATTGGCAATATATTTATTGGTCTATATTCACTTGCTTTCTATGGTTTTTCTTTTTTGGGAATCGGTTTTATTGTGGATGTTTTCCATCCCTCCGGACATGTAACTTTATTTAATAAATCATCTGTATTACCTTCAATAATTCTTTCCCAACTACATAAAAGCATGCTTTCACTAGATCACTAGTTATTTTTTCATCTGTTCCTTTTTTACATGGCAAACCCATAACGATTTGTTCTAATTTATATATATCTATCAATTCGAAATTCTCTATTTGTTTGAGAATGCTTGAGCATTCTGCTACGCGTAGCTAGACTGCGCACTGCAGGCTAGCATAGGCAGCTGCTTGCTGCTGCCACTCAGCGGCAGCACCACGCAGAAGCCGTAAATCTCGCGCTAGGTCTGCGTGCCGAGCAACAGGTCGCTGCGCGCAAGCGCTCTACGACTGCTTTGCTTGACAACGGCTGCTTTGGATAACACAGTCATCTTGCGTTTTACTCTCGCACGGTTTTCATCGTCACCGTGTTCGGGCGTGCTCATCAAAGTTCTGTGCATCTTAATAAGACTCAACGATCAACTCGGCCGACCTATAGTCTCCACAACCCAGTCATCATATCTACAGTGATAAATCGACGTCGGCACACCTGTACATCATCATTAGGCTCATCTTGTCGTGCACCCAGCGTCAGCTTCACCGCGAGGCCCGGTCGTGACAGATCTTCTCATCAATTACACACGATTAATATAATCGTGTGTGGCAATTAGCTCACCGACATTTATTCTCTCCTGTATACGCTTATCTTAATATATTCCTTTCTTTATTTCACTTGTGTTTATTTGTATATTTGTGTCTGCTGCACTTGACAGGTGGAGCAATAAATGCTATTGTAATTAACACCTGTGTACCGATTATTAATTCATCTGCGAATCTTTACAGTCCAATTTACTCTACCAACTGAATTCTCGAACACTATTGTATCTCTACTTTTAATAACATATATAGTTTTATTACGTTTATTAGTCTCCATACATATGGACTCAATTATATCATCAATACTCTCTATATAATACAATTTAAACTTGTCTGCAAAATTACATTCACCTGTGTTTCGTAATATCTCAAAATCTACCTTATTTATTTCTTTTATCCCCGCTTTTTCTCCTCTTAAAACTCCTTTTAAAGTTTTCCATAACATTACAGGGTCATCTTTATTATTGTCTATGATAGAGAACAATAGCATATAGACAATACATTTCATAATATTCTTTCTTTTTGTTCCTAATCAATTGAACAACCATATTTCCTTCAAGTTTAAATTGCAGCCAAAATTCGTCCCTTTCTTTGTAGCTACCCTTATATCATCCGAATACCATTTTTTTCCTTCCCATATCTATGGAATTTCAAACTTTTTGTTTCGTGCAACTATATCTAATGCATCTACTATACATTGAACGAATTTTTCTGCTCTTACGTTCACATCTAAGTCATCTCTATACTCTTTTCTTTCTTCTATTGCTTTAAAAAAGTCACCTATATGAAATTTAGTATAATTTCCACTAATAAATTCACTGTATTTTTCATCTTCGTTGCTAATAATAAGTTCAATATTTATTCAAGAATGATCTATTATCTTCAGTTTATCATGCACTTTACAATTCACCTTACGATTTGCAAAAACCAAATCTATGAATGTTAACTACCTTTCATAACTCGCGTTGGCTTATCAATATATTGTTTCATACCTAAATATGACATTCCTGTTGTTAATTTTTTTGCATAAAACGAATCTTTCATCACATCTATATTGAAATCTCCTACTATTATACATTGTTCCTTCACAACTGTCATGTTTTGCGGTGCGGCGGCAATACAGAGTCATCACGTCAAAAACACAGTTCAATTATAACTTACTTTAGCACAAATAGAGTGTGATATGAGGACACACGTATACCTCAGAGCTCATCGGAGACTAACTCGGGAAGGACTCTCGATTCCGTCGGCACCCAGAGCGTTGTCCCTCTCCCACCACGACACACGCACAATGAACATGATAGCGCGTGTGTACTCATACAAATACATTACAATTCCTCCTCCTTATGTTTGAACCTTACTTTTTAACCATCTTGAGCGTCGCAACACAACTTCCGGTTTCTCGATCGTCCCGTTAACATTAGTCCATTTTGGACGCATTACATGATTGTTCGTCTCAGGGAGTTTAATGATTTAGTCGATGTGTCGCTCCAAGTATTTCCACTCTCGACCTCTACCTTAAACGTTACCGAGGACAACTTTTGTATCATTGAGCCCTCGATGTGCTTCTTATTGCGCACGCTGAAGTCATCAACCATTACTGATTCTCCGACTTGGAACTCGACATTTGGACTGCCACGTTTTGCAACTGACTGAGTCATTTGTTTATCGTACACGTCGCCAGCAACGTCTGGTTTTAATAAATCGAAATGCGTTCTAAGTTCTCTTTTATAAACCAAGTATGCCGGGGTTCTACCAGTCGTGCAATGCTCAGTAGTCCGGTAATGAAACAGGAATAAATGTATCGCATAGTCAAGTGAGTTTCCGATTTCAATTATTTTGCCGACCGTATCTTTGCATGTTTCCACAAAATTTTCCGCTGCACCATTCGTCGCAGGATGGTGTGGGGCGCTGAAGCTATGCTTAAGAGGTTATACGCAGTTGCAAGGCCAAAGAAAGTCGTTTTTTACAAATTTTTTCTGAAAAGGGAATTTATTTGACAAATACAGGAAGTATTAATAAATGTACTGGTCGTTCTTAACTTAATATCGGCATTTTTCATTTTCAAAAATATTGATTTACACTGCTCCTGTAGACGAGCTCCTGGAGGTACTCCAAAAAAGGTGTCTGGCGGTGAGCACGATTTCTCCGGTTTGGATTATCTAAAATAAAAACACCAAAAAGATTCTATCAGTGGATAGATAAATCTAGGTATTGATCAAAGGAATAGTCGAAATTTTGATTTTTGACAAAATGGCGGCTCCAAAAACAAAAAAATCCTATTTTCGACCAACATTCTTTCCTTCAATTGTTTAAAAAAAATAGAAATAATTGTCGGAATTATTATTCCTTTGATCAATACCTGAAGAAGATATCTGAGAAGGTTGTGTTAAAATTGCAGACTGATCGGTTGAGCCGTTTTTGAGATATCGTGCTCACCGACTTTGAAAACACCGTTTTGAGAAAAACGCGTTCAAAGTTTCAGCGTACTTTGTACGCTCCGAGCGTCCTTACAAAAATGCATGTATCTCCAAGAATATTTGCCGGATCGATTTGAAATTTTCAGAGAATATATTCAAATATATGTACATTCCGAAATTGCAATAAAAAATCGATTAAAAAAAATTTTTTTAAACTGCGTATAACCCCTTAATTCCGTTATGCCTAACAAAATCTTGGAACTCTTGGCGAGTATACTGAGTTCCGTTATCGGTTACCAAATGTCGTGGTAATCCGTTAATGACGAATATCTTTTTGAATGGTTCGATAACTCTTGGAGCCTGTGTACATTTTTCATCCTTATGATCTCTGGCCAGTTTGAGTGAGCATCAATAATTAGCATGAACATTTGTCCGTTAAAAGGGCCTAGAAAATCTGAGTGTACCCTGCTCCAAAATTTATCGGGATATGGCCACAGGTTTAACGGAACGTTCGGCGGGGCCTTCCTCTCTCTCATGCATGTTGTGCACGTTGCGATCACTTGTTCGATTTCTTTATCGATGTCCGACCACCACACGTATAATCGTGCAATCATCTTCGTGTTCACGATGCCGAAATGCGATATATGTAACTCACGAAGGACAGTTTGTTGTAACTTTTCCGGCACTATCACGCTCCCCCCACAATAAACAACCCTTTTCCACCGTTAACTCGATACGTTTTGCATATAATTTCTGTTCATACCCGTTCCATGTATCTGCCCTAGGCCATACGTCATTTACGTATCGTAGTATTTTACTTAATACTTTGTCATACTTCGTTTCTTTTGCAATCTCCGCCACATTTAGAGTTTCGAGTGCTTCCTCTACATAATTAATCGCAATGAACTCGTTATCAAAAATATGGGTCTTGTCATCAACAGGGAGTCTCGATAACGCCTCACAATTTCCGTTGCTTTCTGACCGTATATATTCGATGTCGTAAGAAAATGTTGACAGAAAATAACCGTTTTTGAAGTCTGCTTGCCACTGTCAGTGGGATCTCTCACTTTGGGCCGACAATATAGATTAAAGGCTTATGATCTGTTCTCAAGATGATTTTTTCCCGTAAATATAATTATAACATTTTTTAACCCTTAGCAGGCACACCTCAGCCAGGCCGCATAGCGGTCACATGGGGTAACTCATTACCCCACGCTGAAGAACTTAGTTGTACAAGACATATGGGTGTTTTAAGACTTCTAACCGATTGTTTTATGTTTGTTGAAGTTTTTCAACATTTCAAATCATTTTTATCCGTCAATTTATAAATGGCGTTCTAGAAACTGGTCATATATGTGAAAATTCATCAAGAATGGCTTTTTTCAGACAAAAATTCATTACTCCGCCATTTTTCAATATTAAGGGCTAACATTTTAGGGTTGTACGCACAACATATACCACTACCATAAAAAAATAACAGTATCCGCCGATCATTCAAAAAGTATTTTTATTTTGCAAAATTACTGGAGGGAAAAATGAAAAAAATTACAAATCATAAAATTTGCTTTTTTTTTGTGTTTTATTAGCTTCTAAATACATATTTACGCACAGAAAAGTGAAAAAAAATTTTTTTTAATGATATTTGAACAAAAAGCATTATTTTGAATCCTATTTTATTTATCAGCACACGTCATGCACAAAGGGAACCGATGTTCCTCGCAAACCGGTCTTCTACAGGCCGGACATCCAACACGCGTTTTTTTGTCCTTCTTTCGGTCGCACAGTACGCACCTCCGCGCTTGGTCGAAGGTAACTTTTTCCAGGTCACCCATTTCTTGGTTGTTGTCAATTTTTAGGATGCTCTTGATGACCATCTGTAGCTCTTTTCGAAGACTTGGCTCTGTCAATCTCTGGTGTAGCATCGGGAAGGTGAGATGAGCAATCAGTTTCTTTAGAACGATAATCGCAAAAGTAGATTCCCCTGCGTCGCCGACTTTGAGTTTCCACATAATTCGGGAATTAACGGCTGCTTGATCGAGCATCCCGAAGAAAATCCGCATCGGCCACCTGTTCGTTCTCCGAGCGACTAAGTAGGCGTGGCACAATTGATCGAAAGTATCCGCCCCTCCTTTCGAATCATTATAGTGGAGAATGATATTCGGCTTTCCGTCCGTTATCTCTTGGGTATGGAGATAAGTCGAAGCCACCAAGACGATTTTGTTCTTCTTCGGTGCATGGGAAAGTAAAGTTATGTTTTTGGTGTGACAAAACTTTGTTTGAGGAGGATTCTTCGACGGTAACTTCATCTCCATGGGAATCTCCCGTTTATTTTTTCTGATAGTTCCAGTCATATAAAGGGTGGTTAAATTGTAAGGGCCGATGTTGAATGTGAACCACACCTAAACGTCAAGTTTTTTTCTGCATTTCATTTGACATTTCTCAATTTCAGACTAACTCAATTTGAACCATGGAAAGATACACAATCGAGCAACGCGTTAAAGTTATTCAGGCTTATTATGAAAATGGGCGTTCAAATCAAAATGCATATCGTGCACTTCGTGATTTTTTCGGTCAATTTAATCGTCCAAATGTGCGTACAATCGGAAAAATCGTGCAAAAATTTGAGCAAACCGGGTCTGTAGGAGATATTAAAACTCCAGTGCATGCTCGTACAGCTCGTACTGTAGAAAATATTGCTGCTGTTCGCGATAGTGTGGCTGAAGAGCCGTCCACCTCAACTCGTCGTCGTGCCTAACAATTGCACCTCTCACGCTCGTCGTTGATGAACATTATGCATAAAGACTTGCATTTACACGCTTATAAGGTGCAATTGACTCAAGAACTAAAGCCTCTTGACCATTCCAAACGTCGTCAATGGTCAGAATGGTGGCAAGAAGTGGCAACAGTGGATGATCAAGTTTCGAAGAAAATCATCTTCAGTGATGAGGCACATTTTCACCTCAGTGGATTCGTCAATAAGCAGAATTGCCGCATTTGGGCGAATCATAATCCAAGAGTGATTGTTGAAAAACCAATGCACCCACAAAGAGTGACTGTTTGGTGCGGTTTATGGGCTGGCGGCATCATCGGGCCGTATTTTTTCCAAAATAAGGCCGGTCAGGCAGTTACTGTGAATGGTGTTCGCTATCGTGAGATGATAACGAACTTTCTGTGGCCCGAATTGGAAGATATGGATGTGGGCGATATGTGGTTTCAACAGGACGGTGCCACTTGCCACACAGCTAACGAAACAATGGCTCTTTTGCGCGACAAATTCAATGGCCGTGTTATCTCACGTGGTGGCGATGTCAATTGGCCGCCAAGATCATGTGATTTGACACCGTTGGACTTCTTTCTTTAGGGTTATTTGAAAGAAAAGGTGTACGTTGATAAGCCAGCAACAATTCAAGAGCTAAAGGATGAGATAATTCGGCGCATTAACGGCATAGAACCTCAATTATGCCTAAGCGTCATCGAAAATTTGGACCATCGGATGGAGGTGTGCCGCCGAGGTCGCGGCGGCCACTTGGCCGATATTTTGTTCCATACATAATTGAACCATACCATATTATCATAATAAAAAGAATTGACAATAATTTCCTAAATAATTTGTGTTTTATTCAAAATCAACATCGGCCCTTAAAATTTAACCACCCTTTACATGTTGAAAGGTTGATCCAACATTCTGGTCAGCAGAGGGACGGTGGTGAACCAATTGTAGCACGTCACCGTGCGATTGGTGCCGTGTATTGGAGCCGTTACAGCTTGAAAAAAGTATTCTCCGCTAGGTAATCTCTGGGGATTATCAATCGTGGCGTCTTTTCCCAGGTACGGGATAGCGTGAATAGGTAGGCGGTCGAAGCGTCGTTGAGTGTTAACAGCTTTAGTTCGTACTTGTCCGGTTTTGACTTAATGTACATCCGAAATACACACCGGCCCCTGAATCCAAGCAGCTGTTCGTGGATGGTACATTTATTACTTGAATTATAATACTTGGTGCAGTTGTTGATGAAAATGGACCAAATTTTTCTGATGAGCGAAAGCCTGTCATGTCGATCTCTATTCTCTCTTATATCGAAACGCAGACAAGACTGAAGAAACTCAAACCTCATTCGAGGAAAGACACTCCTGTAGAAGTTTATTCCGTTTCTTTTATCCCAGAGTTCGTTGTTATCCACCTTGGAAGACTTCCATAAGCCAGCATAGTATAAAACACCGATGTAAGCTCTTATTTCAGGAGGGTCAGTGTGACGGTGGTAGGTCTGTGCTCTATCTTCAACAACCAGGCTAGCACACACCTCCTTGATTTTCTCATTCGTGTTGTCGACGATTGCTTCGATGATTTCTTGATTGAACAAGAGATCCCAAAAGTCCTCTAGCGAATCCAGATTTACAGCATTATCTTGGAAAGCTTGCTTCATACGGAACTTCACCTCCGCTTACACGATCTGATCTTCGTTCAGCCGATTGCGTTGTCCAGGCAAAATTATTTTTACCGTATAATTTGGCCAATGGGCCACCACGTGGACGAGATTTTGAAGAAGACGATTGATTTCCTGCTTCACTCGCTTTACGTTTGCGAGATGCTGGAGCCCGTTGATTTTTAACTGCGTCTTGCATGTCTTCTTCGTCGAAATCATCGGTTTGGTAATCGTTCGAGTCTGATGATACATCTTGTTCTGACTCAGTGTTCGATTGTTCTTCACAATCAGAATGACCGTCAACAACTTCTTCCAGCAATTGTCTCCGCTGACTTCTCGTCCGAAAATTGTACATCTGAAGAAAATAAAAAATTCATAAAAACAAGTTTATAAAAAATGCGATTTTTCCGTGTAAGTTTATACATCGTATTTTCATAACCTAGAACCCACGTGTTACTCTTCAATGAACGTACACTAGATTTATTCAATAAACAATATCATATAAAAATGAAACTGAATTATTTCACAGGAACAGATAATATTCCATAACGATTAGGATTGGATTTTTTATTTTTTTATTACTAGAATATCAAAATCTTTCCTTTATTTTGTCTATTGACACCACAAACAAGTCGATTTAAAAAAAAGATCTGTGCCGAGTATCGGTTGCGGCCACACTGGGGTAACTAAAGGGTGATTTTTTAAGAGCTTGAGAACTTTTTTTTAAAAAAAAACGCATAAAATTTGCAAAATCTCATCGGTTCTTTATTTGAAACGTTAGATTGGTCCATGACATTTACTTTTTGAAGATAATTTCATTTAAATGTTGACCGCGGCTGCGTCTTAGGTGGTCCATTCGGAAAGTCCGCTTTTTTATCGACAAATTTTGTTCAGCGATGAGGCTCATTTCTGGTTGAATGGCTACGTAAATAGGCAAAATTGCCGCATTTGGAGTGAAGAGCAACCAGAAGCCGTTCAAGAACTGCCCATGCATCCCGAAAAATGCACTGTTTGGTGTGGTTTGTACGCTGGTGGAATCATTGAACCGTATTTTTTCAAAGATGCTGTTGGACGCAACGTTACGGTGAATGGCGATCGCTATCGTTCGATGCTAACAAACTTTTTGTTGCTAAAAATGGAAGAACTGAACTTAGTTGACATGTGGTTTCAACAAGATGGCGCTACATGCCACACAGCTCGCGATTCTATGGCCATTTTGAGCGAAAACTTCGGAGAACAATTCATCTCAAGAAATGGCCCGGTAAGTTGGCCACCAAGATCATGCGATTTGACGCCTTTAGACTATTTTTTGTGGGGCTACGTCAAGTCTAAAGTCTACAGAAATAAGCCAGCAACTATTCCAGTTTTGGAAGACAACATTTCCGAAGAAATTCGGGCTATTCCGGCCGAAATGCTCGAAAAAGTTGCCCAAAATTGGACTTTCCGAATGGACCACCTAAGACGCAGCCGCGGTCAACATTTAAATGAAATTATCTTCAAAAAGTAAATGTCATGGACCAATCTAACGTTTCAAATAAAGAACCGATGAGATTTTGCAAATTTTATGCGTTTTTTTTTAAAAAAAAGTTCTCAAGCTCTTAAAAAATCACCCTTTAGTTACCCCGCGCCGAGAAAACGAACGCTCAAAGCGCCGCCACGCGCTTTTTGGGCTTACTATGAAATGGAGTCACATCTCACACTTGTCTACTACCAGCAGATGACGTTACTTGTATCAATTTCGAAGGTTTTAGACCTCTAATTTTACTTTTCCTAAGCCTGGGGTAACCAGTTACCCCGTGTGGCCGCTAAGGGTTAAAACCAATACAATAGCGCTAGCCTCCTTGTCGATTATCGCCCTATTCAATTCCGTGTCTGGTATAACTTTTAATGCGTATGCAATCGGCGTTTCCGCTTTATCTTTATATCTATGCGACAATATCGCCGATAGACCGTATGCCGATGCATCGCAAGCAAGTATTATTTCTTCATCCGGGTCAAAATGCGCAAGCACTTTCGGTGACGTTAACTCAGTTTTCAGATACCTAAAAGCAGATTCGCAATCTTTCGTCCATTCAAATGTCTCTTTTTTCTCGCACTCGTAAAGTGGTTTTAACTTTCGCGTCCTATCCGGTAAAAATCGCCCATAGTAGGTAATTAAACCGATAAATGAGTCTAATTGTTTCTTGTCTGCCGCAGTGGGTGCGTTAATCATGGCCTTCACCTTTGTGGCTGACTAATGCAGCCCATTGTTATCTATAACGAATCCTTATATACTACTATGTTCAAAAAGTAAAGTGAATTTTTAATTTAAACTTCCCGCGTTAACCGAATCGGACATATTAATTTTTTTTTTCAAGTTGGTAGAACTGTTAGTGACATCTGTGACAAATTACATGTCAATATCATCATTAGTTTTTAGTTTACGCTTGGTTTTGTGAACAAAGAAAAGTAAATTTAGCGATTTTTACGATGTGGAATTTCGTTGAGCAAAAAAGTGCTATTAAATTTTGCTTGCGGAATGAAATTTCCGCCGCTGAAACGTATCGAATGTTACAAAAGGCCTTCGGTGACGAGACTATGTCACAGAAAAATGTTTACAAGTGATACAAAGACTTCAAAGAAGGCAGAGAACGTGTTGATGATTTGGAACGCTCTGGACGACCATCGACGTCAATTGATGAGCAACACATCAAGAAAATCAAGGAATTGGTGCTCGAAAATCGTCGATTAACAATTCGAGACCTTGCCGACATGCTTGCAATATCAATTGGATCATTGCAAGCAATTTTGAAGGATCATTTGTGCCTCAGAAGGGTCAAATCGCGCTTGGTGCCAAAATTTCTCAATTTTTTCGAAAAAGATCGTCGCGTTCAAGCATGTGAATCACTGATTTCTGACTATCAGGATGTCTACAAACAAATTATTACGGGCGATGAGACTTGGATTTATGCCTATAATCCGGAAACAACCGATCAATCGAGCGAATATCGTGCCAAAGGTGAACCGAGACCGAAAAATCCATGCCAAAGTCGCTCAAAAATCAAGGTCATGTTGACAGTTTTCTTCGATTATCGTGGTGTGGTGCATTACGAATTTCTTTCCATTGGCCAAACTGTCAACAAGGAATATTATTTAAGTGTTATGCGTCGTTTGCGTGAAGCTATTTGCAAGAAAAGGCCAGAATTATGGAAAGACAACACTTGGATTTTGCACCACGATAATGCACCGTCGCACACGGCACTGGTTCTTCGTGAGTTTTTCGCCAAAAACTCCACTCATATCGCTCCACAACCACCGTATTCGCCTGATTTAGCACCGTGTGACTTCTGGCTGTTCCCAAAGCTCAAGAGACCACTCCGGGGAAATCGTTTTGAGTCGATTGAAGAGATCGAACGTGAATCGCTACGCGCATTGAAGGCTATACCTGAGGACGACTTTTTAGCATGCATCAAAGATTAGAAAAAACGTTGGCATAAGTGTATTGTAGCTAGGGGGGATTATTTTGAGGGGAACGAAATCGATTTGGAAAAATAAAAAAAAAAATTTATTTTAAAACAAAATTCACCTTACTTTTTGAACACAGTAGTGCAATATCTAGTCGATCTTTAAAAAAATCGCATTTCTTGAAGGAGACTTTAAAACTACTTTCCTCGCGACGTTTGAATGCCATGTTAAGAGCTTGCAAATGCTCTTCATCGTTTGCACCTGTATCAAAAATATTATCGAGGTACGGTATCACGCCTGTGATGCCCTTGAGGCATTGCTTGATTTTTCTTTGGAAATCGCCCGGACCCAATGCTATTCCCTCGGTCATTTTCGTATATTTATATAGACCCGTATGCGTAATTATCGTTAAATAGTCTTGCCTTGACTCGTCTACGGGGATTTGCATATAAGCATGTTTCAAATGTATCTGAGAAAATTTCTCTTCTTTTCTAAGTGCCATAAAAATTCCATCGATCAAAGGCAAAGGCTGACGATCCATTACTAAGCATGGATTCACTGTAAGTCTGAAAATACCGCAAATCCTTACTCCTCCGTTTGTTTTTATTACAGGCACAATGGGAGTGGCCCAGTCACTCACATCGACCTTTTTTAGATGACCCAGCGACTCTAATCTTTTAATTTCGGCACCAACTTTTTTCGTTAACGCGAATAGCAAGTGTCTAGCCTTAAGGGCTCTGGGCTCTGAATCTTTTCGTACTACTAATTTTAGAACACCCCTATTATATAATCCGGAACCTGGACCAAAAAGCTTAGGGAATTTACTTGGAAATTCTCGCGCGATACAATTCAAATGAATTTTATTACACTTCAACGTCTCGTTCACAGCTGGTTTCCATGTTAATGGCCATAAAGAAAAGGCTTGCACCCACTGTCTGCCAATTAACGTCGATCCCGCTCCCTTCATAATTACCATTTTGAACTGTTGAGTTTCCTTCTTCCTTATTTTAACTTTTAAATTCATTGCAATTCCTACATATTTCAAGGTAACTTTTCCGTAAGCCTTTAAGTTTGTGTCCATCATTTCAATTTATCATCATCAAATTATCGTCGCGTACGTTCCCGTATCAAGTTCTATATTTATCGCAATATCGTTTACAAATACGTTCTTCTGCGAAATCGAAATCGTGCGCCATTTCTTCCTCTCGGCGACCCTCCGTTACCCCGCTGCATTTGTCTTCTTCGCTCTACACATCGCTTCGAGGTGTCCTTTCTTCTTGCAGGGGCAGCAGGTCTGGTAACGGCGGAAACAACCTCATGCCATGTGGTTCGCGCCACCACAACAGTAGCAGCTGAGTGTTTGGCGATTCGTGCTCTGATTAGACGAGGATGATGATTTCGATGCATTGCTGTTGTTGTAAGCTTTGCCTCGCCCCCCGCCTCCGAGATTGTTCGGTCGTTCTCTCCTCCCTTGTTGCTGTCGTTGCTGCCTAGGCTTCTGCGTCCAGTTTACCGCGTTCGTATTTGCCGCTGCTTCCGTGCTCGCTTTTTCCGTTGCCGCTGCATCTTTTCGGCTGCTTCCATGGGTAGTGCTATTTTATAGGCGTTTTCGTATTTAAAATCAGTTCCGCTCAATATATTCTTCTTCGTTGCATAATCACTTAATCCGCAAATAAGTCGATCTCGTACTGCTACGTTTGCGTCCGTGAAATTGCAGTTTAACGATAAATGCTTTAAACATGCAACAATGTCCGCTACCGATTCCGTCGCCGCTTGCTGCGCTTGGTTAAACTTATATCTCTCCATTGTTTCTGACGGCTTTGAATTTAAATGGTCTTTGATGCGTTTAACTAATTGCTCGTATGTTTTTGCGACAGGCTTATGTGGTGTACATAAATCTCTTGCCAACTTGTATGCTTCGGGTTTTATTTTAGTTAATAACACGGCGACTTCCTTTTCATTTTTCATGTCGCTTGCAAGGGAATATAATTCCAATCTCTCTGTATAAATCTCCCAATCGTCTTTGCCGAGAATGAATTTTTATTTCGAAGCACTGGAATTGTGTTCAACCATTATGTGTACTATTTTTATCCCGTTATCTCTCTTCTCCTTGTTTATACGCTGGATATGATTTCTTAAAAATGTTTGCAGCGTGTCAATGCCACTATTTACGTTGAATTCCAATCCTAAACGCGTTAAGCCGCCAATTAATTGTTGCTTATTGATCGTCTGGATCCACGCTGTTCTCGTACAGTCGATGTCTACGGGTTCGTTAGTCGACATTCGAATACCAAATAATTAGAATGAAACTATTGTTCACTTATTTAAATATATGCAATTTACCAAGCATCTTTCACTATTCAATGCTTCGTTACCACTCTGTTCGAATACACGCGTCTTTCGAAGTATCACTACGCGTTCACTTTAATTACGAGAGTCGGAGCATTATTCATACATTTTTACTATTACTTACATTTTACGATTACTCCTCTGCTGTGAGTTCACTGACAAAGCCTCGTCGCCAGATTGCCATGTTTCGCGGTGAGGTGGCAATAAAAAGTCGTCACGTCAAACACACAGTTTAATCATAACTTATGAGAGTCGGGAAGGACTCTCGATCCCGTCGGCATGCAGAGCGTTGTCGCTCTCCCACCACGACATACGCACCATGAACATGATAGCGCGCGTGTACTTATACAAATATATTACAACTACCAATAAGTTCACTATATCCTCCAAAAATCGTATAAAGTCACTATCTGACGCACTCGATGAGCGATACACAACGGCGATCGTACCTCTTAACATACTGTCTTTTACTTATACCGCTACACACCAACAGTTAGATATTAATTTTTTCCTTAATATTACTTCATATTTGATATCGTTTCTTGTGTATAATATAACTCCCCCTGTGTTCCTGTTTTCCGAATCGCATCTAATGACACAATAACCTGGCACATTAACCTCACCATCCTCTTCATAACCTGATGTTGGATTTCTTCCTTGCGTGCCATCATACTTTGAGCGTTTGTGTATACACTTCTTTTCTTCTCTTCTTCTAATGTTCTGATTGGATACTCCACACTCAGAGCATCATGTTTATCATTTATCTTCAAATTGTACGTCTTATTTTTATACATACAATTCATACATCTTTTTCTTGTTGCCGTACATTCACTTGTTCTGTGATCTCCTGCACACTTATGGCATGCTTCCTGCCGTGTACAATTTTTGGCAATATGGTAGTAACCCGAACACTTGAAGCATCTTCTCAAACTGTAGTGGTTGAATACCATACATTTCCTCCATCCTATATTTATTTTTCCTCTTTTTAGAATTAATTCGTGTGTTACTTCATCTACCCCAAGTATTAACGAGCTTTCTTTACTTTTTCTTCTGGTTCTTGTAGTCTGTTTCGTTTTTATTGAAAACAAATAAACTATTGCCGGTATTGGATTTAAATGGTTTTAATATAAATAATTTGAATATTGAATTTTCAATGTAGCATATGTCAAGTATATTATAACATGTATGAGGCGAACCTGTACAAGACGTGTGTGCGAAATTGTAATGATATTACACTGAATAAATGTGAAATACAGTTTGCAATGAATTGAGTTGAATGAATTACAATATAACGAATATTGAAGTTAAATTAACAATGTGATGTTGAATGACTGAGTTGAATGTGACACTGAATAGTGAGTTGAATGCAAATGATTCTCGCAATTGAATTGAAGAATATAAATTAAACTGAATTTAATTTGTGGCATCAAATGAATGATAATCCCGGTGTATATGAATATTTGTGCCACGTGGTGATGGTTACGCAATATTTGAGATATACAAGTGTATGTTATAATATATGTTTGAATCAATCATGAATTATATTAACTACGTTAACCCACAGTGTATAAGATTTACAAATTATAACCAATGATTTGAACAAAACAATAACTTGAATGAACAACGTAGAATACAGCATTATACTGAAGCTTGGACTCACAATGGCTGACGCCACGTGGTGAATTACACACTGCAATTAATTCAGCGCAATTAATTGCTTGATCACACGAATTGATGATTTTAATGTCTCTTGTAATTGTCTGTTTCTTTTTAGAGCAAAAACATGTGAATCGTTTAATACACTCAATGCATACAATTAATGCTACACTGAAATTAGGGTGATTTGGTTTACTGAATACTACACTTTGCGATGCGGATCGAGAGCACGAGTGCTTGGTATGAATGTCCAGTCTAGAGAGATCTAAGATGGATGGAGAAATAGCGTCGCGGTGATCACGTTGTCGGCGGAAATCACTGCAACACTTATCTGCCACATGTTGATTGATGATTGGTCGAGCACGTGGTGTATGCGCGAGCGTATAATCAGAAAGACATAAAGATGTCCAGTTGATAGATGATTGGATGGTCAATTCACTACGTGGATTTAGATGGACCAATTAGTCCATGAGGTGCTGCCCCCTCATGACCCCACAGTCCAAACACACACAAAATATAAAGGATCGAGTGAGATTTCCGTACCACGGGTCGATCAACAATGTCCGGACACCGAAGGTAAACAATCGATCGAACGGTACAGGACAGACCGACTGTATACCTTCTTGTTACGGGGATTATACCGATTCTTGCCTTTTTGATAAAAGTTTGAGTGAACAATCTTTAAGAGTAGTGACTCGTTTATTTATTCGTAGTAAAGACAGTGTTTTACAATCGTACAATCGTGGAGTTTACAACGTGGTTTATATTTATATTACGTATGTAAGGAGGTGCATAAGAGCAGTGTCCCGAGTAGACTGACTGTCGTGCGAGGGAGGCTGCTCCACGCAAGTCTCAGAGGTGTCCGAGATGCATGAATGGAGGGGTCTCTTATCTCAATTCCGATGTGCCCGACGTGGTGGAATAGAGGGGTTATTTCTATCTTAGCTTTACACCCCCCGGAGTAGATAGAACTTTCCCCTGGAAGTTCCTATTTTACTCGCGGTGGACGCACTGATCTGAAGAGCGGGTCCAGTGGTTGTTGGCAGGACGGTGAGGGCTGAGCTGGTTCGGTTGCTGGTAGGCGATATTCAACTTGATACTCGCTACTAGGTCGATAGTAGTTAACTATCTTACTGCATCCGAGTCTGAAGCAAAGTTTGGGTGTACATTTTTTTTATGCATTCGAATAGTCCGACCTTGTTAAGGGACCAGAGCCTGATGAGTACGAGTGCGCCATATCCACTGTAACGGTAAATTTGTGCCTCAACGCACCACGTTACCTATGACTGGTCCAAGTTATTTTTTCCTTCCTTTTTATTTTCTCTTTCGAGATGGGCGCCAGGCGCTTTCGCGCCGGAAGGAAAAAATACCGAGTTGGATGACCAGTCTCGACCCAGGCCAGCTACAGCTGTTCAAGGCAGAGTGGGTGGTTCGGACTATCAAGTCACTAATTAGTCAAAAATAAAATATGGTCAATAAATAAGCCAAACGAGAACCATGAACGAAGTCGGCTCAATATATAATAAATAAACAAATAAAATAATAACACTAAATAATTTAAACAACCACAGCAGGTACGGGACTTACAAACTTCTTTATTTCTGGCGACTAGTTATTCATTTCCAATAAACACCAATTTAGAATTCAAATAAGATGTCCCGTAAAATTAGTCTCTCCTTTATAACAATTCTCTAAAGCTAGTTGGATGTCTTAATTTTAATCTTTAAGTCGGAGATAGCAGTTATCCCGTTCTCTCTCTCTCACTCTCATACCCTGTAGATGTTGTATAGCCTGTCTCGCTCGCCTCGAATTTCGAACAATATTTATCGATGAATTTTCGACGTTCGGTAGTCTCTGTTCACAGTCCGCGATACGGCCTATCCCGAGCTAATCCGACATACATAAAAAAAAACCATAACAACGGAACGCCAGGAGGTCACGTACGCGAAGCTACCGACGGCTCTATATTTCAATCCTGAGATTTATATATCACGTAAAAGGCATAAACCCAGGGATCTTCCGCAGTTCATAAGATATAAAATAACGGATAAATGACGACTAATAATTAAATAATAACCAAAATAATAATGATAATAAAATAATTAACATCAGAATAATAATGTCAGTCAATAATTAGTTTGTGGAATGAAATATAATAAAACGTAACAAACAATCGAACTACGCGAGATACGCCTCGGACCGTACGAATCCCTTGAATCCCCATCTAAAATACGGGACGACGGCCGACTACGCTCTCCGCGATTTTAGGTTAACGTTAACACAATCATAATATAATAATAAAAAATAAATAATCAAATAAACAAAATAAATAAATAAATAACGAATAAATAAATAAATCAGACAGAGAAACGCCGATTAATTTGACTGATACGCAACGCGGTCTACCCCGTGCCAGTCCCTTTTACATCCAAATTACAACGGGACGACGGGCGAACTCGCGCACGACCTTCTACATTCAAACGAAAAGAAACTCAAACCAACTCGTGTACCTCCAAAACCCACAATTCGACAAAATCCGTGACGCGGTCTATCCCGTTCCCATCCCACACAAACCATCACACTTCGGGAAAACGGCCTAACGCGCGCACGATTTAACCATAAAACAATTAATTAATCTAGTGACTTTTCCCCGGCTTCTATACGTTATACGATCTCGCGGTTATTCTTATTAAACGCCGCGATACCCAATACAACTTAACACTCTGCACGCAGTGTACCAGAGCGGCAGGGTTAACCAAGCTCGAATAAATTTAGAATGAACAAATCAAATGATAGAATAATATTAGCGACAGACCGTAGAAGGGAAGAGAGCTCACCGACCCGACGCTGATGTGCTGTTCCTCGACTTCCGGGAAATCTCGAGTGTCTTTTCCGACCTGAATCCTCGGGTCCAGATTATAGAGAGGATCGAATACAAATTGTGGATAGACGGACCGGTCGATATTGATATCCCCAAAGGTTGCCAACGGTTGTACGGGACTACTAAAGATGACACAGAGAGTTACGTCCTCCTTACTCGACGATCACCGGAAAAAAGCCCCGAGGTCCTGCCGGCACGCGTGCCCGTAACCTATGATCCCCACTTAACCCGCTAAACTCGGTTAATTGGGGGAACCGGTGTCGCACGCTGACCGCGACTAGCGCCTCAGCTGGACAATGTATTCCTTAGCGATAGACAATTCCAACGTTGTGCGTAGCCCAGCAGATGACTTTCGGAGATACATAGATTCCCGTGAGTCGACGGCCGCTAAGGATGGAAGGCCGCGTACTCTTTGGTGCGTCGTTGGGAACGTGGCATATTCCGACCAAGAAAACATAAAATATCGGTCCGAAGTTCCCGAAGTCGTCCCATTGCTCTCCTCTCCCTCGTACTCCCTCTCCATCCCTCGGTCGTATCGAACGCGTTATATATATAAAAAAATACAACAAAAAAATGAAAATAAAGAATAAATAAAATACGAAAATCATCCCCTGCAGCCCTGAGCGATCGTGCTGGTAGCCGTTGAGCGAGGAGGACGTAGCTCGAATATTCTGCCACGTTACACCACAGAAGGTGAGTATGCTGAAGGCGTGTTCGCTCCATGACTAAACTCTTCTTCGTCCCTTCGTGAGGTCGATCTGTTGTTGTATTTCGTCGAGGTTGGTCTCCAACTCCCGAATTTCGTTTGTATCCATGTGATGTTGTATGGGTACAAGTTGTCGTCGAATTATTGAGATATCTGAGTCGTTTATAGGGAATGCATAATCTTTATGGTATAGGATGTTCATGGTAGTGTTGAGTGTTGGTGCGATTTTAATTAGTGCGCCGTTCGTCGTTATAGTACGGTCCTCGTCGGAGTTGATCAAGCTTGGCAATTCGATTCTGAGCATCTCCAATCTGTGTCCGCAGAGAACATCGAGATATTGACTGTCTTGCGGGAATATTAAATATTCTCGATTGGATTGTAACTGAATGTATGTTATGTCTTGTACGGTAAAAAGAGCTGTTTTACATTTTGGGTGCGTGATAGTTTTGATTTTTCTGTTTAAAATCTGAGTATCTGAGTAAGGATGGTTGGTTTCTTTTAGAAATTTTTAGGCTTCCCGATTTGAGACATTGGTTGATTTGTTCTCATGAGCTTGGTATATAGGAACTGTGAGCTTGATTGATTAGGATATATTGTGACTCTGGGATAAGCGCTGTGCAGGCTTCTCCTTGCTTCCTAGGGTTGGGAATCACGTGTTTAATTTCAAATGTATCTTGTTCCCAGAGGGGGATGTCGATGATATAGGTTAGTTGTCCTTTCGTCAATATGATGTTTACTTGAGACATAGCGACGATGTCGTGGTAATTCTCGATTTTGTTTTCCAGACTATACGGTGTATTGGTCCGTTTTTCAAAAGATGCGATCCCGTTCACGAGATTTACTGGAGCAAAAACTTGTGGATGAATTATGCCGTGTTTAGCGTCCCCTATGGCGTTAAGCAATGTGTTCGTGTCTTCTTGGAGGTCAGCCAGAAGAAATCCGCTGATTGTTAGCTGGTTGGCCAAAAATATATCTACCGTGTTATTATTTATTTTGTTTGCGGCTTTGTTGGCTTGTCTCAGATATTCGTCTCCTCGTTTGCCTAATGCATACATATCGTGGTTTGCATTATACAGAAGAATTTTGATGATTTTCGTCTGATTTGATAATCCTTGTTCCAGTGTATTAGGACATCGTAGGACCTGTCGATCTCTTGATTGATGTGGTCGAGGTCTTCATCGCTGAGTGTGCCGAAGAGGGATTTGGACAAAGATCCGATGGCATTGATGAGTCCTCTCCTGACCCGTGTTTTGTTGGTAAGATGGTCGAGCAGTTGTATGTTGTTGTAGGTTCGTTTGAGGCGTGTTCTCATGAGATCAATTTCGGTTTGTTCGTGGCACTTTGCTTCGCAGGCGCGTGCTGCATCGTTGTTCATGTTCCATAACTGATTGTAGCGGGTATTTAATTCGGTTAGATCGATGGTTCCGATAACTCTCCACGTTTGATGATATATACTTTGGCTTTTCTGAGGTCCTCGAGAAAGAACGTGGTGTCATTCAATGGCTGGGCTGTGATTGCTGTTATCCAAGTTGCTAGTAGCAGAACTGCGAGGAGTATTGTTTTCCTCATGTCTGAAAAAAGGTTGAGTTCGATCTATATGGATTCTCTGTTTTTTACCGTTTTTCTCTATTTCTAGATTGTTATTTTCGAGTACGGCCGTGATCGTATAGGGGCCTTCCCATTCGTTGTCTAGCTTTCGTTTTCGTACTCCGTCCGTTGTCCAGACTTGTTCTCCGATTTGGTACAGGTGTTGCATGCGACAGATGTTACTGTTGTGATATTCCTTGCTTTTTTCTTTTGCTCTGATGAGTTTATTTCGAGCTCTTTCCAATGTTTCGTTGTGTCTTTTTTCCATTTCTCGATCAGCTCGTTGTACGCTAGATTATTTGTGCTATCGATGGATGACGGGAGTCTCGCTTTTCGTCCGAACGTCAGTTCGAATGGCGCGTGTCCGTGCCCTTCGTGGATTGAGGTGTTATACGCGAATCCAATAGTTTGGATGTTCTCGTCCCTGTTCGAGAATTCAGTTGTCGGAGAGGTAGTGGACTGTAAAATATTTGCAGGTTGAATTAAAACGCAGCACACTGATGTTAATTATAATAGCATTTATTGATCCACCTGTCAAGTGCAGCAGACACGAATACAAATAAACAAGTAAAATATAGCAAATAATATATTAAAATGAGCACAGAAAAGATAGAATAAAGTGAAAATGAAATGTGGTGAGCTAATTACCGCACACGATTGTATTAATCGTGTGCACGTGATGAGACGTGCTGTCGCGATCAGGCCTCGCATTGAAGCTGATGCCGGGTGCAGGACACGTTGAGTCCAATGATGCTGTACCGGTGTGCCGACGTCAATATATCAATGCTGATATGGTCGAAGAGTTTGATAAGACTGTAGGTCGGCTGAGTAGATCGGTGAGTCTGATTTCGATGCACTTAAATGTTGGAGAACGCACGAAACACGGTGACGGTGTAAACCGTTCAAGAGCAAAACGCAAGATGGTTGCGTTATACGAAGCAGCCGTTTTCTCGCCAATCGGTCGTAGTGCGCTTGCGCGCAGCGACCTGTAGCTTGGCACGCTGACCTAGTGTAGGATCTACAGCTTCTGCGTGGTGCTGCCGCTGAGTGGCAACAGTAAGCAGTTGCCCTTGCTAGCCTGCAGTGCACAGTCTCGCCACGCTTGGCAGAACGATCGAGCATTCTCAAACACGTCCTAGCGTTGGTTTCTCTCGGCCGTTTCAAGTGATGTTCTAATGAGGTCTTTTATAACCGCATGTGTGCGTTCGAGCAGGCCGTTCAATTGAGGGTGGTAGGCCGTGGTTTTTATCAGCTGTATCCCTAGGCTTCTTTCGAATTCCTGCATGACGTAGGACAGAAAGTTCGTTCCTTGGTCCGTTAAGATGTTCTTCGGTGTTCCGAAAGTGTAGATGTAGTGTTGGATTAAAGCGTCAGCAATGTCCTCTGAAGTAGTTTGTTGTAGCGGTACCATCAGTAGATACTTAGTGAATGTATCCTGAATGGTTAGGAGATACTTGTTTTCTTTAGCGGTCTTTGGTAACGGGCCAAGATGTCCATTGCGATTTTCTCGTTGGCTTCCCTGGGTGTATCAGTGACCATGGCGGGGAGGCTTTCGGTCGTATGCGGGTTAGTTTTGCTTGTTGACAAGTGATGCAATCCCGGATGAACTGGATCATTTCCTGTTCCATTCCCTTCCATTCGTATTTTTCTTTTATACGCGCGATGGATTTATTTTCTCCCAGATGGTGTATTAGTGATCCTCCGTGGTTTTCCGAGAGAATTTGTCGTTTCTATTCTTCTGTTAGTTTTCTTTCTTTGCTGCAGATGCGGGTTACGACGTTATCTCTGTTTGCTAGGAAATTTAGCATGTCCGTAAGAGTTTCCTTTTCGTAAGTGGATAAGGTGGCGTCTAAGATGGTGAACCGAGGGTCCTTCTTGTTCTCCTTGAAATATTCGACTCCTAGGTAGATTTTGTATAGCCATTTATTTTCGTCGTATGGTCCCAGTTCGATTTTTTCGTGGTTATCGTCGTCGGATACCTTGACGATGGGCATCCATATCCTCTTGTTGGTGTTGAGTAGTATTTTTACTTTATTCAAGTGATTCTCGAGTAGGCACCAAGTGGTGTAGTCTGAATAGAGTCGTTCCAGTGTCAGAATACTTTCTTCCGGTGACGCGATGTCTGTCTCTCCTGAGTTGTGTAGCATCTCTCGAGTAATGCATAATCGAGATAGGGCGTCGGCTGCACAGTTTTCCTTCCCTTTTTTGTACTCGATTTGAAATTCATATTCTTCGAGCTTCAGCCTCCATCTCATCAGTCGCGAAGAGAGGTCTTTGATGTTGAAGAGCCACACCAAGGCTTTGTGGTCCGTTTAGATGTTGAATATTGTCGGAGTCTTTTGACTGACCATACGATGGCGAGCAGTTCTTTTTCGGAGGTGGTGTAATTCTCTTCAGCTTTGTTAAGTGTGCGTGATATGTAGCAGCAGGGGTGTCCATCTTGTGATAGGACCCCTCCTAGCCCTACGTTTGAGGCGTCAGTTGTCAGAGTAAATTCTCTTTCGTAGTTTGGATACCTGAGTACAGGCGATGTGCAGAGAGCGTTTTTTAAAGTTTGAAATGCCTCTTCTTTTTTATCTGTCCAATTGAATTCTCCTCCTTTCTTTGTCAACATCGTGAGAGGTTTGCTGATGGTTGAAAAACCTTTGATGAATTTGCGATAATATCCTGTGAGTCCGAGAAAACTTTTGACTTCGGTGACCGTTTTCGGTTGCTTGAAATTTTGCACTGCTTCGATTTTTTTTTGGTTTGGTTTCACCCCATCGGCTGTTATCAGGGGCCCGAGATATTCGAGTTCCGGTCTCAAGTACTCGCATTTGTCGGGTTGAAGTTTGAGTCCGACTTGTCGAAGTCTTTCGAAGAGTTTTTCGAGGTTTTCGTTGTGCTGTTGTAGTGTGGACCCGAATACCACGATATCGTCCAAGTATACAAAACAAGTTTTTCCGATCAATCCGCGAAATGCGGTATCCATCATTCGTTGGAACGTCGCTGGTGCATTCCTGAGTCCAAAAGGCATTCGATTGTATTCAAAGTGCCCGTCCGACGTTGAGAAGGCTGTATATTTCTTGCTTTCTCCCTCCATGGGTATCTGGTGAAAGCCAGAGCTCAAGTCGAAAGCTGAGAAGAATTTTGCCTTTCCCAAATGATCGAGGATGTCGTCGATGGGCGGTAGCGGGTAAGCGTCTTGATCTGTTTTTTCATTCAGCTTCCTGAAGTCGATGACGATTCTCCATTTCTTTTTGCCCGATGCGTCTGCTTTCTTCGGTACTACCCACACGGGTGAGTTGTAAGGTGATTTGGACTCTCGTATAATTCCTTTGTCGAACATTTCTGCCATTTGTTTGTTGATTTCATGTTTATGTATTTTGAGTGGACTCAAATCACTCTGATTACGTGCTTCGTGTATGGCGAACACGGGAGTGGGTCGCCCGGTAGAGTGGACACGTCATTGTATCGCGTTATGATTTGTGCAAGTGGTCCAGCTATCTTATCTTCCACGTGTGTAAGTCGAGTATTCTCCATGAGAAGCTTTATTCGGTTAACGTCATCTCTTGAATGTTTTGTTACTGAGTTGACGGTGACGGGTTCCGAATGTATTCCTTCTTGTCTGATGTACATCGAAGTTTCCTGTGTATTGGAGAGCGGTACTCGTATTTGGTGGTTTTTGACTCGGTATACTCCTTCCGGAATCAGATCATGCCCTGTTATTATGGCACATCCCTTTTTCTGGTCGGTGGCGATGTGGAGTACTTGGCGCGTTCTTGGCGGTATGTTGTATCCGCTGTCGACGAGTGTGTAGGTACGATCGTCAAGCTGCAGTCGCGTGTTTGTTAACGCAAGCTGGAATTTGTCCAGGAATGGTCGTCCTATCAGGGCTTCCTCTTCCAACGGAAAATCGTCAGGTATGATCGTGAAAGGTATCGGTATGCCATGTCGGGTGATATTGGCTTCGTGTGTGGTCTCGCGGAGGTCGTTGCCCATGTAGAAACTTCGTTTGCATGGCCTGATGAGGTGTCGATTTTCCGGGTGAATCATATGTTGTTTAATTAGATTCATTGATGCTCCGGAATCGATGAGGTATCGTCCTGGTCGTGCAGTTCCTCCCAGTTTCCATACACAGTTCCATAATCTTCCCCCGGTATTGAGGATTCTGTCTGCTCGTTCTGTTCGTCGCTTTCTTGATGCCATTGGTCTTCCTGCGTCTCTTCCGTTATTTGGTTGACTCGTCGAGGTGGCCGTTTTTAAAATGGTCCCGATGGAAAACCCCGTTTCTTGAAACAGCGTTCCACCGTGTGATCTGGTTGTTTGCATCCTGTGCAGAATAATTTCATTCTGTCGAAGAGTGGCTTGTTCTCGGTGTGGTTGAAGTTTCTTTCAACGGACAGCGGGGCTGGTCTTTGTTGTTGCTAGGTGGGGTTCGATGGCCTTGGTTGATAATTAGACTGTCTTGTTGATGGTTGGAAACGGTTATTTGGTGGAGTGGGGCGTGCTGTTTGCATCGCTCGTCGCCGCTCGAGGAGGAAGGTTTCCACCTCGAGTGCCTCCATTCTCACATCACGTAGTGTTTTCGGGCGTGTGCTGCGTACTTGCATGCATATTTCGTCTCGCAACCCTCCGATGTAGGTTTTGACGATATTCCGTTCCTCTATTTTTAACGCGATTCGTGTTTCAGTGCGCGAAGTGTCTTCGTCTGCTTCGTTCTGGATCGTGTAACGAAGTTCGTTGTAACGTTCAATAAAGCGTTTATCGTAGCTGCGTACGTTTTCATTCAACTGCTTGGTGGACGTGAGTTTACTACTTGCTAATTCATACGACGCGGCTGCTGACACGTTATCGCGGAGTGCTTGGGACAGATCACGATAGCTGTTTATCTCGATGCCTCGGATGCTGCGCTCGGCTTCTCCGACTACCTTCTCGTTGATAATGAGATCCAGGAGTCGCTTGGGCCTATCACACGCAGCGGATGTTCGTTTGACCGAGCGGATAAATTCTTCTACTCCGACATCATCGTATCCTTTGAGCGTGCGAACGTATTTGATAGCGTCTGTTGCTGGTTCAGCGTTTGTTGGATGTGGTTTCTCGCGTTGTCTTTCCGGTGTGGATTCGGATGTCCCGCGCATCCGCTCTCGTGTTCGCGAACGATTTTGTCCGTCCCGTGGGAATGCCGGTGGTGCCGTGGGCAGTGGTGGTGCTTCATCTTCCGTGATGTCTACTTTAAAATGTGTCCATATATCTTTAATTTCTTGAGCTCGTCTCTCGTTTTCCTCTCCAAGTCCCACAATTCCGATTTCTACTCTCTCCATTCTTGCGGAAATGCTTTCCAGTTTTTCTAATATGAATGTAAGGCTTCGGTCCTTTATGGATTGCGTAGGTGATGTCGTCCTCGACATGGTCGGTGCCGTGTAATACGGGTTCTGTATTATCTCTATAATGTCGGTATCACTGTCTGTTTCTTCGCTAGTAGGAGTCTCTTCGTTCCGTTCGCGGTACGTCGTAAAAGCCAGAATGGGTTTTTTTTTTTTTGTTATTAAGTTATGTTGGATAGTGGTTGGTGTTAGCCTTGCCTCCTGCCTTTGGTTTATAACTTTTATGCTTCGCAAGCTGCTAAAAGCTTGTTTGTCATAGAAGTTCACAGTCGGTTTTTATTGATGAGGTTCCTAGTTCGCGGGTTAGGTTCCACAGTATTGATAAAAAAATATATTATTATTATTATTTTTTTTTTTGCTTATCGGTGAATTTCGTTTGACGAGGAGTTTTGACGTCTCCTTGGTCCCTTTTCAATGGTGATGTCTCGCGTCGGAGGACGTCCCAGGGTTCGTTTCCAGATAGTTTCGATGTGACTCGATGAAAGTTCAGGGTCAAAGCCGTGACCAGTATTTAACGTGGTTCGTACAAGTGGAATAACTTCCTAATTAGTCGCGAATAATATCCTGGCATGATCGCCAAAATGTTACGGGGATTATACCGATTCTTGCCTTTTTGATAAAAGTTTGAGTGAACAATCTTTAAGAGTAGTGACTCGTTTATTTATTCGTAGTAAAGACATTGTTTTACAATCGTATAATCGTGGAGTTTACAACGTGGTTTATATTACGTATGTAAGGAGGTGCATAAGAGCACGTCCTGAGTAGACTGACTGTCGTGCGAGGGAGGCTGCTCCACGCAAGTCCCAGAGGTGTCCGAGATGCACGAATGGAGGGGTCTCTTATCTCAATTCCGAGGTGTCCGAGGTGGTGGAATGGAGGGGTTTTTTCTATCTTAGCTTTACACTTCTTCATGATCACAAAGTCCAAACATAGTCCCTCCTCTTCTTTCGTTGCTAATCCTCTTTACTACTCTTATGTAAAATCCTTCTTCTTTCCCATCGATATTATTTTCCTTCTTGATCGTATTTATTAAATCTTCGTCTTCTAGTTTCATTTCTTCTTCATCAACATTTATAATTTTAACTTTGGCTTTATCTTCTTTGGTTCCATTATCTTGAAGTCTTTGCCGAGCTTCTCACTCACTATGTCTCTCAGCTGTTTTATTTCTCTCTCACTGTCACGTCCAAGTATAACAGATCCTCTACATCCTATCCTGATTTTTGTTATTTCTACAGCTAGATTCTTTATATCTATCTTCTCTTCTACTATCTCCTTCGTGGTCTCGCTCTCCTGTTCCTTTTTCGGTTTAACGACCAGTATGCTTTCTTTCTTTTCTTTCATTGCCTCACTTTAACTTCTTTGTCCATTCTCTATCATCTCACCGTTTCCTCCATGTATATTCTGTTTTATCTCTTCTAATTCCCGTTTAAAAGCTATGAACTCCTTGCAAATTATTTGCTTTACCATCGTCATGAGTTCACTTTTGCATGCTACCTCATCCTTCATTTCTTTCACTGTTTTCAGCAGCCAGTCATATTTGTATCCATACTCAATTGCTTGTTACTTCCCGATGTAGTTGCTGTTGATCCTATGGATCCTGTTGACCGGCACTGCCCGTCGCGGGTGTCTTTCCCAACTCTGCTTTTTCATGCCAACAGAAATTTCAAGAAACGGACCTTCGCATTTCACTACCTCATTGTCCTTGTTCATAATCCTGCGTTTATTTGAACATCCCGGATGGAAGAAACATTTTATACACTTCTTACACTGCAAAACCACGTTCTTCACATCCTTACATGCAGAGCATCGGTACTCAGCATATTCGGTTCTGTTGTGCCGCGGAATATTCCACTTTGTATTTCGTATATTCGGGAATATTCCATAGCAAAGAAACATTGGAATTCGTTCAAGATAGGAAACGAAGTCCAATGCCCGATCGTACGATCGACACCAAGAACGCCGACGCAGCATGAGGCGACTCGCTTGGCGTTCGACGATAGACTAACGCTAAAATTGCGAATTAAGGGATTTTCGTGAAGACAGTTAACAACTGCTTTACGAAAACCAGTATTAAATTAGACTCAAGATAGAACGGGTTGTTTCCTCGTCAAATACTCGAAACAACATATTATTGTACATTCTTACATTGACTTTTAAATGGACAACGGAAAAGTTACCGTCGTCTATAATAAATACTTCCTTTTATATAAATTCGCGTTTTCATCGATAACTCGAGATACATCTCCTTATCGGCAAACGATCCCAAAATTGATAACTTGTAACGGTAATTTTTTTATCGTTAACATATATTTTTATTTATCGTGGGAATTTCGGGCTCGATCACAGGACTAATTAGTTTAGACTTCGTAGTGGTTGACAATAGGGCTTTATTCCAAGAAAATAGTCTCATAAAACAAAAACACTTTTTAATCACGGTCACTCGAATTCTGCATAGTGACTATTTTAATTCCGCAATTTTAGCAATTATTTCGACGATTATAATTTTATTTGGTATGCATTTATTCTTGGTATCATCGACGGTTTGTTTTCTTTCCGTGCGGCGGTATTGCTGTACGCTCCAGACACACATATACTCATACCACCAGTGATTTGACTCGCACTCACTCTTTGATAGAGTGTACCAACTCTAGTTATAATTCTTCCTCTCACTCTCCTATTCAGCGGTCTTACTATATTCTTGGTGTCCCAATGTTCACTTCACTAGTTATTTTTCCTCGCATTCGCTCTTTTGATAGAGTGTATGAACCCTATGTACAATTCTTTTCTTCCACACTTATTTTTCGCAGACACACTCTATTATTAATATCTTCCATTACGAGATTCGCTTATCCATACTTATTCCTCCTATGCATCTAATCCTACTTATCCTTATTTAATTTTATTTGTTCTATCTACTACGATTTCTAATTCTATTTTCTACTCTGTATCAAAATTTGGGAATTCCCTCGATTATTTTATTATTATTTCCTCTTATTGGAGCATAAATTCTTGGTATTCACGTCTAGTGCTTCGGTTACAGGCCTATGCATTGGTCTTGACTCGTGAGCCACACACACACATCCACACGCCTCAGATTCTCTTTAGACAAAGTGTAACAACTCTGTTTACAATTCTTTGCTCTCTCACACTTATTTCACTTTTCGCCCTTTCTCATTTTCTCGCGCAGGAAAGGCAGTTCCTATAGTTCCTACCAGTTTAAAGTCCGCACTCGTTAATTTATTCTCTTCTATCCTATTTTCTTATCCGATGCACTGCATTTCTTTGCTTATATTTATTCATTTATCCCTATCCTGATTATTCCTAACTACTTCTCGTATTATACTGCTTTCAAACTTGCGACTAATCACTTTCCTATATATTCCGCCTTTTTACTCTTCAGATTAATATTTTTGAAATCTAGTGCACTCGCAATTCGCTTTGGTTAAACTCGTGTTACCGAATAAGAGAGCTCTTCCTTTTGGTGCAAGCGCTTTTATAGCCGTCTCCCCACCCTAGTTCCCTCTACGTCATCTGAGACTTCGGTTTTAAAATTTTTAAAATTCGCTCGATTATGTGAGCTACCGTTGCCATGCCCCCCCCCCCCTGGCTCTCCCTCGTCGCCGAGCAAAGCCAGCTGGTCGCTGACCCGCTGTTTTCGGCGACGAGCGAATTCCAGAGGCGTGACGACACTAGTTTTTATACTAGGTCCGGGTTCGTCGGCCTAGCGTCCGCTGTACTCGACGCTTCAAATATAATTTCGGCTCTCATAATCGTTCGATAATATAATATAATCGCTCGATAGTAACTATGTTACAAACTTTTTAATATTATACCGAATACCGAATAATCCAATTACGCGGTACCGGCATAACAGTTCCAATCATGTCGGTAATACCGACCGATACCACCGATATATATCAGTCATACCAGAGTTACGTCCAGGTAACAAACGCTCATTAATTTGCCCTTTTTTTATCTTAGCTACGGCTGATTGGTCAGGAATCCGGGCTAACGATTTGATGATTTATTTACTTTCTGGGTAGTTCTAATTAAAAATAAAAGTTAAATCGCGGATCTGTTATTGGGATGAATTTAGCCTTCAAACATTTAATTACGTAGTCTATTTTAATTAATTTGTATTTATGGTTGGTGTTGCAAGTTAAATTGATTGATTCTAAATATTCGTTGGTAAAATATGCTCCTTGGCCGCGTTTAGAGTACCCCTGGTATTGGGCCTGGCGTTTTCTTAACGCAGCTTTGCGTCCTCCACGCTTTTGCTTTCCCATGAGACGGTCAGATGCCACGGAAAGGAATATAAACGTAGAGTCGGCGGTGGTCCGCGTTACTTCTTGTTCGGGATCGATTTAAAGGAAGTGTGAGAGTCCATTAACTCCCCGAGTTAATGGTTTGGGATGTTGAGTCCGCAGTGGTCCGCGTTAATTTTTTGTAAATGATGGTCGGCACAGCAGGATTGAGATTTGAGAATAGCAAACTTTGCCACTCAAGTCATCAGATCTCAAATTCAAGACCTTCTAATACTTTTTGTAACTGATTGACAACCTTAAATGTAATATATGAGTCATTCTGTCAATTATCGTCAAAGTATCCGGCGTCTAATTTTTCATTTGCCTGTAAATATTACGTAAGCCTATTTACCACTACATTCAGCATCATGTCTATGTGGGGTAGTGTTACGACTTTTAGCGCATTCGACGTCGTTTCTAAGTACTTTTAAATATTTTCTGGTTTTGAATATACTTCGGTGTATTCTGATACACGGTGTTTTACCATATTACAAGCCAAAAACCATACAAATCGCAAGGTTTGATGTACCATGGCCGCATGGCATATTCCAAAATTATTATTATAAAGTTTGAGTTGAATTTCCATTGTAATATTCTCTCAAATCCAAAAAAACGACAACAGTAGCTATAAATCTTGGAACTTACAAAACTTCTAGGAAAAGGGGTAGCAGTTTACTCAAACTATTGTGACCGCAAACACTTACGCTATGGGCTAGTGAATGAAAAATAGTTCTTAAAAATTCTCAATTTCTTTTACTTCAATGATTTTAAACTGCCATCAATTAACTTTACACTTCTTTTGCCTCAAATGCATTTATACAAATTATAAAGTAACATGACAATTTGTAAGGAATATTCCTGCTTACAACAAGGGCTGTGGAAGTTTCTTTATATCCTCTGCCCAGCACTATTTAAATACCAAGCATAGGATATTGTGAGTGTGAATGCTTTATAGACGGAGCCGAGAAGCACCGCTCAGTAAAGTTATTCCTAAGCAGAAAATCCGAATCACTCCGATGCTACTGAGAAAAAGAGGCTTCGTCGCCACATGTCACCATCTCTGTCTTTTGGTGGACTATGGTTTTCTATACCTGAACATTGTCAATACTACGTACCAGGTGTACAGGTATGAAATGCGGATTTTTTTTCTAAAAAAACATGTTAAATTTGGAAGAATGATAAAAAGTGCTTTTTTCAAAGTATGCTCCATTGCTTGTTATACGTTTTTCCCATCTTTCGGGAGATTTGTGAATACTACGCCAGTAAAAATCTTCCCCTTTTGCTGCGAACCATTCATCGAGCCATTTTTTCACATCTTCGTACGAACCAAAGCGCTACTCAGCAAGTGCGTGACCATCGATGCAAAGAAGTAGTAATTGAAAGGAGCCAAGTCTGGTGAGTAAGCCACATGAGGTAGAACTTCCCAGCTGAGTGCTTCCAACGTGTCGCGAACCAGTTTTACCGTATGTGATGGAGCATTGTCATGAAGAAAAATAACTTTGCGTTGCCTCTTTCGGTATTCTGGCCTTTTTTCAAGCAGCGAACGGTTCAAATCGGTCAATTGTTGTTGGTAACGTTTAATATTAACCGTTTCCCTAGGTTTTTACAGCTCATAATAGACTACGCCCCTCTGGTCGCACCAAACACAGTGCATCGTCTTTCTGCTAAAGCGATTTGGTCTTGCGGCCGATGTAGATGGTGCACCTGGGTCTACCCATGATTTTTTATGCTTGGAATTCTAAAAATAAATCTACTTTTCATCCCCTGCAACTATACGATCCAAAAATGACTTTCTTTTGTACCGAGCGAGCAAAATGTCACATGTGTCTTTGCGCTTTTCCATTTGCCTGTCGTTCAACTTATGTGGTACCCATCTACCGGTCTTCTGAATATTTCCCATCTCTTGTAGCCGATTGGAAATACCTTGTTGACTAACGCCGAATTGCTCGGCGAGTTGATTTTGTATTTGCGAATCATCTTCGTCCAACAATGCTTGCAATTCCACATCTTCGTATTTTTTTAACAGCTTTCCACTTTCCTTGTCTGCAACATCGAAGTCACCACTTTTGAAACGCCGAAACCATCGTTCACACGTATCTTGCTATGGAGCATATTCACCATAAGCTTCTCGAAGTAATCAGTATGATTCAGCAGCAGTTTCCTTCAAATGAAAACCTTGTTCGGTATAAATTTCGACATATCGAACACAACAATACAACACTATGCACACACTTTTCCAATTTATCGCTCATGCGCGTCTGACACTCGTTGATGACACAACAAAATGGCGCAGTGTCCAACCTTTATAGCACAAACTGCATTCGTACACCATCTGTTGTCTGAAATCCGCATTTTATACTTGTACACATGGTATATGTCGATGCTCGCAGGGGTGAAGTTCGCAAAAAATCATGAGTAGTATCACAATTTTTCTATTAGACCAGTTAATGCGTTCTGTATGGCGATTTTTACTGGTGCACTGGTTGTGCACTCTGTCCAGTTTTCTAAATTCGGACAAGAGAGATAAGTATACACTCAGGGCTTACATCATCTATATATTTTATGTTAAAACGTGCCGTCAGTTTTAACAGTGGAAAGCGCTATTATTATGAAGGATGGACTTCACACTACTCAAATCAGTGCTACATTTTCAAAAACGTTTTACAATTTATAATAGTACAATGGACTATTCTGAAAAGTGATTTACGGAGCAACGTATCTTCTTAATATATGGATACATTCGCAGCCAAAAAAAGAAAAGAAAATCGATTGATATATGGTAATGTAGGACGAGATGATTTTTCGTCCCGATTTTGAAAGAATAAACCGAAATATTAGTCCGATTATGGGAAGCAATAACTGATTTTTTTAATTGGAAGTTGTTTTATAGATTGACCGTCCATATTTTGAAAAACATTACTTGTTCAAAAGTTATAACCGTTTGTTTATCTTAGTAAAATTAGCCTAAGAAATGGCCCGGATTATCGATTTTCGGGTGGTGTAGGTCGACGTTGGGATAACAGAACTTTATTTTTTATGCGATTACCTCGCTCAGGGTGCCATCATATGGACCTCTTGCGCCGCGTAACTTGTGCAGCCAATCGCGAATCTGTATTCAACCGTGGGAAACACATTCATGATCTACCAGAAAACTAAGGACGATGTGTTTTTGGCGGGCACAAGTTACGCGATATGCAAAGTACGTTCTATGTGACGACAGCCTCAGTCTTAATCCGCGATGCAAAGTGTAGTAATTCGTTTGAGTTTGCCCCAGTCAATATATATATATGCATATCTGCGATGGAAGAATCAGAAACGGAGTAAACAGCAGCTTACGTGTTGACGCGAAAGCGTATTAGTGTTGTCGATATGACACCAAATAGATGCAACATTAAAAATGAGAAGAGTTTCTTCTATGAATTACATTTCAATGCTTCATCCTTACTATGGATTAAAATGTATTCAGTGTTCATTGTGTTAATAAAATGTATTCAGTGTTCACACAAATTATTGGATTTCTTCTTTCAGTGTTCTAATTAAAAAATGTTGATATTTAATATTGTTTTAGTTTTTATTTTTTCTCTTAATTTTTGTTTCTTTAGCGTACAGGAAGATTTTATTTTCACAACATTTTTTCATTTTTATATTGGGTCTGGAAAAAAGTTCGTGGCGTTTTTTAATATTCAACTGGTTTTCTTACAGTGCGAAAATGAATTTATTTAAACCAAATACGCTCCATTATTATCGACAATGTTTCGGCATTTTTCGGGTAGAGCCATGATACCATCGGTAAAGAACTTTTGTGGTTTCTGGTTGAAAAACTGAATCAAGTGGTTTTCACAGGCTTTTTTTGAAAGCAGCTTAATTCCATTGAGAAAGTTCTGCAGAGATCGGAATAAGTGATAGTCAAAGGGTGCTATGTCTGGACTATACGGTGGATGCATCGAAACTTCCCAACCAAGCTCTCGCAATTTTTGACGGGTCATCAAAGAAGTGTGTGGTTGGGCGTTGTCATGATGGAAGACAACATCTTTCCTATTAATCAATTCGGGCCGCTTTCTTTCAATTGCTTGGCGTAATCTCTCTAGTTGTCCACAGTAGAGTTGAGAATCAATCATCTGATCAACTGGAAGTAGCTCATGGTGGACGATTCCCTTCCAGTCCCACCACACACACAGCATCACTTTTTTCGCCGTGAATTCTGGTTTCGCGAACGCTTGTGACGGCTCACTATCCCTTGTCCACGATCTTTGACGCTTCCGATTGTCGTACGCGATCCATTTTTCATCACCGGTTATGACACGTTTTAGAAATGGCTCGATTTCATTGCGTTTCAGCAGTGCATCGCAGATGTTAATTCGGGCTATCATGTTTTTCGCGCTCAACTCATGAGGAACCCATACATCGAGCTTCTTTTTGTATCCAGCTTTGTGTCAATGGTTCAAAACAGTTTTGTCTAGCTCCATACCAATATCGACACTGCTGATATGCTAATCTTGCTGGACTTTTTCAAGAATTTCATCAGCTTTTTCAGTGATTGGACGACCAGAGCGTGACTCATCTTACACATAAAAATTACCAGAACGAAAGCAAGCGAAACATTTCTGCGCAGCAGATTTTAATAAAGTACCTTCACCGTACACAGCACAAATTTTTTCACAAGCCTGCGCAGCGTACTTCCCTTTGTCGTAATAATATTGCAAAATATAGCGCAATTTTTCATTACTTTTCTCCGTTTTCAAACGCAAACAACTTTCCAACCACTACACCAATTTCGATGCTTATACACTCGAAGTAACGCTCGAAGTGTCATCTTTCCAACGAGCGTTTAGTGATGTCGCTGCGATGTGTGTTTCCTGACTTATTTGCAATTGATGCCATGTATCGGAAAAAACGCCACGAACTTTTTCCCAGACCCAATATTATAATATCAAATCCATAAAAACTTGACCCTATATGTTTTTCGCGTTCACTGCACAAAGAAAAAGTATAATATCTTTCAATATGCCATATGAAAGTTTGTTTTAACATTGCTGTATTGGCAAAATCGCTATCAAACTATAAATGAAAGTCGATCGCTAGAAATCGACATACTTAAGCCCATAAAAAAATAGACCGATTCAAATAAGATAATCCAACGAAGAACATATCAAAATTTCAATGTGATTTATCGTTTTGTTTGTAAGATATCACCAGTGAAATAATAACATTTTTTTACTATTTTGCTTACCTATAGTATGCACGTTTGAGCGTCCACGGTATTGCTCACTATACATTTTCGTTTTTCATCTTGCACCACCTTGCCATTCCTCTCAATGCCAACACAGGTGAACTACCATAATTACCTTTTTTTTTATTATTCTAATAGATTTTTTTCTATTTATTGCTTTTTAATTCGAGCTAAATGATTTTGCAGCGCATAAAAGATTCGCCGTTGCACGTAAGCCTAAGTACTGTGCTGCAATTTTGACGTAAATATGGTGTTCGTTCATAGGATATGTCAATATTGCCCTTATTGTAACATCACGGTAAATACTATGCTGCAATTTTGCCGTAAATATGACGTTCTTTCATATCGCAACATTGCCCTCATTGTAAAAACACAGCGTGTTGCATTTCTGCTCTCAACGTGACGTTGTATTGTACTGTAATGTTATTATTAACACTACATTGCATACTTTTGCTGCAAACATGACGTGACTGTTTTCCGCTTATTGACTGCATTATAAAATCACGACGTACCGTTATTTTGTAACTACCGTGATGTTACAGAATGTCGCATTGTTGCAGGTATTGTACCGTTATAGCTTGCCCCAATAATGCCGCAATTTTACGTACTCTAATATTGTACCAAAACATCGACACTATAGCTTTATACAATTATGCTGCAAAAATGCAGGTTTGGCAACGACGGTAGTGGAAGTAGACTCTCTCAACATCTCTGTGAGGTTATTCCGACTTACGGCGCAAGGTGCGCATATGGAATAGGGAAGTTGTTTGCGACAGAAGCATAAGTAGTTCCGTCTCACATACTCCCGAACGCGGCAAATCCACCGTTATCCGTAATCCTAGTGAATCATAATTTCGTATAGAATGTTCTACACAAAAGCAACTACAAATATTGAGCTTATTAACACGAAGATGATTATCTGATTAGTAATCGTAATTGAGGCTACCTCTAAATCTAGGCTTGCGATATCCGAACAACCACGACCAGTTTTTTTGTTATTGAAAACACAATAAACAATAAATAAAACCAAATTAAACGATTGATAATAAAAAAACTCGTGACTTTGATCTCTATTCAATTTTAGGGTTTATGATTAACGATACTTTATAATAATAATAATAAAATTACAAATTTATATAATCAAATGAATTTTGGTTTGCAAGTGAAATAATTTTTTTACAACTTATTGTTAGTCATTGTGTGCAATGTGTAACAAGCATAACATACATTTTATAAATATGAAATAATTTGTCGATTGTACATGCAGCAAGCACGTGGATCGGCATTAAAACGTTGAGAACGTTAAGGTTAATAGACACAGTCTGCTTCTATAAAACAATAGTCCATATCCATGTACAGATAGCGACGCGCAAATTGGCAAAAGGTTCTTAAAACTTGCACAAGAAGAGGGCCTACCCCTACCATTGAAATTTATCTTCGTTGACAGACCTGTGTGTGAGAACATGGTTCATAATTCTATATCCCGTTCAACCAGACCGTAGCCTTGTATTTTTTTTGTTGGTTTCGGAATTCAGTGATCACCAAATATTCTAATAACGATATTCATGATCACCAAATGATTACGCATCGATTGAGACCCTTAAAAACAGAATTCGTAAACAAAGAAATATCGGCTAGCTTCACACTCAACTTTGATGAATTGATTAAAAATGAACTGTTGACCATCAAATGTTCTAATTCGGCTATCAATAACAACCAATTTACCACCAATCAATTCGATATAATAAGATGATTAACAATTTTATCCGGTAAACGTTATGTAGGTATATTCTGAGGGTTAGTACTTTTGTTGCATTTGGCAATCGGAAACTTTCATGCCACCCTCTATTAGGTTGGTCACACATGTAGGAGCATCGCGCTCACTCAACAACACAACACTCGCGTACGCACAGGCTACTACTACTATATTCGAAATACTTGGTTCGTTTCAATCCCTACCCCATTTAGGGATGTATTGATCAAACATCCATAGCAACCATTATCTGTTAGTCAAAGCTTTGACAGATAATAATAGTAGTCGTACGTCCAGACTACATATATCACGCGTGTCGCATGTTGACAGTTTTGTTAACTCTGTGTGCTTTGCTAAAATTATAATCTTGCGAAGTGCGGACTCTTATCATACCCCAACGGTTAGATTCCTGGATGCAGTACCCATTCAACTTAAACACTAAATTCAATATATCACTAGCTTACAAGTTAAAGGTTGAAAGAAAGAAATGCATCGAAGTGAAAGTACCTCGCCCAGAATAATAGCCGATCGAGGTCAAAGTACGAGTTCTTCGCGTTTGCCAGGTCTTCAATCGGCAAAAATGCGCCGAGGATTTGCACGTGGAATCACCTCTATAATTCAGCAACGACGACAGATCCGTGTGACCTCTGGTGGCGTTGATTTAACTCCAAAGTTGTTGCGCCACAGTTTATATTCGGCGATTGAGGAGAAGCAAATAAACGCTGTTAATGCGATCGGTACGAGCCAGTGTGGAAGCATAACGCAGTTCGTAATTTCTTCGGCCAGTAATGATGCGATAAGAAGCAGTTCTTTGAGTCTTATAAGATCTTCATTCGTACATACAAACGTTTTACGGTCCGAACAAATAACGGAAAGCCTTTATTTACGGGGCCAGAGTGGAATCGATTCTCAATACGGTGTTGATGTTGATGCAACGCCCTCTCAATTCTGTTTACCAAGGTAAAGAGCTTATTCTATCATTTTGCTTCCTCATAAAGGACACTTGCTTTGTTATTGTGAGAAAAAAACGAGTTTCTATTGCCAGAGAAGTTAAAATGTCTTTAAAAAAATAAATCTGTATCAGAATTTCTTATTACTCAATTTTCTGAGAAATCCTTGGAAATCTCTAAGATTTTTTCTGAAGTGTCCTCATTGTTTTCACAATTTTTTAAATGACCAATTTAATATTAGGAAAAAATCTGAAGTCGTTTACAAAAAACAATGGCGTAATTATCGTATTTTATCGAAAATCAAAATGATTGAGGAAATAGAAGTTCGGAAAAACTGTATTCTGTCGAAATATAGAAAATTCTGCAGTAATTACAACATTTTCGCCCTATGATTCAAACTTTTTTAGATATCAAACTGTTTGAAAAAATGATTTAAAATATATTATTAGAAAAACATGTGAAGTGATCATAAACACTGAACTGTTTCTCATGTTACTTTCTAAATCTGTTTATTTTTTTCTGCGAATCATACTTTCTCAGTTATCGAGTTTACTGAGAACAGATGCTTGGAACAATTCCGAAGAAAATAATTTTTTTTCTTATACCGAGCCACAATTTCTCCGTACAACTCATACTTTCACAGATATCAAGCTGACTGAGAAATTATAGTTCGAAGGATGTATCTAATTGTAAAACGAAGAGAAAGCAAACTCCAAAGGGACGTGGAAGTAACCGACGGAACAACTATCAAAGCACAACCATTGATAGTTGTTCTTCGATTATTTAACTACAAATCAACCTCCGACGAGCCGAAAAAGAACAGAAACAGAACCAATAGTTTCATTCCAAGACGCGTTCGTCGATAGCTCTCTTTCTCACATACCAATGTAAAAAAACCAATGAAATAGAAGCGGAAATCGCATCGATAGTATTTCAATATTTGGATGCTACACTGCTTTCAAAAGCTTAAAGTAATCTCATTGGCAATCATCTTGTATGATTTTCTTAACACGCAATGATTGTGCAGGATGCTGCAACTTATATATCTTCCCAGATGCCAGTGTATTACGCGAAAAGTTTCTTACATTTCCGCAACCTTGCGGTAGCGGTGAATTTCGTTTCCCGTCCTTTGCTTTTCAGCTAGACCATCAAAGCAGAACCATCGAGGACGATCTTCGAGGAGCGCTATTCATTGTGTTTCCGATACTTTTCGATTCATCTGCTACTTCGTAGTTGTGAAACATCGCTCTTTCGAGAAAAAACTATTGGTTTTGTTTCCATTGTAGTTAAGGTCATCAATCGTTGCTCTACAGTTATACAACTAGAAAACAAATTGACGGTTGCAAAGTTACATTACCGTTCGTCGACAGTTTAACAACTTATGTTCCACATTTATCCAACCGCTTTGTTATTGTTAATTCATGGTAGTTTTTTGACTGAATGCCGCTGGTGTTTTTGTATGTGATGATTGTTGCCTTCGGGGTGTATAATTTAAATTAAGCCTGACCGTAAATTTAACCTCGAAAAACGAGTTACCGTCAAACAATGGTCTTCAAGCGTGGTTGAGTAAGTCTTCTGGGCGTATTCTTAAAATCACAAAATTTCATGAGAGGTTTGGAGAAATTCTAAAGAATTCAGTTGCGCTAGAGGCCACGAGCCGATTTTATGTGTTTAATATATTATTTCAAGGAAATCGCGATGTTATCGATCTTTCCATACGGTTCTTTGGTTGTGCTCTAGGTATTCTGGTGCAAATAACTGCATATTTTTTAACATTTTTCGAGGATGCCTCAGATTAGGTTTGATTTGTCTCATTGTCCGAAGACGAGAATAGCCTTCGTAGTCATAGGCTCTCGTGAAGGATAATGAGGATAAGGGAGATCGTTAGTTGGAGTGGACTCTATTTTATCGATTTTCGTTATGCGGGACTTACAAGGAAAGATAGTTTGGTGTCCCCCTCCGATTTTGATAAAACTCACGTATGTGGTAGAGCATCGAAAACTAAAAGACACGTAGTTTTTTTTATCGGCGGACAAACATTTCTAAGGGGTGAAATCGCCCTTTAAAATTAGCATGTCGAGGGGTGATTATGCAGTTTTACCCAGAAGGCGTCAACCAATTTTAATGAAACAAAAACCAAAATACTCCTCATTGAAGACAATCAAAATTCCACGTAAAGTAGGAGAAAAAAATTCATTTGCAGGGGTGAACAACCCCCTGATTTTTTAATTTTCCACCCTACACAAAAAACTAACCAACCAAATTGAACAGAACATGTACCATTTGGAAGGGCAAGTTAAAATAAAGTTGACGTATTTTTGCACATTCACAGGAAAATGAGTTTACGGGGGTAAACTACCCCTTATCCATGAGTACGTATATTTGTGCGTACAATCTTGTTTCTCGTTATTTACATGTTAAAGAACTGCTTGCGTTCACTCTTTGTGCTGATTTTGTGCTTATCAATAATTTCGATTAGATTGTATTTCGATTCGGCGCAAATTTCGAAATAAGTCAATGATGCAACAGTCGTTCCATTTATAGAACGTTGTCAATTATTCCAACGAAATGAATATGATCTTATCTTTTGAGTAATCTAATCATACGCTAATATGATAAAAATACTTTCGACGCAGTAATAGGTGTTTTCTACATAGGCGGCAATCTGGGACTGCGTATTATCTGCTGATATCGCATGTGGTTCAACAACAAGTCTTTCAAATATAAAAACCGCGATACATACAGCGATCTTCAGTTGCTCATTTGAACGGAGTGCCAGTGCGTCAGTTATAATTTCTGATTAGAAAAATCAATAGACCATGAAAGTGAATCCAATCAACGTCATTAAACTTCTTTTGGCTACATTTAAAGCCATGAATATTCTCGAAACTCCGATTAACAATGCAGAAATCGAGGTAAAGCAGAATTTCGCAAAAGTTCTGGTCGACTGCATGGACGATTATAACGGAGTTGAAATTATCGAGGAACAATCGCTAGATTTTCAAGAGCCATTCAAGCAATATGATGTTAACCCTGTCGAGGACACTCTTTGGCAACATGATGAAGGTCCAGTGGATTCTGATACTTGTTCGAAAGACGAAGAAGACATAAGCTACGATTACAAACGCAAAGCAATCGATACCACGTTTTCACTCAACCTGTAGCATACTCGATTAATATAATTGCGTGTGTTTTACCAATTCACTGTACTTTCCCCCAATCAAACTTGCTGGGAAAGTATTGAGCATTCAGTCAAATCATTTTGTGCATCCTCAAGCGCGCATTACTATGCTCTGCAGCGTAGACTTGCTGTAAATTCCAATTCACTATCTCATTGAGTATTTGGTGACAGGCACTGAATTTGTCTATGCACTCATGTATCTCATTGCGTGGCATGCTCCGCAGCGCTGGCTGCACCGCGTACACGCCACTCATTACACACAGCACACAATTAACACAATTGTGTGCTACACAATCACTTTACAATGCCAGCACTCAATTAATGTAATTGTGTATTGCTCAAATTTACCAATAATCTGAAGAATTCAATTTCAATTCTTGGTATTTTATTTTCATATTTGTTATTTTGGCTTCAAAGAGTATTATGAAGTAAACTGGTCTTGCAACCACACAAAATTCGAGATAATTTATTTTGTATTTATTTTATATCCTTTATATTTTCTAAATTAAACTTATTTTTGTAACTGACCATGCGGAAGGTGTAATAAACCGCTTTCTCAAACTACCATCTACGTGTCTGGTTTATTTTCACCCTGTCCTGAGTGAAGCTTCATAATTTCCGATATATTCACAGATCGTTCCAACAACATCCAAGGACTTCTCAAACAAAATGGATCCACCGAGCCTCTGGTGATTCATGCTGCAATTCTCATCTGAACCCGGTGTCGTTCAATTCCCATTCCGAGCTGCGGTACCACGTGTCGCGAGGTAGTAGAAGAATTATTCCTTGCTTCGACGACACGCGTCGAGATAGACAGCGAGGAATAAAAATGACTTTAGTATTACCTTTCTTTCTGTTTCTTTTTCCGTTATAGACTACGACATATTAATTTAATTAAGGTTTATATTTGGAATTCATTCAATGGCTTATTAGTTAATGTCTAAAAAGACCTTATTGACTCAAAAATTCTTGATAGTTTTCCTCAAGTCTTTTAAATGGGATATTGTTGGTAACAAATTGAGATATCGGTGTGACAAGTTTTTACTCGATTGTTAAAGCCATTTTATAAACAATAATTCTTCTTATTAATTTTTAAGGAAAGGCATTCGATATGCATATATTACTATCTCTATCCATATATTCTTTCGAGGGATAACCCCTCGCCTCGGTGGCCCGCGCCGAGATAGAGAGAGAAAGAGAGCGAAAAACGCCTCGGTCGGGAAGCGTGGTGTCGAGGGGTTCGGGTCACTCTACACTGTAGATCTTTCTTATTTTATCCTATTTTGACTCTGGCTATCTGTATGATATTATTGCGTAATTCTTATACCAAACTTGCGTTTAGATGTTTTATTCCTTTTTAAATTATCGATTCATCTATTAGATATACAGGTTGCGCTATATTTGATGTCGGTATGTAAACATTGAATAACTTCAACATTTATCAACCGATTGACTTCAGTAGACATGTTTTTGACCCTTCAATTCAGTACAATTTTAACCATGAATCGCTTCATACCGAAACAACGCGCCGAAATCTCGACGCTGTACATTGAAAACAGTCGTTCAGTTGTGTTGACTCAACGTGCATATCGTCGAGGCCCATTTCACACTCTCTGGCGCCGTTAACAAGCAAAGTTGCCGCAGTTGGAGAACGGAGAATCCACACGAGATCCATGAAGCACCATTGCATGCCCAAAAAGTAACTGTTTGGGCCGGCGTTTGCGCCAAAACCATCATTAGGCCATTTTTCTTCAGAGAAGGCGAAACAGTCGATGGAAATCGATATCAGTGGATGTTGGCTCATTATGCCTGCTCACAAATGTGTGGAAAAGGTCTGGACGGTCACTGGTTTCAACAAGATGGTGCACCATGCCACACTGCAAATCAAAGAATGCAGTTTCTGCAACGAAAATTCCCTGGACGTGTGATGTCAAAAAATGGCGGCATTGACTGGCCACCCAGATCTCCCGATTTGACCCCTCCCGACTTCTTTTTGTGGGGTTATTTAAAAATCAAAGTGTACGCCAACAAGCCTCATACCATTGGCGAGCTCAAGGCAAACATTCGTGCCGAAATCATCGCTATACCGCCCGAGATGCTCGAAAAAGTTATGGAAAACGCAGCAAAAAGGGCACATTTTGCTTTGGCCAATAAAGGCAGCTACTTGATTGATGTTGTATTAAAAAACTAGTCCAAATAAATTGTAAAGGACCAAATTAAATAAAAATACCTCATATATGGAAATCGGTTGTTTTTTTTAAAGTTATTCAATATTTACATACCGACATGAAAGATGGCGCACCCTGTATATATTTTCCGTCACCAAATATTTACTGAGTAAAAAGTCCAAATCTCTGCTACGATTGTGTTTCAATTGTTATTTGTCCATTCAAAAATTTTGAAGAGCTGTTTTTTGGGCTTTTGGTATTCTGAAGTCAAAAACAAATTCCAATTTTCCATCTATACAATTAATTAGACAGATGTCTTCTTATATTATTGAATATCAACATTTCGTTCATTGCAACATTCGTCGTAGCATATAAGAACTTCTATAGGAACGAAGACGTTGCTAGGGCAGTTGGTCTACCTTCATGACCCAGATACGGTACACATAGGGAGAAGGGAGCGAGCACCCGACAGTCGCCAATAGAGCAAGTGAGTACGAACCAATTAAAGACTTCGATGACATGCGCCACCAATAATATTGATGGGCCAGAGAGGGATATTCTTGATACGAGATTCATGCTCCTCCACACTGACCGTTAGAGTGGCGGCAGTGCCCTACCAACTCTTAGTTTTTCGTTATTAGGTACAAGGTGTGTGTGATTTTACATTAACTCGCTTTCGAGAAGTCTGTACCTCGGGTTTCCCCCAACCAGCACTATTAACTCACGTCGGATGGTCGACGGATAATTACCAAAACTAGACCTACCATGTGACTATGCAACTGCCAGTGGAGCGGCCGTGACTGGATGCTGTTGCACGGTCGGCTGGAAAAACCCCTGCCCTCGTCATTTCTGAGTCATTGGACAAGTTGGACCTACCCCCTTGGGGGACGACTCACTTAGCCAGCACCGGTGATAGAGAGGGGTCGGGACCCCTCCACATCCTCGGTCTGTTACCTTGCGGGGGCTACGGGGAGGCGGAATCACCAGTTCTTCTACTCGGTCTCAGCAGGTCACCCGGAAAATATCCAGGTAGTTCGACCTCAGTGGTACGGCTGCACCAGGTGGCTACTTCCTTAGAGTGGTAGCCCCTGCATCTGCCGATTACAGCCCACGTTATTAGGTACAATGGTAAGCCTGGCCATCCCCTATTGGCGCGCACCGTGTGTTCCCACTGCCCTGCCTCGGTGTAGCTACAGGTCTCACTTCTCCCGCCGTCATTATACCTGAATAATCTCCGGTAAATATAGGACCCGACCACAGTGCAAGTTTATGATCTTCTTTACAAGAAAGAAAGATATTGAAGCATGCTTACGTCAGGACGTAACAGTAGGCTTCAATAGTAGGTAGAAGTAGGATTTATTCGAAAAAACATAATATTAATTATTACAATACATGAGAGAAAAATAATTCATATTGAATTTAGTTGTACTACCTCGAAACCTTCTTCTGGTATTTTTTAGCTACCACGCGCCTTATTAATGAATCTGACCGCGCTCTTGTATGCCTATACAATTGTGTACGCAGAGAAAAATAATTTAAGTGTATAACGTAACATGATTCCCTTCTGAGTGAATTTATCAGTGTTGGTCGATAATTCATTTTGCCGCCGTGTTCGTGGGATAACTTATCCTAGTACATGTACTGTCAGTAAGTTGACGGTACCCGCTTGTGAAGCTCTTACTGTTTTAAGATTTGTATTTTGCTGATCAATATATGCTTCCTACGTCACGGGGGCCTGTGATGGAAGTGGAGTTTCCGCCTGGTATCCCCGTGACAGCCTACTCGCTCGCTCACCTGACCGCCGCACAGTGGGGCCGATTCCCGAAAAGCTGGTCAAAAGTCGAAAAATGAAGTTTCATTTTATAGGATTTAGAGTACATAGGTGGATAGAGTAATGTTTAAAGAACATAATGGAACATTGTATAAGGGCTAGTGAAGTATACCTGGCAAGTATAAGCCAGTACAAAAGAGACCTTCGCGCAAGTAATAGCTCGATCGTTCGAGCTCATATTCAAGCGTCATATTAAAAAATTCGTAGAAAATCGTAAAATTGGTGTTTCTTAATTCTGCAAAATGGAGGTTTCAGGTTGAAGAAAGTAGTTTATTATCATATGCGTCGAAAATTATAACAGATACGAATAAATTAATAGCTAAACAATGTCTAAAGTAGAAAAAAATGAAAAATTATGTGCAATGATTTTAGAAAAACAGGGAAAAAGTTAAAAGTTCCGCAGTGTTCCGCAACGAAACAAGTTTTAAATTAAAGTTTGTACTGTTATGTAACAAAATTAGTAAAAATCAGCTGCAGCTAGCCGCAACTTTGTTTTTAGTGCACATTTGAATATAAAAAATTACAAATTCACATTAACAACTTGCTGCACGTTTTTTTCAAATGAATATAATTTTGTGAAACTTGTTACTCGGGGGTTTTTGGGGTCGCTGAATACGAATCCGGTGTCAAAAAAACTAAATTCAAAATGGCGGATCCAATATGGCGGGCGCAATTTTCAAAATCGGTCGGATTCGCTTGAAACTTATTACTCCGGGGGTTTTGAGGTCGCTGAATACGAATCCGGTGTCAAAAAAACGAAATTCAAAATGGCGTATCCAATATGGCGGACGCAATTTTCGAAATCGGTCGGATTCGCTTGAAATTTGTTACTCGGGGGTTTTTGGGATCGCTGAATACGAATCCGGTATGAAAAAAACAAAATTCAAAATGGCGGATCCAATACGGCGAACATAATTTTCGAAATAAAACCACCATTTTCAATTTTGTTTTTTCTTGGCTATGCAACGTGTATAGTTCCGTAGCGTAGTGGCTTACACGCTGGACTCGTACATTATTGTTCTCGGTTCAAATCTCGTGTAGGTGATTTTTTTTATTTTGCATAATAATTATTTAATAAAATTGTAGTTAAATTAATTCAGCAATTTTCATAATTTTAATAATTATTTTGATGTTATAAATAACTTATTTCGTTTTAGAGTATATATTGTTGGATTCTAACATTTATGGAGGATAACGGAACATTTGAAAAGAGTCGACTGTATACATAGACCTACCCGCAATATATAAGTCTACCTATACATAGTGGAACAGATAGACTTTTTGCGAAGGTAATGGAATATTTAAAAAGGGTCGATCACGTCACAAAGGGTCGATAGGCCTACCTGTGGGCCTGTGGCAGTTACGAGCAGAGTTGCCTGATACGTATCTTTTTCGCGCATGCCCATTCAGCTTGGCATCCACGTGTACATCAGTGAAGTACTTAGTTCAACTATTTAAAGGTATATATAGCCATTATTATGAAAGAGAGATGTTATTTTTATAGAAATTTAATACCGGCTATGATAAATCAACTAATAATAAATTACTGTCGCTCAATAATTTATTACTGCTTAATTTATCATAAGTTGCGTTAAATTTATATAAGGGTAGTTATTTGTTGGAAAATATATGGGTTCCTTATTGCTATATACATGCCTGGAAATTCTTTCGCATGCACTGCGCATGCCTGAAAAGGGCACGCATCTGGCAAGGAGATATGCTTGATGCAACTCTGGTTACGAGTTACGAGACAATGGCGAAGTGATCTTTCTTGAAGTAGCAGCTGTTGTGTTGGATTGTACAAAGTAAAAGAATATTCAAAAATTTACCAAACATCGTGAAGTGGATCGTTTTGCAAAATGGACGCTTCAAGTGCAAGTAAGTGCATTATTTTTACATGTTTAACAAATAATAATAAAGATATATTGTTATTATTTATTTCATTCATATTTACACAATGCTTAAAGATTACAAGTGAAAAATAACGTGTAAACGTTTCAGTTAACATACAAAAAAAGTCATGTTTTGTAAACTTTTATTCACAAAATTACTGTAAACTATAGTTTATATAAATTTTTAGCAAAAGTTTTTGCTTTCACTTCAACGCGTTATAAATTTAAAACTTTCTACTTTGTTTCAGGTGCTGATAGTACCAAACAAATTTCTGGTTTGTCGAGGGAAGAAATTTTTAGATTACTGAAAGACAACTTAAATGACAGTGCTACAATAGCTTTTGAAAAAATTGAAAATAATTTGTCTACAAAATTACAGCGATCTTTTACGTTATCAGACAATGCGAAATCTGACGTTCGTATACTATTACATAAATTAAAAGCAAAGTGACAGGAAGTTTGGCGGATGGAACAAAAATTTCTGGAGAAGAATCAGCAATGGCTAAATGGCATCGTTTATTTCGATGAAAAGAAAGAAGATGGATCACCACCACAAACTACGTCAGATGAAACACATATGGGCCGCCCAAAACAGCAATTGGCACAATCCAGTGAAAGAACGAAGCGAAGGAGAACCGAAGACATTCGATCGGGATCAAGTACTGAAGAGCTCTCCTACGCAACACAGAAGAATTTACGAATCGAAGGAAACGTGGAAGCTGCTAAAATTGTTAAAGATATAACTTCGAGTAGTATATCTAAAGCTCGCAAGTATAGAAAATCTTTAGAGTTTATCCCTGAAGTCACTCTTTCTGCTGATGAAGCTGTTTCACTTGTAATCGAGCAAAAACTATCGCGAAGTCAATACCAGGGATTAAGGAGTATAAGTAAAAAAAAGAAATGTATATCATATCCATCTTATAAATTAGTACAGAAAGCTAAGTGTAAATGTTATCCTGAAAAAGGTAGTATTAGTATATGTGAAACCAATGCAGAAGTTAAACTACAAGCTTTATTACACCATACAATCAGCCGACTGTTGACGACTCAAATGGATGTCATAAAAAGTTTGCCGGATGAACAACTTTCTAATTTTTATTTAATTTGTAAGTGGGGTTGTGATGGCAGTTCTGGCCAAAGTATGTACAAGCAAAAATTTAGTGATGATGATGGAAGTAAATTAGATGCTAGTATCTTTTTCACTTCGCTTGTTCCAGTGCAACTAATATCGATCGATAAAAATACATCTGTAAAAATCATTTATAGAAAAATCCGAGACCATCATCACCACGCTTTTGTAGACCAATAAAAATTGAATTTTTGCATGAAACTACTGAGGCCACTGTTAAACAAACAGAGTATATAAAAGAACAAGCGGATAAACTTATGCCTTTTAAAACTGTAATAAATGGAAAAGAGACCATTGTTACTTACGAACTTGTTACTTACGAACTTGTTACTTACGAACTTGTTACTTACGAACTTGTTACTTACGAACTTGTTTTAACTATGATTGATGGTAAAGTTTGTAACGCAATTACTGCAACTGCTTCTACTCAACGTTGCTATTTATGTAATGCTACTAGTAAAGATTTCAATAAGATCGATGTACTTTTGAAAAAAGAAATTAATAGAGATAATTTAACTTTTGGCTTATCTACATTACATATGTGGATTCGATTATATGAATGTTGTTTGCATGTTTCGTATAAATTGGATATTTAAAAATGGCAAGCGCGAACAAGTGAAGATAAGAAAGCGACAGAAAATAGAAAAAAAAATATTAAAAAAGGTTTTCGCCAACAGTTAGGACTTATTGTGGATCAACCAAAGCCTGGATATGGTAGTTCGAATGATGGGAACACTTCTCGACCATTTTTCGAAAATGCATCAATTTCCGCTACTATAACGGGCGTTGACAAAGATGTTATTAAAAGGTTCCATGTTATTTTACGAGCTATTTCAAGTGGTCATGAAATTAATGTACCACATTTCCAAGAATACACAATAGAAACAGCTCGAAAATTCGTCGACTTATATCCCTGGTTCTACATGCCTACTTCTGTTCACAAACTTTTAATTCACGGCTCTGAAATAATACAATCTGCTTTATTGCCAATCGGACAAATGTCTGAAGATGCACAGGAGTCTTGTAATAAATATATTTAAAGATACCGTGAAGATTTTGCACGAAAATGCAGCAGAACAAAATCGATCGAAGATCTTTTCTTGCGCTTGCTAGTGGCATCAGATCCGTATATATCAAGCTTAAAGAAATTGCCACATAAGAAATAAAAATCCTCATTTCCGGAAACAATTGCTTTGCTTACTTCACCAACTGTTTATGCGTCTACTGATGATTCTATCTCTTCTTTTTCGATGTCGTCAGATTCTTCAGATTTTTATACAGACAATTCGACTGATGATGAAGACTAATTTTTATGTTATATTAGAACAATATTCTTGTTAATATAAATTTATTTTTTGAATTTGGCTTTGTGCTGTATTTCTCAAATAAATATGTTAGTATTTAACACGTTCACGCCGGGGCCGATTTTCATTTGTTTTGCTGTGAGGCGGCGCTCAAATTAATGCCGCGCTTTATTGTAATTAAAAATAAATGTTTTTAATGAAAATACGTTAAATCGGGCGGCGCGTACCACCGGTGTTACGCCGATGAGACAATCTAGTGCGGGCCACCGGTGGCCCGCGCCGGCGTGAACGTGTTAAAAAATCGTGTTCCTTATTACACTTTCTTATATATTTGAATTATACATTTTTCAATATTTTTATAAATGATTAAAAATGTAATTACTTATCTGAAATATGTACAAAATATTTCTTTTAAACAAGAAAATCATTACTTTGTAATCCAAATACATTTATTTTAAAACTGTAAATCAAATTATTATACAGTAATCTTAAAAACTGTTTACTTAAACTAAAATAATTATAAATTAACTGTTTGAACATGTTAATTTTATTTCACAAAATCTATTTGGTTTCAGAAAATGATTTTAAGAAATATGTGCTTCAAAGAAAAAATTACTTGCATGTAATTGAAGTACATTCACTTCAATAAAAAAAGGAAATGTAACTTGCAAATAGTATAAAATAAGTCTTTCAAAAGTGATTTTAATCAATACAATTATAGATGTAAAAGTAGATGTTTTATTATTTTTTATCAAATATATCATTTACTTACAGATTTATAAAAAGTTAATAAATTTTTATGAGCGCTATTTTGGATCTGCTATTTTGAATTTTGTCTTTTTCACATCGGATTCATGTTCAGCGACCTCAAAAACCCCCGAGTAACAAGTTTCAAGCAAATACAGTTGATTTCGAAAATTGCGTCCGCCATTTTGGATCCGCCATTTTCAATTATATTTTTTTCACACCGGATTTGTATTCAGCGACCTCGAAAACCCCCAGATAACAAGTTTCAAGCGAATCCGGGCGATTACAAAAATTGCGTCCGCCATATTGGATCCGCCATATTGGATCCGCCATTTTGAATTTTGTTTTTTTCACACCGGATTCGTATTCAGCGACCTCGAAAACTTACAGAAACTAAGTTTCATACAAATTCGATAAACATTCCGTATTATAACTGAGTATTTTCGGTTTACTATCGCCATTTTGAACCCGCCATTTTGTTTTTTACAATTTTGACTTCAGATTCGTAATCAGCGACCCCAAAAACCCTTATATACTATATCTCAAACAGAATGAACTATGTTTTCGACTTTTGACCAGCTTTTCGGGAATCGGCCCCACTGTGCGCCGCTGCGGTCCGGCGTCAGCGAGATGCACTCGGAGTGCATTCGTATAGGTAGCTCACATCAGGGCAGATCCTCGTATAATTTAATATGTTTTTATAATTTCCGTCAGTCGCTACGAATTATCCCGACTCCCTAATAAATTTATATCCCTACGCTATTAGAGTGTCTTTTTAATTTAGTATACTCGAGTTGCAGTAGTCCCTCGGTTTCTCCGTGTATAATAGCTAGCCGGATCGTCGATCCCTGGCTACCAGAGTGAGTCCGCTTTGTTGTTATGCCCGGTTATTCTGGTGCAGAGTTTTTCCGTGGAAAGATTTCTTCCTGCATAGATTTTAGGTGCCCAGTCATTTGGGTGCAGATATTTTTTATGCCTAGTTATTGCCGTATACATTATTATTAAATTCTGAATTTATGCGACAATTCCCGACCACTTGTTAAGATGGAAATTTCGGTAAATCGCAACTCGGGGTGTGAGTCAGCGTTACCTAGATTCCTGCGTTATCGATCTTTCTTGGTCGAAAGATCTCAAACAATCGAATCCCTAATTTTTGTCAACTCTGATTGCCTCACTCATTCGTAAAGAATTAATGAAGCAACCACAATTGACGGTTTTTAATTTCTAAAGAAATCGTGAAAAAATATCACCACAGCCCGGGATCGAACCGGGAACTCCAGAATTCTAGCCTGGTACGTTACCAATTACGCCACCGTGGCTCTGGTGACATCAATTCACGATCTCTATTTTAATGTTAGTAATTCAAGCAACTTTTTATTAATCAATCGGTCGTGTATATGTTATTATTAAATTCTGAATTTATGCGACAATTCCCGACCACTTGTTAAGATGGAAATTTCGGTAAATCGCAACTCGGGGTGTGAGTCAGCGTTACCTAGATTCCTGCGTTATCGATCTTTCTTGGTCGAAAGATCTCAAACAATCGAATCCCTAATTTTTGTCAACTCTGATTGCCTCACTCATTCGTAAAGAATTAATGAAGCAACCACAATTGACGGTTTTTAATTTCTAAAGAAATCGTGAAAAAATATCACCACAGCCCGGGATCGAACCGGGAACTCCAGAATTCTAGCCTGGTACGTTACCAATTACGCCACCGTGGCTCTGGTGACATCAATTCACGATCTCTATTTTAATGTCAGTAATTCAAGCAACTTTTTATTAATCAATCGGTCGTGTATATGTTATTATTAAATTCTGAATTTATGCGACAATTCCCGACCACTTGTTAAGATGGAATTTTCGGTAAATCGCAACTCGGGGTGTGAGTCAGCGTTACCTAGATTCCTGCGTTATCGATCTTTCTTGGTCGAAAGATCTCAAACAATCGAATCCCTAATTTTTGTCAACTCTGATTGCCTCACTCATTCGTAAAGAATTAATGAAGCAACCACAATTGACGGTTTCTTTAGAAATTAAAAACCGTCAATTGTGGTTGCTTCATTAATTCTTTACGAATGAGTGAGGCAATCAGAGTTGACAAAAATTAGGGATTCGATTGTTTGAGATCTTTCGACCAAGAAAGATCGATAACGCAGGAATCTAGGTAACGCTGACTCACACCCCGAGTTGCGATTTACCGAAATTTCCATCTTAACAAGTGGTCGGGAATTGTCGCATAAATTCAGAATTTAATAATAACATATACACGACCGATTGATTAATAAAAAGTTGATTGCCGTATATAGTTTTTCACTGTACAGTTTTTGTGCAGTACTCTTATTCTACCGAGTTTTTCAGCGCAGCATTGCAGCCGTCCCATAAAGTTAGTGTTATTTTGGGAAAATCTAAGAGATTCACTGAGAAAAGACCATGTCACAACTCTCCCAGATGACAACTATTCCAAAATACAGCTCTTCGGGCGATATTCATTCGCCTCAATCAAACAGGGTAACCTCTCGGTATTATCTCTGTGTCTCTGGTGAGAGGCCATTTAGATGGTGGGGACATCTCGTCAATGATTAGTACTAATGAACCGACCTTGATGTTATTCGAAGGATGATGCTATTTCAATGTAGAACGTTGGCGCTGGAGATATTGAGTTGACCATTTGAATAAAAAATATTAAAGTCTTTGTTGGATGAGCTGCCATCGTGGTAGTTTCGTAATGTTGAGATCTGTCAGTCATGGCTCTGGTATGGCTGTGAGCGGCTCTCCTATGAGAAAGTGAGCTGGTGTGCTGGAGTGCTGAAGTATCTTGAGGGTCCTCTGTAAGTGGTTCCAATAGTCGTAAGTTTAGCGTTGCTTCACTCTGGATGAGCAGCGTAGTTAACTCCTCGAACGTGAGTGCGATTTCTCATAATGTTCGGTTCAGGTGATATTTTACTGATTTGACAGCTGCTTCCAATTTTCCTTCTATATGTGGAGCTGCTGGTGGGTTGAACTTCCACGTAGTTCCGTCATTGATGAGTGAGGAATGCAGCGATAGTGATTCTGTCGTACCTTGAGTGAAGAGTTTGGTGAGTGTGGCATCTGCTCCAATGAAGTTTGTGTCGCAATCACTATAGAGAGTGTTGCAGATGCCTCTGCGTCCAGTGAACCGTCTGAATGCAGCGATGAACGAGTCAGTTGAGTAGTCACTCCCGGCCTCCAGGTGCAAGCCTGAGGTGACAAAGGACACGAAAATGCACCGTCATCCCTTATGTTATTTGGCGCCTCTACCTTTCCAGGCTTTGATAGTCAGTGGACCAACGTAGTCCACACCTAAGTATAAGAATGGTCGTGCTGGTGTGACTCTCTTAGTTGGCATTTGACCCATGAGTTGTTGTGCTTTGACGCCACCTTGTCGAGCACATTTGATGCAGCTGAGTATGTGTGATCGTACTGGAGCTCTACCACCGATAATCCAGTACGATTGCCTTGTGTAGTTCAGGGTGAGTTGAGTGCCTCCATGCATTGCATTGTGATGTACATCTGCTGTGATGAGTGTGGTGAAGTGAGAATATGGTGGGAGTATTTTGCTGGGTGAATTGCCTCAAGTTCCAGTTGTGAGTGGGTCAATCTTCCTCCAACCCCAATGATGCCTTGAGTATCGATATAGGCAGTCAGGCGATTGAAGGGATGAGCTATTGGTAGTTGAGCTATTATGAACAATTTGAGTTCTGATGAAAAATATGCTGCTTGAGTTGCTTTGATACAAAATACTCTTGCTCTCTCAATATCTTTTGGCGAGAGAGGGTTAAAGAGTCTTGAATTGACAATTTCTTGATGAGTTGACGTACTCGAAAGCATATTGCGGTTACTCTGAGTAGTCGAGTAAGGAAGGAGTGTCTGTATATCATCTCCCAATGCTATACGGCTTGGGTTGTTGCCACTGTAAGTGCGAGCCTCGGTCGCTCTTCCTAATGAGTCTGTGAGTCTTGTTGATATTGTTTAGTTAACCATGAGTATTGATCGCCTGTGAGCCACTGTGGTCCTGTCCACCACAGGAGGTGCTTATGCAGCTGGGAGATACTGATGCCCCTTGAAGCACAATTGGATGGATTGTCTTTGCCAGGAACAAATTTCCATACGCTATTTGGAGTTAGTTCTTGAATTGTTGGAACTCGGTTCCTGATAAATCCTCCTACCTTGATGGGTGTGAGTTAATCCGGGTGAGAATTACTGCGGGGTCAGTCCACATGAACGTTTGAGTGGTGGTGAGTTCCAAAGTTGTTTGCACATACTTCATGAGCTTTGCTAAGATCAGTGCTGCTGTGAGCTCGAGTCGAGGGATGGAGAGTCGCTTGAGTGGTGCTACTCTTGATTTAGCGCAAATTAGTGTCACATTGGCTTCTTCAACTGGAATTGTTGTTTTGATATAGATAGCAACAGCCATTGTTATTTGAGATGCGTCGGTGAATCCATGCAACTCCACAAGTGTTGAGCTTGTGAGTTAAATCCATCGTGGAATTGAGATTCGGTCGACTTGGTGAGCTCTTGTCTGAGCAATGTCCACTTGGTGTGTATTTGATCTGAAAATTAAACGTCCCAGCTGAGTTTCTCAAGCCACAATTCTTGTAATATTGATTTGGCCTTGATGATAAATGGTGCGAGAAATCCGCGTAGATCATACAGTTGTGCTGTTTCAGACAAGATGATTCGCTTCGTGAGCTTGGAACTTGAGCATGGAGGCCTTGAGTTGAACTTAAATACGTCTTCTTGAGAGATCCATGACAGACCGAGTAATTTGGTGCTGCTATCTTCGAATGAGTGTGAGTTTGATGGTGAGTGGTGGTCGATATTCTCGATGAATTGCTCGTTGTTGTTGTGCCATTTTGCGAAATGCATCCCGCCCGCCATACAGAGCTGGGTGAATTGATTCGAGATTTCGATGAGCGTGTCAAGCTGATCTGCTCCTTCAAATATATCGTCAACATATCTTGCCTTTGATGAGTGGTTCGATTGCGAGCGGGAAGCGATGACTTCAACTACGTCTTCAACTAGTTGAAGCAATGATCTGATTGCTAAGAATGGTGCTGAGCGAGTTCCATACGTCACTGTAGTTCGGTGATGTAGCACCACGTTGAGTTGGTCATCTCGCCACATGATTCATTGCAAATCCCAGTTGTCCGGATGGACTTTGATTTGTCGGTACATCTTTGTGGTGTCTGTTGAAAAGATGAGTTTGTGCTGTCGGATCCATATGAGCACATCTGAGATGTCACGTTGATACTTTGCTCCAACATGCTGTATGTCGTTGAGTGATACTTGCGACGTCGTTGGGCTTGATTCGTTAAAGACAACTCTCAACTTTGTAGTGATTCGATCTTCTTTCCGTACACCATGATGAGGAAGGTAGTACGGAGGATGAGCATGATTTTGTTCTGACAATCGATCTTCCGAGACCCTCAACCATCCTGACGTTACAGCATCATGTGCCAAGGTCGTCTTGGTTCCACGATAGTCATGAACGGAATCGCTCATTTGAGTTGATTGATGGTAAGATGGTGCACGTATCATGTGATCACATTCTTCATACTCTTTCATGAATGCGTTGTATAAATTGGTGTATGAGTTATTTGTTGAGAGCTTTTTCATGAGTCGCTGTAGACATCGTTGAGCAGTGAGTTTTGAGTCTCCTAGACTCGATGGTGATGCTTTGAGTGGGATTCGCACGATGTATCCTTCTTCGTCTCGGGTGTGAGTCGTTTGAAAATGCATTTCACAAACTTCTTCTTCTGGGGTGAGCTTGTGATCTGTAGTCGATGGTGTTTTTTCTTGAGCCCAGAACTGCGTGAGAAGATCTTGGAGTTCCTTGTTTGATGATTCGACTGCTATGTGGTATGAGTTGCTCGGTGTTGAATAATTCTCTGGGATTGGACCAAGAATAATCCGCCCAAATATTGTTGATTGTGCACCCGGTCAGACGTCTGAGTGTTTCTTGATACCAGGCTGGATGATTGGCCCATACGAGTGAGCCCCGATGATGATATCTACTGGTCTCAGTGTTAAGAATTCAGGGTCTGCCAATTGCAATTATGAGATGTGTAACCACTTCTGTGGTTATGTGTGTACTGCTGGCAATGTATTCGTCAACTTGGCGAGTATGTGAGCCGCGATGGCAACACCTTGGGATGAATGAGTTGATCGTAATGTTAATGTAGTGTTACCTCTTGTTTGCGTTGATCGCGTGTTTTCAATGCCGATGACTGAAATTTATGAGTGTTGACGAGTAAGCCCATGATCTGATACGAGGTGTTCTGAGACGAAGGTTAGCTCTGATCCTGGATCAATGAGTAATCTGACTCGGTGAATGCCGAAAGATGTGATGAGTAGAGTTTGTCACGTTGCTAGCAGAACTACTGTTCTACCGTGTGAGTTGGTGAGTCGGACAAAATGGCACGTCAATTTCTCATTTACGTGAGCTGGTGCTTGGGTGAGCTGTGGCAGGTCTGGTTGACGTGCCTGGTTGAGTTGATTCTATTGCTGCTCTAGTTGTGGACGGCAAATGAATCATCATGTGGTGCTTTGCACCGCACGTTTTGCAGTTGGTCGTTAATTGGCACGAATAAAGGTTGTGATGACCAAAGCAATTGAAGAACAGTCTATGCTCAGTCACAACCTTGTGGCGATCAGCAGGTTGAAGGTCCCTGAATTTGACGCAGCTTACAATGTAATGCGATCCACCATAGTGGTCGCACGGGTATTGTAGTGGCCTCGGCTGAGTGGTTGCATGGTGAGCCGTTCTTGCTGACAGAGGTGTGGATCGTGATGATTGTCTTAAGGTGGTGCTGGCTCTGGCAGCTGATTGATCTGGATTGGTTGATAACACCTCGAGTGCTCTGGTTCTCGACTCGATGAATCCCATCAAGTCTTGAAACGAAGTTGGTTGCTTGTGAGCGCTTCTCTTGTACTCCCATGCTTTCTGCATGACAGTGTCAAGCCGTTGAGCGACAATAAAAATTTGAGCGTAGCTCCATGATTCTGTGTCGACTCCGAGGACATTGAGTGCGTTGATTATTTCCTTGGTGGAGCTGATTAAAGTGTTAAGTGCTGCTGCTGTCTTCGCCACTGGTTGAGTGTTACTTAGAAGTTTCTGAACGTATGACAGAATGAGTCTTTCTTTGTCGTTGAACCTGTCTTTGATGATTTGCCATGATGAGGTGAACGAATCGCTGTTGATTGGCACGTTTGAGATCAGCTTCTAGGACGAAACTGCAGGAAGAGAAGAGTGATCCCGGATCATAGAAAGAGATAATATTTCACCACCAAGCACCTCTACAGCCATGCAAGCTATGTAGGCCTGATACTGAACATCATAATTACAATATATATGAGTAAGCGAAAGCACGATCATCGACACACCATTTAGCATAACGACGCGTAGTATTCAATGATCTAACTGGCGAGGAGAAGTATCTTCCTTCTCCCAACGCTCTCCTCTCCTATGGTTTCCAGAAGCCCGGCGAGTGCCGGACGACGCGAGGTCAATCATGTCAGCGTCTGCTTCTCTTGTCTTTTCGTAACGAGAATTGAAAAGACTGGCGCCTATCATTATTTGGTGAAATTAGCTGGTTCTCTGCCGTCAGCATATTTCTCTGCGTGGGCTACCCGAGACAACGCAGGCCTAGAGATACATTACAAGTTTTATATAACAGGTACCGAAAAATACCATTCCCAGCTTTTCACAGCTATTTTGCCGATGCTCTCGCTGTGTCCCGGTTCCAAGTGCGAATTTTTTAGCGTCCTTATTCGATTTTCCGTAGTTTCATGTACATCGTAGCGAGAAAACGTTAATAAGAAACTTCTGAAGCTGCCCTGTTGAAGTTCTCGAGGCCCACGTCCTCAACACCTTGTTATGCCGGTATCGCGTAATTGGATTATTACGGTAATCGGGATTAAAATTAAAAGTTATTATTTTTGGGATCGTTTGCCAATAAGGAGATAGATCTCGCGTAAATAACGAACACGTGAATTTATGGTAAAAGTAATAGTTGGTCGTTTATTATAGTTAACAGTTACTCCACGTTAACTACTGTATGGCAAGAAAAGAGTAGTCCAATATTTCGATATGTTCTCGAGTTGTCAACGAGAAACCAACCGTCCTATCTGAATCTATTATTGAAACTGATTTCGGCAAATGGAGTTATTAAAGGTATTACCTTTGGCGAAATCGATGAATTTTCAAAAATGTCTATGTTACCAGTTGCTGTAAGTCGTAGCTCGAGCGGACATTGCTCGCGGCTCGTTGCTTACGTTTGCACATTTTTTTTACTTCGGACGAGTGTCCTCACGCGAAGGAGGAATAATGGCGAAATAATTATACTCGAATAATTCGCGACACAACATTCCTCCGTCCTTAAAAAGGAAAAATGTTTACTAAAAATGTTTACCTTAGTTAGTTTCCCGTGTACAATTTTGACGTTTATATTTTTCGATGTATACGTTATTTTACAATTGTGCATTTCGGTATTTTTCATTTTTCCAAGTTTTTCGAACATCTCAAGTTTTTTGACAACGACGCGTTAATTTAGCCTTATCTTTCTTCATCGTTGTTCCGGGTAGGCGAGTCGGGCTCAGTTGAGGAGGCAAGTTTTGTATGCCCTGGCCCGCTTGGATCGCAGTCGGTCCTGTGGCTGTTGTCGTCCAAGTGGTTCGAGGTTGATGTTTACCTCGGCTGCTGCCGGGGTCATTGCCTCGTTTGTCCTTGTCGGTGTCCTGTTCCGTTGATACCTGTGACATTTAAACAGAACGAAGCCGGCCAAGGCTATCGGTGCTATTGCGCTCAGCGTGTTGAGACTCAGGTTGTGGATGTGTTGTATCCCGCCTCCAGTGGTATCGAGAGTTTTCATTACTTGGTCTGCTCGAGCTCCAGCAGTATGGTCTTCCCCTTTCCGGCCTGCATGACTTTGCGGCAGGGCTTTGGGGATCAGTAGAACGACTTGCATTCCCGCTGCGAGTCTTACTGTCCTCCTCCAACGCAAGTGCAGGCGTTGCCTCTCCCCCTGCTACGTTGCTTGGCGTGCGCGGGGTATCCTCGGCTCTTCGCTTTATGCGGTTGTTCGTACCCAGGTGCATTTCGTATTTATCCTTCGTGCGGGCGAGCTTAGCGTTCCGCTCCCGCACGTTGCTATGGCTGTTGGGCGTATCCTCGGTCCGCCGCTTTGTGCGGTCATTTGCTGTACCAATTTGCCCCATCGTGCTGTCCTCTTCTGTTTCACTGACTTCGATCTTGGCTCTCTCTTGGGCTCTCATAGTAGTGAATATACGGCTGAGCGCATCAGCATTTGTGTTACGCTTTCCTGCCTTATATTCAACATCAAACTCATGTTCCGCCAATTTTTTTTTCCATCGCATCAATCTCGAACCTGGGTCCTTCATTCCGGACAACCAGGTGAGTGGTTGCTGGTCTGGTACGACCTTGAAGTGTGTACCATAAATATAGGGTCGGGACTGAGCAAGGGCCCAAGCTGTGGCGAGTAGCTCTTTCTCCGTAGTAGTGCAATTCATCTCGACCCTTGACATGATACGGCTCGCGTAGCATATCGGCAAATCGTCCCTGAACTTGCCTTGCGATAGGATTGCGCCGAGCGCCTTGACTGAGGCATCTGTTGTAACTACGAATAGCTTCTCGAAATCTGGATACTGCAATACTGGTGCCGTTGTTACTTACTGCCGTTGTTATTTACAGCGTCCCTTACTGCCGTCCACTTGAATTAAACCTCTATCTGTGTTAATTCCGTGAGTGCCTTTGCGGTTTTCGAAAAATCTTTTATAAATTTCCGGTAGTACCCGGCTAGTCCAAGGAAGGATTGTACTACCTTTATGTCCCTTGGTACCGGGATTTCTGTGACCACCTCCAGTTTCTTGGGATCGGCCCACACCCCCTCTTCGAAGACGATTTGACCGAGGTACTGCATTTCTTTCCGCAAGAATTGGCACTTGCTAGGTTGCACTACCAATTTGGCCTCTCTCTGCCGCTGCAGAACATCCTGCAGCCTGTCGTTATGCTCCTTGAAGGTTTTCTCATGTATCACGATGTCGTTGCTGGGTGGTATTTATAAGGCTTAGTGCACAGTTACTGCTGTGCGGCGGAATCATACAGGTGCCCATAATTACTTGGTCTCCGAGTTCCATTTTAGAGAGCAGACCGATGAATTTGCTCATGGTCGCGGCATAGGCCACCGTCTTGCTGCGTGGCGGCAACGTGATTCCTGTCTATCCGTCCAGAAGCGGCATACAGTGCCCATAGAGCTTCAGCATTTTGCCATGCAGGATATCCGCCTTGTGGTATTTGATAAAATTCATACCAAGTAGTTCGTTGACCCTCAACCGCACATTGTTAGGGACGATGTAGAACCAATGCTCTACGTTCAAGGCACGTGTCTCGAGCACAATCTTTGCTATCCCGTGAGGAGTGCATTTTTTGTCTGCCGCCCCCTGCTGCTCTACAATGCAGTCTTTGACCTCGGTCTCCGGTTTGAGACGGCCTTCTTAGATTATGCTGCACTGACCCCCGGTGTCCGCCTTGAGGGTAAGTACCCCGGTCACAGCCAGCGCTGCAAAGATATCAAAGTTACTGGCATTGACGCTGGACGTCGGCAGCGTAACCTGCTGCAGCTGCAGCGTTGTTTCCTTTACCGTTTCTACAGGTTTCTGCTGGGCAGTAAGCGTATTCATCCTAATCGTTCCTAGCGTGCGGGCATCTGTAGTAGCTCGAATCGGTCCTGCAGTTACCGTTTTCTTTGCGTTTTTGCTTCCTGCATTTTTCGGACGTCGGGGCTGCTGCGATGATACGCATTTCCAATTCCATCGTGGCTTTCTCACAGAGCTTCTTAATGATGTCGACAGTAATACGCTCTGTCCTGGCAGCATATACCGCAATATCCTTACTCTGACCCTGCCGGAGGGAGTTGAACTCTGCCTGTGGTGCAGGTAGCGACTTCCGCTTCCCGTACAAGGCCTCCAACTCCAACAGTATCTCATTATCTCCATCCGCAGCTCGTTTGAAAACGGTCTCGCAGGATCGTACGAATGCGTCCAACTCGTTTCCGTTGCTTCCGTCGAAATGTTTAATATTTTTTAGGGCCAGCCCACGGTCAAGCGTTCGACCATGCGGGTTTCGTGCTCACGGCATTCCCCGTGGGATGTGGAATCTGTCGGAGGGTAATCCCGCTTTTCGACTTGAGTTTGCTTCTGCCGTGACGGTAGTAGCAAGAGTTCTTCCGACCTCGCTCTTGCCAGCTTCTGCATGAGCTCGGAGTTTGGCTCTCATAAGGACCGGATGAGCTCAAACTCATATGTCCTTACTTCGTTGAGCGTGTCAGCGAGGTTCCATCATGCCGACGGTGTATTGCGGCCCTGGAGCCTGAGCTCCAGCTTGAGCTCTCGCTTAGCCCTCTTCACGGTAACTCCTATCGACCACTTCGTAACGCTGCCTTACCCGTTTCAGCAGTGGTGTCCGCGTCGTCATATCGGTAGCTGTCGTGAAACCTACGCGATCTGTTATACGTAGGTGCACGATCTCCCGCTCGATCATATCTTTGGTGATATGTTCCGGTGTTCGCTCGCTAGTAGCCATATTGAATATATCGTCACTGGCAGTACTTTCGTGATTCCCAAAAGATGCACCCCTAAGTGGATATATGCTGAACTGTGCTAACAGTCTGCCTACGAAGAGTTCTTACTGGTCGGCGGGAATTTGCCCCGACGGCGAGAGCTCTGACAACGTCCTTCACGTCCCGTACGCAATGTTCCCGACTGCAGAAGTTAATCCGGCCGCGGAGTCTACACTCTCGCCAGGTAGCGAAGTATCCAACGAATTTCCACCACGTTTCAGTGTCGCGTTGCTATTACTCGGCATGTGGTGACCTTCGCGGTTCTCTTTAGGCTACTATGTATTCCCACAAAATGTCAAAAAAGAAATGTATATTTTTCCCAAATATTCTTATCTTTATATATATGTCAGGCGGAATGTTTTTCCCAAATTTCGTGCCTGACTGGCTTTGGCTCTATCTCGGCTATATGTATTAGTAATAATTGTAACTGCCACTTACAGAAAGATGGTCTCATAGACGATTCTCTCCATGGTGTTGATCTTGGTGCTGTTGACTTGGTGTCCTACAGCTTCCCTCTGTAGATGGTCCTTGACGTCCTTCCTGGCGCCATTGACCCGTTCTTTCAGTGGTTTTTGGGCTCGTCCTTCGGTGCATCGCCAATTGTTGTGCGACGGCTTTTTCATAAGTTCGCTCCCATGAGCACTTGTTTGCACACTTTGTGCGTTATCCGCGACTTGATGTGATAACCTCAATCGGGACGTTAAACGGTTGACCGCTACGTCACACCGCACCGACGTACACTTCGCGCCTTTGCGTTAGTTTAGTCGGGTTTCTGCAAGCTACACTCGTGTTCTAGTACGAGTTGTAGTCGTCACTTTAATGCCTCTGTTTACCACACTAAACTCTATCACTTTTTTGTTTGACCGAGTAAATCACGCATTACTGTGAGGCTATCTACACTGCAGAGCATAGTAATGCGCGCTTGAGGATGCACAAAATGATTTGATTGAATTCACAATACTTTCCCAGCAAGTTTCATTGGGGAAAAGTACTGTGAATTGGTAAAACACACGCAATTATATTAATCGAGTGTGCTACAGGTTGAGTGAAAACGTGGTGCAGCCCGCGCTGCAGCACACGTCAATGGGTGAGACCTTTTATGTTGATGTACCGATATTTATGAATCTCCTCACCGTCAGTGAATTATGTTAAATTATGACGGTGTACTCTTACCTTAATTTGAGTCCTGGTGAGCAAGAAGGAGTTGAGATGATCCGGTTGAGAAATGTGAAAATTGTCTGAGCCTTGCAAATGCGTGCGCTGTTCGATGCGGGTTTTTCACGTAAGTGCCGAAATATCCAACATGGCTGCGGAATACGAAAGCGTCGTTGGACGCTGAAGTTAATTGAGAGAGATAGCCGGTGAGCGAGGCTGAAGTCAAGCGAGAGAGACATCCTCTCGCTCAACGTGGCATGCCTATGAGGCACAGCCTCGGCTCCGCGAAGCCCTGCCTCGGCGATCTCTGGCCCAACCGAACGCAGCGTGCTAGAGCACAGCAACAGGTCGACGCACGGCGAATATCGAACGCCATGCGCCAGCTGATTATCCAACATATACACAAGAAATAAAAACTGATTTTATACTTTTTAACAGTGTGCTTTTAATTTCAATACACTTGTCATCAGGTCTATAATATCCTGTCGTTCTCACATGTTAACTCGAATTACTCAGTACTTTAAAATATTATTTATTCTATTCTGTTTGATCCTTCGACCACCAGATAAATTCATTAAACTTATCAATTCTACTATACAAACTATACACGTAGTCACGAATATATACAGTAGCGGACAAAAGTTTAAGACGATGAATTACAATTTGGTTCATAGATCTGTCATACAAGTACTAACGTTTCTTTCGGCTTGTTGTTTTTTTACAATACATGTGTACGTTTGACCTTTATAATGTAGAAGTCTCGGTCGTCAAATGTGAACAATATAGATTATACAATTTTTTTTTCTTCCAACCATCTGTAAACAGCGGACATTAGTTTAAGACGATCTGTCGAACAAGATACCCGCAGCCGATCCACGCAATAATTTGATATATTAATACTGTAAATTGTTTGTGGTGTATCATCCAGTGTCTTAAGTTTAATTACGTACGAAAAGAGTATGGGTAAAGCCCGTAATTTGTCATCAACTGAACGAAAACTAATCGTGTCTCTACGGATGCAAAATGAGACAATTTCTTCAATTGCAACTCAAATGAACCGATCAGAAACTTCTTGTAAGCAAGCGTGGTACAAGTTTGTGAAGACTGGGGACTATTTTGATCGACCAAAAAACGGTAGACCGCGGAAAACCACGCCAACGCTGGATCGTCGGATTCATCGATTAAGCGAGAGAGATCGTTTTCGTTCAGCAGTCGATATCAGAGCTGAAATATCCAGTAATAATAATGCACAAATTAGTGTAAGAACTGTCCGAAGACGATTAGACGAATTCAATTTGAAAGCACGAAAGCCACGGAAGAAGCCGATGCTCAGTAAAAAGAATAAAAAATTACGACTGCAATTTGCTAAGGCTCATCGGCATTGGACAAGTGAGGATTGGCAAAATGTGCTATTTTCGGACGAATCCAAATTCAACCAAATTTTTTCTGACGGGATACTGTATGTAAGACGTCGAATTGGCGAAGATTTGAATCCTCGATGTGTTTTACCGACAGTTAAGCATGGAGGTGGAAACGTAATGGTGTAGGCATGTTTTTCTCGCAATGGTCCTGGACCAATACGCCGAATTAATGGAATCATGGACCGTTTTCAATACTTGGATGTATTGAAAAATACTATGTTACCGTATGCCTACAAAAATATGGGTGATAATTTTATTTATCAACAAGATAATGACCCAAAGCATACGGCTCAGGTAGTGAAAAGTTTTTTTCAAGATGGAAAAATCACTTTATTACCGTGGCCGTCGCAGTCGCCGGATTTAAATCCAATTGAAAACTTATGGTGTACCATAAAAAGAAGGGTTTAAAGAAATTGTTTGAGAAATCCGTCTGATGGTGTTGTTTGACAGATCTTGAACCTGTGAATATATTGGAAAGATATGAGACTTCACTCACGACAGGGTGAAATAAAACCAGACGCATAGATGGAAAACAGAGAAAGTGGTTTATTCTACGTTCCATAATATGAACAAAATATCACAAAATTACAAATAAATATAAATTGAATTTTGACTATAAAACTTGAGCAGCACACAATGTGATAACACATTTTAAAACCAGTTATTTTAAATATGAAAAGAAACACAAAATATATCATACTAAATTTAGAAAAATATAAAATAATATAAATAAATGCATCAAAATTCCAAGAATAATAAAAATGAATTTGATTAATTGAACTGCATTTGAGTGCATGAGCTGAGAACCAGCACACAATTATATTAATTGTGTGCTGTGAGTACTGAGAGTGATGTGCGCACCGCAGTCAGTGCTGCGAAGCATACAACGCAGTGAGATGTATGAGTGCGTAGACAAATTTACTGCCTGTCAGCAAATACTCAATGTGATGGTGAACTAGAATTTAAAGAGAGTGTGTGCTAGCACATGCAATTCTGACAATTACTTGGAATTCTATTATGACAGGCTGTGATGCGGTCTACGCTGCAGAGCACAGAAGTGTGAGCTTGAGGATGCACAAATGATTGGACTGAATTCACAACACTCTCCCAGCAAGTTTAATTGGGGGAAAGTGCAGTGAATTGGTAAAAACACACACAATTATATTAATCGAGCATGCTAATAATTGAGTGAAAACGTGGTGCAGCCCGCGCTGCAGAGCACGCCACAATGTGAGACCTTTATGAGGATGTACCGATGTGTAGTTCACTCCTCACCGTCATTGAATTACGTTAAATTGTAACTGTGTACTCTTACCTGAGTTTTGAGTCCTGGTGAGCATGATGAGCGCGTCCTGAGCGAAAAGCCAACGAGAAAAGTCGAAGATGATGGTGCGCTGTTCCTCGATGTCGTCGCAACAGTCACTGAATTTTTCAATATGAATTTAACGTTGAGCGCTGAAGTCAGTTGAGCGAGATAGCCGGTGAGCGAAACCGAAGTCAAGCAAGAGAGACATCCTCTCGCTCGACGCGGCGTGCCAACGAGGCACATCCTCGGCTTCGCGAAGCCCTGCCTCGGCTATCTTCGGCTCAACCGAACGACGTGTGCTTGAGCACAGCAACAGGTCGACGCACGGCAAATATCGATCGCCGTGCGCCAGCTGTTTATCCAACATTTCCGCCCGCCATCAGCAACGGGGTTGATGATTAGTTATGGTTTTGTTAGTCAGAAGAAACAGGCAGCACAGCCAGTTTTGAGATTGGCCTGGTGAGCGTGGTCGTAGCAGTTTGAAGTGTCACCACCCTGGTGAGCCCGTCTTTGCCCGGATGCAACGCCGTGACTCGTGCAAGTAGCCACTTGCACGGTGGAAAGCGCTCATCCGTGAGCAGAGCCAAATAACCAACCTTTATGTTATTATTAGGGTGATGCTACTTTGATATGGACTGCTGCCGCTGTATATAATGAGCGGATCATTGTCGCCAAAATTGTTGTACCTTTTGCTGCAACAATTGCCACCTTGAGAGCCATGAAAGTGATAAATCCTCTAGCGTTGACTCTGGGACTGTGGTATGAGCTTCACCGATGAGAAAGTGTCCAGGCGTGAGTGCTGATGAGTCATCAGGATCATCGCTGAGTGGTTCCAGAAGTCTTGAGTTGAGTATGGCCTCGATCTGGGCCAGCAGCGTTGCGAGTTCTTCGAACGTGAGTGCTGTACCACCCACCGTTCGCCGCAGATGGAATTTAACAGATTTCACAGCTGCTTCCCATTTTCCACCCATGTGTGGTGCCGCAGGCGGATTGAACCTCCACGCAATTCGCTGATTTGCGAGAAAAGTAGCAATGATTTGATGTTCTTGAGAGGCCTTCCTGAACATCTGACGTATTGATTTACGAGCACCAATGAAATTTGTGCCACAGTCAGAATATAGCGTGTGACGAATGCCATGCCGAGCTGAGAAACGCCTGAACACTGAGAGGAAGCCATCAGCTGAGTAGTCACTAACGACTTCGAGATGTAAAGCTGAAGTGGTGAGGCACACAAAAACACAGGTCCAGCCTTTGTGTGTTTTACTTCCTCGCCCCTTCCAAGTTGTGAGTGTAAGAGGGCCGGCGTAATCAACTCCTGTGTGAGCGAATGCGCGTGTTGGAGTGACTCGTGCTAGAGGAAGCTGACCCATAAATTGTTGAGCCCGAACTCCCCTTTGCCGAGCACACACGACGCAATGTAAAATGTGAGATTTTACAGGGGCTCTTCCGCCGACGATCCAATGTGTTAGCCTTATTTGGTCTAATGTGAGCTGAGTGCCTCCGTGCAGTGTCCGCACGTGAGCCTGATCAATGATGAGAGTTAAGAATCGAGAGTGACGGGGTAGAATGGCGGGATGTCTTCCTTCATATGTGAGTGCTGATTGAGCAAGGCGACCTCCTACTACACCCTCTTGGTCAATGAATGCTGTTAGTCGACTGAAGGGGTGAGAGGAAGGAAGAGAAGAGCCTGACTGCAGTACTTATAACTCGTGTTTGAAAAACACGGCTTGTGTAGCTCGTGTCCAAAAACCATTTGCTGCAGCTATCTCTTCTGCTGTGAGAGGAGCATTTCCTGCCGTTTCTAACCTCTTCCTCATTCTGGCCACTACTCTGACGCAAAACAAGGTGAGACGACACAATTTTGTGAATGAGGAACAGCGATAAATGAGTTCTTAATGGTACTCTGGCGTCACAGTTGCCGCGAGCAGAGCTAACCCCGGCCTAGCTTCCATATTGTACAAATCCTCAGAATCAGTTGAGGCTTTCGGCCAAAATTCAATCGGTTTCACCATCCACGGTGGACCCGACCACCACAACTGATGAGAGGCCAATTGAGCTGTTGAGATACCTCGTGATGCACAATCTGCAGGATTGCTTGTGCCTGCGACATGACGCCAATGAGCAGTAGGTGTGAGTTCTTGTATCTGTGATACTCGGTTTCGGACATAGTCTTTCCACCGAGCAGGGTGTGCTTTGATCCAGCTGAGAGTTACCGATGAGTCCGTCCACAGGTGAATAGATGAGACCTTGACCTTGAGCGTGGCTTGAACGTATGCAACCAATTTTGCGAGTAACAGTACCGCTGTCAGTTCAAGCCGTGGTATGGTGAGCTTCTTGAGTGGTGCCACGCGTGTTTTTGAGCAGATAAGTGAAGCCACCTTTCCTGTGGACATTGAGTCGACAGTGATGTAGATCACTGCTGCCATGGCTAATTGAGATGCATCAGAGAAACCATGCAATTCTACTGTTGAGTTGCTCCATGCGTTGAACCACCGAGGAATTGAGATTCCGGCCGGATAAGTGAGATTTTCTCTGATTGCAATTCTTCGTGTTGAGACCTGGGATGGCAGTGGACCATCCCAGTTGAGCTTGTGACGCCAAGGCTCTTACAAGAGTCTCCTGGCTCTTATCACAACTGATGAGACGAAACCAAGTGGATCAAAGGGTTGAGCCACCTCGGAAAGAACGAGGTGTTTGGTGAAAATTTCCTGAGTTGAGTTGAACCGTGATGAGAATGTGAACTTGTCTTCATGAGGAAGCCAAGTCAAGCCAAGAATTTTGTCTCGCAGTCGTCCGTTGAGATAACTGAGCTTGACGGTGATGATGAGATATTAGCAAGTACCTTGAGGTCCGACGAGTGTTACTTGGCGAGTGGAAAACCGCCCGCCATGCACAAGTCCTTGAGTTGCTGAGCTATTTCAATAAGTTGATGAGTTGAACCCGCCTGTTAATGCTGTTGTACCATGTGTCACGGTTGTTAATTTATAGGGCACAGGGTTGAGTTGATCATCTTTCCATAAAATCCTTTGAAGATTCCAATCCTCATGATAAACGCGGATCTGACGATACATTTTTGTAATGTCAGAGGCAAAGATGTGTCTATGTGGCCGGATCCACATGAGAACGTCCGAAATATTGAGCAACAAATTAGGTCCAGTGTGCATGATGTCATTCAGAGACTTTCCAGAAGATGTTGAGCTAGAACCATTGAATACCACCCTTAATTTGGTGGAAATGCTGTCTGGTCTCAGCACACCGTGGTGAGGCAGATAGTATTGAATTTCACTTGTAGATGATTTCGAAGCCTTCACCATGTGACCGAGTTGCTCATATTCGTCCATGAACTGTGTATAGAGCTGACCATATTCAGCATTTTTTCAGATTTTCCGTAAAGTGTGTTGCAGACACCGATGTGCGTTTGAGTCTGAGTTTCCAGGTTTACAGGCAAAAATGTGAGAGAAAGCTGAATGATGTATCGGCCTGTAGTAACACACTGATGCGTGTTGCAAAACTGATCCTCGCATGCCTGCACCTCTGGTGTGAGTTGATCAACTGTGTCCTTTGGTGGCTCTTCGTGAATCCAAAATTTCGTTAACACGTTCTGTAATTTCTGATCATCATGTTGCATGGCAGCATGAAGAACAGTGAGTGCGTCAGATTGACATGAGTTAATTGGTCCAATGATGAGCCACCCGAATATCGATAATTGTGCAACAGGCGCAGATGATGTGCCCTTGAGAATATTGGGTTTGATAACCAGTCCATAAATATCTGCTCCAACCATGATATCGATCGGTTGTGGTGTGAGAAAGTCCGGGTCCGCCAGCTTCAGCTTCACTATGTGAGGCCATGTACGAGCTGTGACTCAAAAGATGGCAAGTGAGTAGTAACCGTGTTGAGAATGTGAGCCAGTACCGTGACTTTCTCCCTGGATTATGTAAACACAGTGTGAGTTGAACCGAGCCATGTGTCTGCGTCGAGTGCCTTTCACCGATCCCTGTGATCGAAATTGATGAGTGCTTGTGTGTGTTGTTGAGTTTATGGAAGAGGATCGACGTGAAGTCGTGCCTGGTGAGTCAATGCCGATGTGTAAATGTGTGAGTGCAGTTGCTAATAAGGTTGCGCATGTGTTTGTGAGTTGAATCGATGAGAGAACGACTGCGTCAACACCCTAGTGTGTTGACAACTGTGTATTGTGTGATTGAACGGTGTCGGAGCTTGCTGTCGCATAGTGCACATTTTATTGGTGAATGCCAACCTTTGCCAGGGCAAGATTCGCTGACGATGACCGCGTAGAGCTGGTTGATTGCGTTAGAGTAGCGTAACGATCATGTTCTACGAGGAGACGATCCAAGAATACGACAGGCGCGAAATACACTGTCGATCAGGCCAATAAGCGGAAGTCACCAGGTTTGGTGGACGATTCACTGGTGAGCGAGGAGTTGATTGCGTAGGCTATGACACCAGGAGCTTCTTACCAGAAGCTCACTCGACTCCGTCACCGACCTGAGCTCGCTTGCCTCTGTCTGCTATGATACTACGAGAGAGTGCACTAATTAATATGTGCAAACTCTACATCTTTGCAAACAGCCGATACACATTTGAGCACTGTTAATGCTAACATACAGAAAGAAGCAAAATAAAACTCCGCAGAGCTGTACGATACCCCAAGATGTAAATGTAGTACTGCGACGAGTCGATCAACGTGTAGCGGTTATACAGCAGAGCTAGGCTGGAGGGCTCCGCTGTGAGTGCTAGAGCTCGTTGAGCTGTCGGATTGTCCTCCGACGAGGTTAGCTGGTGGTACTCGTTCGTTTGGTGATGGTGCCCGGTGCCGTTCCATCTGACACTTGAAATGAACATTTATCGTTAAGGTCCCATTGTTTGGTAGATTGCGCTTAGACATGGTGCGCAAGGATGATAGTGTGACACAGGAACGATACAAAAGAACGAAGATACTTCGCAAAGCGCTACTTTACCAAACTGCTTGGCTGACGAGTACCAGGATGAGTTGATGAGGTGAGACTACGAGGAATATCTGCAGAATCCCACGTCAAGATGAGTCGAGAGATGCGAGCGGAAGGTAGTTAAACCCTGGTTCTACCCTGTATGCTTGAGTCGAAGATCCGGCTCGAAGGACCAAATGTTTGAGAAATCCGTCTGATGGTGTTGTTTGACAGATCTTGAACCTGTGAATATATTGGAAAGATATGAGACTTCACTCACGACAGGGTGAAATAAAACCAGACGCATAGATGGAAAACAGAGAAAGTGGTTTATTCTACGTTCCATAATATGAACAAAATATCACAAAATTACAAATAAATATAAATTGAATTTTGACTATAAAACTTGAACAGCACACAATGTGATAACACATTTTAAAACCAGTTATTTTAAATATGAAAAGAAACACAAAATATACTAAATTTAGAAAAATATAAAATAATATAAATAAATGCATCAAAATTCCAAGAATAATAAAAATGAATTTGATTAATTGAACTGCATTTGAGTGCATGAGCTGAGAACCAGCACACAATTATATTAATTGTGTGCTGTGAGTACTGAGAGTGATGTGCGCACCGCAGTCAGTGCTGCGAAGCATACAACGCAGTGAGATGTATGAGTGCGTAGACAAATTTACTGCCTGTCAGCAAATACTCAATGTGATGGTGAACTAGAATTTAAAGAGAGTGTGTGCTAGCACATGCAATTCTGACAATTACTTGGAATTCTATTATGACAGGCTGTGATGCGGTCTACGCTGCAGAGCACAGAAGTGTGAGCTTGAGGATGCACAAATGATTGGACTGAATTCACAACACTCTCCCAGCAAGTTTAATTGGGGGAAAGTGCAGTGAATTGGTAAAAACACATACAATTATATTAATCGAGCATGCTAATAATTGAGTGAAAACGTGGTGCAGCCCGCGCTGCAGAGCACGCCACAGTGTGAGACCTTTATGAGGATGTACCGATGTGTAGTTCACTCCTCACCATCATTGAATTACGTTAAATTGTAACTGTGTACTCTTACCTGAGTTTTGAGTCCTGGTGAGCATGATGAGCGCGTCCTGAGCGAAAAGCCAACGAGAAAAGTCGAAGATGATGGTGCGCTGTTCCTCGATGTCGTCGCAACAGTCACTGAATTTTTCAATATGGCTGCGGAATATGAATTTAACGTTGAGCGCTGAAGTCAGTTGAGCGAGATAGCCGGTGAGCGAAACCGAAGTCAAGCGAGAGAGACATCCTCTCGCTGGACGCGGCGTGCCAACGAGGCACATCCTCGGCTTCGCGAAGCCCTGCCTCGGCTATCTTCGGCTCAACCGAACGACGTGTGCTTGAGCACAGCAACAGGTCGACGCACGGCGAATATCGATCGCCGTGCGCCAGCTGATTATCCAACAGAAATAAACCAAAAAATTTTGACGATTTGTACTCTTTGGTTGAAAAAACGTGGAATGAAACAACTATGGACGACTGCAAAAAATTAATTGATTCAATGCCTCAAAGATGTGCTGATGTGATAAAAAATAATGGACTGTGGACAAAGTATTGAAGGGAGGAAAATATCTGTATATTTTCTACCAAAAAATATTTTTTTACGTATAGTCTTAAACTTTTGTCCCCGAAGATATCAAACAAATTTATGTTTTCTTTGTTTATTGTATCTAATGTTGTTACGCGCAAAATTGAATTTATGTAATAAATATGTGAATTAATGATTAATTAGCTAATACAAAAAAAAATCCACTGAGTCAATTCTTTTCATAAAAAAATCAACGATTACTTTTTTTTTCCTCTCCGTCTTAAACTTTTGTCCGCTACTGTACTTATACTATTATAAATACGTGACATCGTTACGGATTTCGGTTTTTTCTTGTACAGGACTATATCGGTATCGATATCGAAACTGTATCTACAGAAACACAAATTCTTTACTGAAACCCGTAGAACGCACTCACTTAATTTTTACAAAAAAATACAAAGAGTAAAACGATGAATCGCCCTATTGGAATATTTTAGATGGCACTCACGGGGTTGATGAGCAAAATGAACGCAAAATCAATGAAAGGCAAATAATAAATAACGAAACCGAAACCGAAACACAGAACGAAGACGGAGGAAAAAATAAATTAATACCAGTTCCAAAATATTGAAAATTGATTTTTTAAAATTCAAAAGAAACAAAAAAGGAAAAAAGTCGGATATTATGTATTTTGTATTCTTTTTATGCTCCACCAAAAAATCACTAATGTTTTTAAGATAAATGGTTATATGTAATGAAATAAGACTGTCTGAGAAAGCCTGCTGCTGTTTGTTGTTGCTAACTGGAATATATTGAGAAAAGATGAGATGTGGTTCGTGACAGGTGGAGAAATAAAGACAGGCAGGTGTAAGTGATAGAAGGCCAATATTCACAATACAATACAAAAAATAAATAAAACTAAACACTGAATTTATATGAGAGACACACACAATTATATTAATTGAGTGCCAAAACGTATTAATTGTCCAGAGGGAGCGTGTGAGCCACCCGAGCTGCAAAGCACGCCACGATATAAGCCAAAATGTAGATGCACTTGTTGAGTTGTACCGTATGCGCACTGAGGAAATTTATTAATATTACTCGTATCATTGCGTCACCTTACCAGATTAAGTTGAGTCCAGTAGAGCACGAATTGATTTTTATAATTTTTTGTTATTTGGGGAGACCATTTTAAGTAATAAGCCAAAAATATAAAAGTAAATAAGGTGGATAAAATATGGCTAACGAAAATCTGATATTTGATTGGATTTGCTCAAATTCCAGCACTTAGGTGTTACTGAAAAAGGATTTCATTACATTCAGCAATTCTGCTGCACTGAATATTTATCTCATAGACATCGCTTTCAGCATTCACCGGAACTAACGGCGAGGACATAGCGAATTTTTAGTTCCATATATGTTTTTTTATTAAAAATTTTTTTTTATCAATAACATTTTTTGTCTTTATTTTGTATTTATTTTTTTAATTTTCGTCGGCTTTTCTGGTTCGCTTCCTTGAACGCAGTTGACAGATCTGAAAATTACCACCTTTCATGCGTGGTATGCTCCAAAACAGTTGTGATTTACGTATATACGAAGGTCGATCAATAAATAGTCGGCTTGGTAAAGAAAATCGCGTTTTTTTGGACAAAAATCTTTTTATTTCTCAACATAATCTTCTTTTAGCTCCTTACACTTATTCCAACGATTTTCCAATTTTTTGATACCCTCCGAATAATACGATTTCGGAAGGTCCTCAAAATAGATCTTTGTTTCGGCGATGAGGTCATCACTGGAACCAAATCTCTTTCCGCCAAGCCATTTTTTCAGGTTTGGAAACAGAAAGTAGTCGGAGGGTGACAAATCTCGAGAATACGGTGGATGCGAAAGCAATTCGTATTTAAATTCATGAATTTTGGCCATGGCAACTGGGCACGTGTATTATCTTGATGGAAGAGCACTTTTTTCGTAATATGCCCAGAGGTACTCCGCAGGGGCTACATATCCAAGATGTGAGTACTGTGTGACACTTTTTGCAGCAATGAGCACAACGTCTTCGCATTGCAATAACTTGAGTCAGAACGAACGTTTTTCAAGAGGTACTTGTGGCTTAGCTCGGCTAACTACTTTGGTAGTTGGTGGTTTTCTATCTTTTTTTGTACGGGAAACACCTCCAATCAACCCTTCGACTACAGCTAGTCTACATTTTTAAAAACATATCAGGAGTACAAATTGAAAATGCGGGATTTTTTTCTATTTTTGAACGTTTATTCTGAAAAAATGGTAACAAATGAATTATTCAAAGTATTGTCCATCGCTAGCCACAACTTTTTCCCATCTTTCTGGCAATTTACGGATACCGTCGCGAAAAAATTCGGCCGGCTTGGCTGCTATCCAGTCATCGACCCATTTTTGGGCTTCTTCGTAAGAATGGAAGCGCTGGTCAGCTAGGCCATGTGTCATCGATCGGAAAAGGTGGTAATCGGAAGGAGCAATATCTGGGCTATACGGCGGGTGGGGTAAGACTTCCCATTTCAGCGTTTGTAGGTATGTTTTGACCGGCGCTGCAACATGTGGCCGAGCGTTGTCATGTTGCAAAATTACTTTGTCGTGTCTTTGCTCGTATTGTGGCCGTTTTTCTTTGAGTGCGCGGCTCAAACGCATCAATTGAGTTCGGTATAGTGCTCCTGTGATGGTTTCGTTCGATTTCAATAGCTCATAATACACCACACCCAGCTGGTCCCACCAAATACAGAGCATGAGCTTAGCGCCGTGAATATTTGGTTTGGCCGTCGATGATGATGCATGGCCGGGGTAACCATATGATTTTTTGCGCTTCGGGTTATCGTAATGGATCCACTTTTCATCACCAGTGACAATGCGATGCAAAAAACCCTTCCGTTTTTGCCGTTCGAGCAGCAGTTCGCATGCAAAAAAACGGCGCTCGACGTCTCTCGGCTTCAGCTCATACGGCACCCAATGTCCTTGCTTTTGGATCATTCCGAGGGCTTTTATACGATGGGAAATGGCTTGTTGTGTCACTCCCAATGAATCTGCGAGCTCTTGTTGAGTTTGACACGAGTCTTCATTGAGTATTGCCTCCAATTCAGCATTCTCAAACTTTTTCACTTGGCCCGGCCGCTCTTTGTCCTCAACGTCAAAATCACCACTTCTAAACCGCACAAACCATCTCTCGCACGTTGAAACCGATGGAACATGACTCGGATAAGCCTCGGAGACCAATCGATGTGCTTCAGCAGCACTTTTCTTCAAATTAAAGAAGTAAATTAAAACTTCCCGCAAATGCTGTTTTGTTGGCACGAAACTCGACATATTGAGAGCTCAAAAAAACTATGAATTTGACACTGCGACAAATTGACACATACTGAAAATTAAAGCTATAAGACGTAGCTTTGACCCGAACATAGTCACAGTACTGCCTGATGCGTATAGCGTTAGTAACGCCATCTGTTATCAAACCCGCATTTTCAATTTGTACCCCTGATAAATTCGTCTTTTTTCGTGCTCAGCATAAATAATGAATGCGTTCGTCGTAGTAACATCGATGAGGTGCCAAAATATTCTGTACCACCATTTCTTTGCATTCCGATTTATTTCGTACTAAGACTTCAACATGTCTGCCTTGTTAACAAATCCCATGTGCTTATTATATTCCAGTATCATTTGCAGACACAATACGAGTTGTAAAATGCTATCTTTGGTTCGTCGGTTTACAGATGTTGCGATAGATGGATCGTGGAAGTTGGATATGAGTGAAACAACACAATTATCTTTCCACTTTGCCCAACTAAGTCATGTGTACGAAGTTCGATATTCAAACTCGCCTTTATGCAATTCTTCATCAGGCTTTTGACGTCTGGGTAAACCAACTCTGTTACTTCTCACAGTTCCACATGCCAGTATACATGCCTTCTTCAGCGATATCATCAAGTCCGTACTGGTAAAGAACCTGTCGAAGTATACACGGTGATTATTTCCAATTAGACTTTTGGTCAAATATTTCACTACTCAGGCTCCCAGCAGTTTTTCCTCTTTTTGTTTCGTTTTCCCTGTGCAAATTTAGAATTCGAATACAAACCTTGTTTGATATGCACGTACCCAAACCTTGAATCCACGTTTGATTGACTTATTTGGCAAATACTGCTTCAGTGAACTTCTTCCCTTGTACTTAATGATACTTTCGTCTATTGACTAATATTCATTTCGTATGAAGAAAGTTTTGAACGTGGCAGCAATTTCCTCTATCAGCGGTTGTATCTTATAGAGCTTGTCGTAATTTGGGTCCCCTCTTTTGGTTCCTTGAGAGTTATCATTGACATGTAAGTGGGAACGTAAGAACCTGAATGTATTGACCGTCATCAGATTAGAAACATGGAGATCACGCAGCTGCTTATTTCTAGACCAATAGTCGGGATATGACGGATGTTTTTTCAGGCCCATGAAAATATTGTGTGACGTACTAACTATCTAATAACGCGCGGTGCACACTAAGGCATCGCTACCGCGCGTTACGTACACCAAGGAAGACCGGCCTATATTCAGCAACTCACGACGCTCGGTACACACACAACAAAGCGCCGATACAGAGCGTCACTCACACAAGGGAGGCCGGCACGTCGGTGACCAAGTCCCGTTATTCCCTTCAAAAAGCACGAATAACGAAACGTTAAAAGACCAACGACGAATTTCAAAAAGTACCAAGGCTACCAGTGGGCTACAGGAGATGGGCTACAGGACCACCACCAGCTATAGTTATACAAAAAGCATGGGCCAGCCGGAGGGGAGACTGGTACAAAAAGACCAGAATTTCGGCACTCGTGGAACAGTTTTGTTCACAGGTCCCGCCGACGCAGAAGTCCAGGAACGAAGAGCAGCCAACCCTCGCTAGGTGCAGCCGCACTGGTACCAAGAGAGCCCAGCCGTGGTACCTGACATACATCTTTGACGGGAAGCAGCTGAGCCGGTGCTGCGTTTGAGGCCAACGCACCGCAGACCCAAACAACAACAGAGCGGTCTATTTCTGTCTCTCTTTCTCTCACTCTGGCAGCCGAGGACAGCCAAATACACGGGCTAGGCTCTCGAGAACTAAAGATAATGATCGCGACTCATTAAAATACGGGATATAACTATCAATATGGCAAAGACCTATAAATAATATTAGCGTAGGAAATTCAGTAGGGATATAAACGTAGATTAAGAGAAAAATATAAAAAAGGCGATAAATACACAGGGTACGGCCCTGGGATATCAAGTAGCTGCGCATGCACCCAGAGTGCATCCCACTGACGCCCGATCGTAGCGGCGGTCTGGTGGACGCGTGAGTCGACCTTTAAAAAGTACCAGCCTCCCACCAACGGGCCTGTAGCGTTAGAAATTGAACAACTCAGCGGTAAAATCAAGCAACGGCCGGTTAGTTACCGACGGTGCGCATGCTAAGCCTTTTACCTAGAGAACGTGACGAATAGATAAAAATTATCAAGCAGCGTTGATCTTTCTGTCGTAAATTCAATTCTAAAGAATAGCTTCACATTAGGAACATATTATTTATCAACTTCTCTTTTCGAGCCATAGTGCATTTTGTTGAATGTTATATCTCTATTCTCATAAATTCTTTAAATATACCCATGGACACGATTATAATTGTACTCGAGTGCCCAGGAATAATTGAATGTAAGGCGCGAGGTAGCCAAAATACCGAGAGAAAAGGGTTAGATAATTGAATTTTCTATTTATTTTTCTGATGTATCACAATTTTTATCTGTTTCTTTGAATAAACCCGACTTTTACCTACTACGAAAGCCTAAAATTACTTTCCTTCCTGCTCAAGTCCGAACAAGCCCTTTTAGGGTAATGTTAACGCTTTATACCGTTACAATTGATACCTCAAAGATTGAATGTTGTAAAGATTCGTGTGGTAAACAAAAGACTTTAGGAACTCTTCTGGTAATAAACAGAAGAATATATCCCGTGGAGAATTAAGATTATCTAGAATATTTGGACCAGAGTCTTGGGTGAACGGCACAGTGCCATTACGCCTTAGATGCGGTTCCCAGATTCCGTCTAAATTCGATAATCATTCACTCAGAGATAAATCGTCTGTTTTATCATTTTCACTTTCTTTTTCTTGTTCTCCTTATTTTTTGACGTTCTACTCTGGTCTTCATTAAATCCAGTTCCCTCCGTGTCAGATTCGCATAAGCCGTCCATTGAGTCATTATCGCTCGGTACATATGTACACTCCATTTTCAATTTGAGAGAAAAACATTTACAGCGGTCGAATTTTGCAAAGTCAATATTGACTATATTTCCCGCTCGTCGCCGCTGTACACGCAAGTTCAGAAATATACTCAATCACGAAAGACTCAATAGCACGGCAACAAGTACACAACATGAACGTTTATTGGACTAGAAAGATGCTGCAGTTGTATCTCAAGAAAACAATAATGATAAATAATCGTAACCAGGTTACCGAGAAAAACCTTATGTACTGATATTTATCCAAATCGAGTTTCTTTTTACATTTCAGTACGTCATTTCGAATTTTTGAATTTTAGATTCACATTCGTAATCAGTGTCCCGAAAAACCTTCAGTGAATAGCTTCATCAACAACAAGTTACTTTTAAGTAATTGAGTTCACCATATTGGATCTGCTATCTTGAATTTCGCTATTTGGATTGCAGATTCATAATCAGTGACTCCAAAATCCTTCGAATGTCCAGTTTCATTAAAGCCAAGTAGATCTTAACATAGAGGTCCGCCATATTAGATTCGTCATTTTGGCTTTCGGAATTTTTATTTTCTATTCACAATTAGTAGCTCTAACAACCTATGAATACAGAGTTTCATTGAAATCAAGTAATTTTTTGCATTCAGGTCCGTCATATTGGATCCGCCATCGTAATGTCCAGAATTTCTAACTTATATTCGCAATCAGTAGCTCAAAAAATGTATGAATACCGAGTTTCAATTTAACCAAGGAATTTTTTGTATTCAGGTTCGCTATTTTGGATCCGCCATCTTGAATTTTGCAATTTTTAGTTTGTATTCGCAGTCAACAGCTTCAAGAACCTATGAATACAGATTTTCATTCAAATCAAGCAATTTTTTAAATTCACGTCTCCCATATTGGATCCGCTATCTCGAATTTTGAAATTTTCAGAGCAGAATCGTAATCAGCGACCACAGAAAACCATGAATACCGAGTTTCATTGAAGGGGTTATACGCAGTTATGAGGCAGAAAAAAACGGTTTTTCAAGGATTTATCCTGAAGAGACTTTTAAACTTATTAATTTGAAAATTTTTGTGGTTATAAAAGCATCCTTCAAGAACGTATACAAATTTTTTATTTATAAAAATGTTGATTACAGAGGGCGCTGCAGGCGATTTCCGGAACCTCCTCTAAAAAAGACGATTTACGGTGTACATCGTAAATCAAGATTGGATTATCTGAAATCAAAAAACCAAACAAATTTCGTTAATATATTAGATTATCTAGTAATTGATCGGTCGGCTAATCAAAATATTGAATTTTCACAAAATGGCGGCTTCTCAAAAAAATGGTTTCGATTTTTTATGTAAAATTTGGCCTTAATTTGTTTATAAAATGGAAAACAAGTATCGGATTGACAAAAGGAACGATTAATTACTAGAAAATGTATCTAAAAAGATTGTGTTAAAATTTTAGACCGATCGAACAAGCCGTTTTTGAGATATCGTGAACACCGACTTGAAAAATGCTGTTTTGAGAAAAACGCGTTTAAAGTTTCAAAACCGGTTCACACATAGAAAAAATTTTTTTTTTTCAACTTACATGGTGTCGTCTATTCCCGGGGCCATATAATAAACCCTCCATTCCTTCAGCAGCCTCCAGCAACTCATTTTGGTGCTGTCTTCGAGCCATCCTTCCCTCTCGTGTCGCTTCGTGCGCTCTGCGCTCGGATAGCGTAACGCGCTCTTTGTCCTTTTTTTGTAGATATGCATGCGCATTGGGCCCCAAAGACAGTCCCATTACATTCATATGGTACAAAAGTGAAATTGAACCTTCATTAAACATATCGGTGGCGATATTTGCGGCCATTTCAACAATTTTTGAGCCACTCGGAATGATTTTCGGCGTAATTTTCCAGATGATTTGGTTGTAACTCTCAGGTACAAGGAAAACACTACTACACTCTCACACAATGTATAAGAATACAATACACAGGTATATAAAAGGAGCAACGGTCCAGGTAAACAGCTGCCGCTTGAGCCTCTGCCCCACCTACTTTCAAACGCGCCGAGGCATCTCTACATATATAGGTATAACTCCGAAAGTATTGCTCGGATCGACTTGAAATTTTGTGTGTATACTTCTGAATATATGTACATCACAAAAATGCAATAAAAAAAATCGATTTTTTAAAAATCATAACTGCGTATAACCCCTTAAATCAAGCAATCTTTTTGCATTCAGGACTGCTATATTGGATCTGCCGTCTTGAATTTTTGAATTTTGAGTGCAGATTCATAATCAGCAACGCCAAAAACCTATGAATAACGAGTTTCATCAAAAACAAGTTATTTTTCTGCATTCAGGTCCGCCATTTTGGATTCGCCATTTTGAATTTACAAATTTCGGGTTGAGATACGTAATCAGCGATCCCAAAAACTTAAGTTTACTAAGTTTCGAGTAAATCGTACGAAAGGAAAAATGTATGCTTCAAAGGGTTTGCTGGAAAATCAGATGTCGCACGGCGATCGATATTCGCCCTGCGTCGACCTGTTGCTGCTGGGTGGTGTGCTGCGATCGGCTATCCCGAAGATAGCTGAGGCAGCGTCTCGCAGGCATGCTACTCAAACGAGTCTCTCTCACTTGACTTCAGCGTCTCACAATGACGCTTTTGTACTACTCAGGCATCTTGAAGATTTTGACTTTTCGTGAAAACCGCTTGGACAGCTCAAACACTCTGCTCTCACCTCGGAAAATTTTCACCGATTTCTCAGGATCTACTCAACGTATTCGTGCTCAACAGGACTCAAAACACGGTAAGAGTGCACCGTTACAATTTACATAAATTCAATGACGGTGAGGAGGGGAAATCTCAATTATGCATCCTCATAAGTCTCATCTCGTGACGTGCTCTGCGGTACGGGCTGCACCATGTTTCACCTAAAAAACTACAGCACGCTATTAATATAATTGTATGTGTTTCCCACTTAAATTCATTCAGAGTTTAAGGGTACGATTATTTCTCATTTGTGCATCCTCATATATCTCATCTCGTGGCGTGCTCTGCATCGCGGGCTGCACCACGTTCTATTTTTTATATGTTTTTATTAAGTCTGACAGTGGACGGTAGAGTAAACCATTTTTTCTACCTACATCTTTTGGTCTGGTCATTTCACATCTGCCTTGAGTGAAAACTGATCCTTTTTTGATATATTTCAGATTCAATCCAACAACACCACAGGAATTCTCAATAGGGTTAAATTATAATAATAATTTTGAACAAAACTTTTTTTTTCAAATCAACTTCTAAATCTTTTATTTTTAATTAATTATTGATCTAAAAAATACAATTATATTATTCTTTTTCAATCTTTAAATGATATGCTACATGTTGTGAGTTGCTGTTGGATTGCTATATGTGCGACAGCAAAGTTGTCCTGGTACACATTTCTGCATTACGATTGAATTGTTAGGTAAATATGAAATTGGTTAATTGTAGAAAAGATTGGACATAGATTATTATTCTTCGCTTTCACCTGAAACTCAAACGTAGTGGAAAAATAAAAAAATTCCTATCGCGAATTACTCGGCTTCAATTATTTTTTCGATTAAAAAAGGAGAATGGTGAATTGTGTTTTACAACTCTAGAGATCTACAAGAAGTTCAAGTATAGCAGAAAAATGTACATTACTGTTTTTGTTACCGACCAAGTAGTACCACTTCACCTTCATACGATGTGTACGATACTCCTTAATTAATAAGAAAAATTGTTAAAAATTAAAAAAAAATTACCGGAGTCATCTGGGTTTGTAATTCCTTCATGGTATTGGTATTTACAGCTCGGCCGACTCCGGTACTTCAGGCGTTCGGTGAAAGAGCAGAACTCATGCCCGAGGAGGAGTACGCACCTCTCACACTGATAATAGAAGGCTCCGTAACCCTGTGAAAAAACCCTGAATTCTTCCCCTAATCGCGCGTACAAATGAATATACTATATGCTATGTGAAATGTGCTACACATTTTGGATTATTAATGAAAATGGACCCTCCAAGCTATATTTGTTGTAAATCCATTATTTTCATGGAACTTGAGATAGGGGCTTTTACGAATTTCAGTAACAAATGTATTTATATGCGTAAAGTTTTAATCGACACCTTTCATTGTTCATAATCTTATGCAAAAGAAACCACGAAAAATCATCAAGATTTGTAGTAGTATTAGTGTTTATAACGGTATATGAAACCATTTATGGTTACGTGTATAGTTGGTATAGTGGGATGAAGCAAACAAAACGTATCAAATCGTACATCAAGACTTTGTTAGTGATAAGCGATATGATAATGCACATAAATTGTCTTCTAAATAATATGTACATATTGCGATGGATAACGCATCGTATCTACGCGTGCCGCATATACAGGGTGATTCAGAATAAGTATCGAGCCCGCAGTATGCCGATAGCTGAGGTCATTTTAAGTACAATTATTAGGTGCGCAACTAAGTTCCCACTGTTTCTCAAGAGATGGCTCCAGTACTAAGTGCTGGTCGATTGGGACATAACCAAAACGTCATGAACCAAGCTTAGACATATAGTATACAAACCATTTTGAAAGATTAGTGACTTTGTTTTTGCGTCATATACTTTTGGATGTGTGTAAATGTCTGATTTTGTGCCAAATAATCTTCGTTTGCGGGAAGTGTTGCTTTTCTTCTTTCATTCGAAGAAAACGGCGGCTGAAGCGCATCGAGAACTCCAAAAAGTTTACGGAGATGCTGCTCTAAGTGAAACAACATGCCGTGATTGGTTCCGTCGCTTCAAAGACGGTGATTTTGATGTTGACGACCGTCCGCGTGAAGGAAGGCCAAAAACCTTCGAAGACGCTGAATTGGAGGCATTGCTCGATGAGGATCCATGCCAAACGCAAAAAGAGCTTGCTTCAGCATTAGGAGTTACCCGCCAAGCCATTTCCAAGCGATTGCATGCGTTGGAAATGATTCAAAAACAAGGAACTTGGGTTCCTTATGATTTGAAGCCAAGAGACGTTGAGCGTCGTTTTTTCGTCTGTGAACAACTGCTCCAGCGGCAAAAAAGAAGGGTTTTCTTCATCGCATCGTTACGGGTGATGAAAAATGGATTCATTACAGCAACCCAAAGAGAACAAAATCATGAGGACTGTCCGGTCATGCTTCTACGTCGTCGGCTCGGCCGAATATTTACGCTGCGAAGATTTTACTGTGTATTTGGTGGGACCAGGGCGGTGTTATTTATTATGAGCCGTTGAAACCGAACGAAACCATCACTGGGGAACGGTATCGAACTCAATTGATGCGATTGAGCAGAGCACTGCGCGAAAAGCGGCCACAATACGAGCAGAGGCACGAAAAAGTGATTCTACAGCATGACAACGCTCGGCCTCACGTTGCCAAAGCCGTCAAAACCTACTTAGAAACGCTCAAATGGGAAGTACCCCACCCGCGATATTCCCCAGATATTGCGCCGTCCGATTATTACTTGTTCCGTTCGATGGCACATGGTCTGGCTAATCAGCAGTTCAGCTCATATGAAGACATCTCAAAATGGCTTGATTCGTGGATAGCCTCAAAAGACGAACACTTCTACCGTGACGGTATTCGAGCTCTGCCACAAAGATGGGAAAAAGTTGTTGCTAGCGATGGGCAATATTTTGAATGATTCATTTGTAAACATTTTTTCACAATAAAGTAGCATTTTCATAAAAAAAAACAGCGGGAACTTAGTTGCGCACCTAATACTTAGCGGTTTTCTAGAAATCTCACAAGTTTATTAATGAGATGCAATTAAAGTCAAATAATAAATGACCAATTGGGAGCGGAAATGCTTCCCGCGCCGAAAGTCGGCAAAAGTTCGATGGAAACCAAGACCTCAGTCTGCGGCAACATCGCGGTCGGACGGGATAGTAGTAGAATGACGCATGTCATTGGTTCTTCGTGTGGTTTTTTTTATGCACAATCGAAGAAAATAATTTTAAAGTGATGTGTTTGTGATCTGTTTCAAAGTGAAAAAATGGGAATAAAATGGTAATAATTCTTTAACCGGATGTAATTATTTATTATGTCTTAACCTTTAAACGTTCCAAATAGTGTTTGTAATTGTGTTTGGTTCTCTTTAAATAAATAATTGTATATTGAAATGTGTGGCACTCTATGATTATTATCTCTATAATAATAATTAAAATGCAATGAACCTCCTAGACCTTGGTTCATTTCATATAGTATTTAATTATGATAAAAATTATGATGTGTTCACGACACAAATTATAGCTTATAATAAGTTACTACCAGCGAATGCTTTTCACCACTAGAAATGAGGTATGTAGTAGGTATGCGTGACAAATGTCATATTTTACACTTGACAATACTACTTGAAGCTTCAAATCATTATCGACAGCTTCATTAATGTCAGGAAACGTTTTTACTTTTATAAGAAAAGTGAGATTACACTTGTTACATCGATGCATGGCAGAAGAGACTGCGATGCTACCAAAGGTGCCAAATCTGTCTGAGGCAGCTGCATTAGGACCAGAAGACGCTTCTACATCTATAAGACTTTTCTATTATACTTTTCGTACAGCTACGCATGGCGAAATCATTCGCCCTTTCCTGTCGATGCTGCTTGAGTCTCCAAATTATCCCTGGTGGTAATTTAGCCAATTGCCTATCATGACCTGAAACTTCAGAGGCATCTGTACTGCTACGAGGAGAAGTCTACCATAATAATTATATCAGGGGTACAAATTGAAAATGCGGGTTTGATAACAGATGGCGTTACTAACGCTATACGCATCAGGCAGTACTGTGACTATGTTCATGTCAAAGCTACGTCTTATAGCTTTAATTTTCAGTATGTGTCAATTTGTCGCAGTGTCAAATTCATAGTTTTTTTGAGCTCTCAATATGTCGAGTTTCGTGCCAACAAAACAGCATTTGCGGGAAGTTTTAATTTACTTCTTTAATTTGAAGAAAAGTGCTGCTGAAGCACATCGATTGGTCTCCGAGGCTTATCCGAGTCATGTTCCATCGGTTTCAACGTGCGAGAGATGGTTTGTGCGGTTTAGAAGTGGTGATTTTGACGTTGAGGACAAAGAGCGGCCGGGCCAAGTGAAAAAGTTTGAGAATGCTGAATTGGAGGCAATACTCAATGAAGACTCGTGTCAAACTCAACAAGAGCTCGCAGATTCATTGGGAGTGACACAACAAGCCATTTCCCATCGTATAAAAGCCCTCGGAATGATCCAAAAGCAAGGACATTGGGTGCCGTATGAGCTGAAGCCGAGAGACGTCGAGCGCCGTTTTTTTGCATGCGAACTGCTGCTCGAACGGCAAAAACGGAAGGGTTTTTTGCATCGCATTGTCACTGGTGATGAAAAGTGGATCCATTACGATAACCCGAAGCGCAAAAAATCATATGGTTACCCCGGCCATGCATCATCATCGACGGCCAAACCAAATATTCACGGCGCCAAGCTCATGCTCTGTATTTGGTGGGACCAGCTGGGTGTGGTGTATTATGAGCTATTGAAATCGAACGAAACCATCACAGGAGCACTATACCGAACTCAATTGATGCGTTTGAGCCGCGCACTCAAAGAAAAACGGCCACAATACGAGCAAAGACACGACAAAGTAATTTTGCAACATGACAACGCTCGGCCACATGTTGCAGCGCCGGTCAAAACATACCTACAAACGCTGAAATGGGAAGTCTTACCCCACCCGCCGTATAGCCCAGATATTGCTCCTTCCGATTACCACCTTTTCCGATCGATGACACATGGCCTAGCTGACCAGCGCTTCCATTCTTACGAAGAAGCCCAAAAATGGGTCGATGACTGGATAGCAGCCAAGCCGGCCGAATTTTTTCGCGACGGTATCCGTAAATTGCCAGAAAGATGGGAAAAAGTTGTGGCTAGCGATGGACAATACTTTGAATAATTCATTTGTTACTATTTTTTCAGAATAAACGTTCAAAAATAGAAAAAAATCCCGCATTTTCAATTTGTACTCCTGATATATAAAAAGTGTAGCTGTTTGTACAGACTTGCAACTCCAAACAGCATCGCCACGGCGCAGCCATAAGAAAACTATACTTACCAGATTAATGGCGGAAAAAACTCACCCTGAACACCCAGAGTAGACTCCAGATATCTGTGAAAACTGTGAAAGGCAAGACATACTGCCACTTGTATAAAAATGTGCAACTTTACAGATGTCATATTTGGAGAAGATACATCAACGGTTGAAAAAGAGTTTATGCGGTTATTCTTCATTCTGTTCACCTCCAGGTATTAAATCTATAAGTCACCGTTTCTCCTCTACAATAAACACATTGAGTGAAATTGGTATCATAATTATTGATTAAAATATGAATATTAAATGTGTTGTCACAAAAATGCATTGCTCTGACAAATTAAAAGATACTGAGTTAATTGAGTTTTGTTCATTCTGTTCACCTCCAGGCATCAAATCTAAAAGAGTGTAGAATTTATATCGAAAAACGACAAAATTCTTCAATTAATTGGATGTTGTCAGAAAAATGCATTGCTCTGGCAATAATTAAGATATCAACTCAATTACATAGGTCTTAGAAATGCAAGACACACTGCTGCTCGTATAAAAATGCACAACTTTACACATAACATACTTGAAGATGCATTAATCGTCGAAAAAGAGTTTACTTTACACGATTTTTGTTTATTCTGTTCAACTCGAGGTATAAAATTTAGAAGGGTGCAGATTGAAGCTGGGGTACTACAGTTTCTTCCATACAATAATCACCCTGAGTCAAGTCGAGATCAGCTGCCGAAGTTGCTCGAGTTGCATTCGACTCTTTTTCAGGTACAGTCGCAATGAGAACATTGTGCCTGTACACTCGATACAAAAAAAATGCGCTGAACTCAGATTTTCTTAACGCGTTTAGTTTATAACATATAGCTCTAAAACGATCTCTGGGCGTTGCTTTGGTAAATATGTCAGCACGTTTATTTTCCGATGGAACGTACTCTACTTTAATTTCCTTTTCATTTACGTTTTCACGGATGAAGTGATAATGAACGTCTATATGTTTCGTCCTTCTATGAAATACAGGATTCCTGACAAGTTGAATTGCACTTTGGATATCGACATATAAAGTAGTTTCTTTATCACAAGGACATCCGATGTCCGATAGCAGTTTCCTAAACCAGACTAATTCTCTTGCTGCTATTGATGCAGCCACGTACTCTGCTTCGGTCGTACTTGGAAAGATACTTTGGTGTCCCCCTCTGATTTTGATATAACTCACGTATGTTGTAGAGCATCGAAAACTAAAAGACACGTATTTTTTTTTATCGGCGGAAAAACACTTCTAAGGGGTGAAATCGCCCTCCAAAGTTAGGGGTGATTATGCAGTTTCACCCTTGCAAATGAATTTTTTCTTCATTTCACGTGGAATTTTTATTGTCTTCAATGAGGAGTATTTTGGTTTTTGTTTCATTAAAATCGGTTGACGCCTTCTGGGTGAAACTGCATAATCACCCCTCGACATGCCTATCTTTGAAGGGCGATTTCACCCCTTAGAAGTGTTTTTCCGCCGATAAAAAAAAATACGTGTCTTTTAGTTTTCGATGCTCTACAACATACGTGAGTTATATCAAAATCAGAGGGGGACACCAAACTATCCTTCCTTGTTAGTCGCAGAATTATTATGTTAAGAGTCTCGATTTTTCCGGAGGCGATCAGTCCGTCATCAACAAATAGTGCCAAGTATACTGTGTCGTTCTTGAGCCTTCCGGTAAACACGCACTTATCTGCTTCACACTCCTTGAAGTTAAACTCATTTAGGAAATCCAAAAATCGTAGATTCCAACATCTTGAAGCCTGTTTTAGGCCATCGAGCGACCTCTCGAGCTTGCATACACTGTTCCTGGAATCTCCTTTTACCTTCCACATCCTTTGCAGCGATTATCGCTAGCAGCACTCCCAATGAGTCATATCTCACCACTGGAGAAAAAGTTTCTTTGAAGTCAATTCCTTCTCTTTGTAAGAAGCCCCTCGCGCATAAACGTGCCTTAAAGCGATGCGACTTTCCGTCAGCGTCCTTCTTTACACGAAATACCCATTTTGAGTGGATTGACCGCATTTCAGGCGTTCTTTTAACGAGTTTCCACGTACTATTTTCTTCGTGTGCTTTAAACTCATATTCAATAGCACCCGCCCACTGCGCGGCTTCAGTGCTATTCGTAGCTTCTTCGTAGGTCATAGGTACAATATATTCAGCCACATTTGCGCTGTGTCTGTACCTGCTCGGAGTTTGTATTTTCGAGCGATCTCTCAGGACCCTTTGTTGCTCACAGTCTGGCTCGTTTTCTCGTTCCTCGATGTCGTTGTCTTCTCGTTCCTCGATCTCGTTGTCATCTTCTTCTTCTCGTTCCTCGATGTCGTTGTTGCCTTTTTTCTTCTTCCGCGTTGATTTGTGGTTACAAAGGTATCTCTTCGTTCTCTTCTTTCTTTGCAGACGTTGCTCCAACACTCTCGTTGAATACAACATTTCGAGCTATATTAACTTTTATCTTTTCAGGATCGTACACTCGATAGTTCGTTGATTCCTCTGTGTACCCAACAAAGATTTTCTTACTTGCTCGAGCGTAAAACTTTTGCGTGAATTGTTTGGGAGTGTGCACATACACATCTGAGCCAAAAATTCTTAGATGCTTCAGATTTGAAACTTTCATATACCGCACTTTCATATCGTGCCACACACCATAGTAACATAGTATGTGTACACCTTTGCTCCATCCCACTCCTTCCCCAACTACGCAGCTACCCCCACCACCTCACTTTTCCACCGCCGCGCTACCCACTCTGCTTAAACAGTGTCGGTAACGTGGAGATAGTAAAGTGAGGTAGTGTGGGCACTATGGTGAACAAGGAAGAGTAGACATGAGAGCAGGATGGAGCAAAGGTGTACACATACTTGGAAAAATTATAACAATAAAATTATGTACTTATCACCGCAGCTGTTCTAGGCATCTACCCTCCTGCCAAAGCGATTTTAAACTCCTGTCTCTCAAATGTACTCTCTCACACACGCACACACACACATACACGCACGCGGCGTCGTGTCTTTAATTTATTACTATGTCCTCGTTGAAGCCCTCGTCCACGGCATCGATATCGTAGCCGATATCTATCTCATCACCGAGGGCTTCTATAATAACCGCCGCCACGTCCGCGTGTTCCTAGTTCGATAATCGAACCCGTGGAACGTTATCGCTGGCAAGAGGTCGCATCATGACAGCGATCAAGCCATCTCTACCGCACGCTTCTTCGACAAGATGCTCAATACCTGCAACATCCACGCGTTCGAGTACGTATATTGAAAACTCCATGACAAGAGCCGGCAGCATACTTGCTAGAGGCTCCGGATGAAATATGGTAGGGGAGACCAGTCGATGTAAATGGTTTCGCCGAAATCGACTAACAACACCTCGCAGTACCCATCAAAGACCGGGTAAATCTTTCCGCCGCGGACAATGCTATTGAAACGAGGCACAATACAGAACATTCCGATATACAGCTCCCCAACTTCAATGGGTCTTCCACGACGTTCCACTAAATACACGCTACGCAGGAGCTCTTCCAGATCGTCGTATGCATCGCACATTTCCTTTGTACGCAGGAACACGCTCATCACTCTCTCGATAAACATTACTCGGCACCAAAACGCGTCGCTTAAAATCTCCTTGCCGTATCGCGGATACATATTGCTTTTTATTGTTTGCAAGTAGGATACCAAAGACAGACTAAATGCTCGAGATGCTGATAGAGAGTATCACGGGCATAAAGATAACAGCCTCCTATGAATCATAACTAGGTATCCATCACTTTGAATGCAGCGAGAGAGAGAGAGAGAGAGAGAGAGAGAGAGAGAGAGAGAGAGAGAGAGAGAGAGAGAGAGAGAGAGAGAGAGAGAGAGAGAGAGAGAGAGAGAGAGAGAGAGAGAGAGAGAGAGAGAGAGAGAGAGAGAGAGAGAGAGAGAGAGAGAGAGAGAGAGAGAGAGAGAGAGAGAGAGAGAGAGAGAGAGAGAGAGAGAGAGAGAGAGAGAGAGAGAGAGAGAGAGAGATTGATTTTTGATTGATTGATGTTTATTAGCTTTCTCAACTATTTGATTTACATAATTTACATGTTTATCTTACGTTTCTATTGAACTTATTTAATTTTGCTTATAATAAATGCTTTTAACATACTCTTGTATTGAACTAGTTTTACACAGCCTTTAACCTCTACTGGCAACGCATTATACATTTTCACTCCTTCGTAAAACATACTCTTTTGCGCACTTCTCGTTCTTCTAAATTGAATTACAATATTTTCCGCTTGACGCGTTTCCCGACTCGTTCTAGATTTAACAACTTGGAATTTACTCGTCAGTTCTTTCGGCAATAATTTCTTAACAGCCTTGAAAATAAATATACACACATTATAATACAGTCTCTGTCTCACACTCATAAACTGAACCGTTTGTAACATATCGTCTACCTTCGTATACCGGCTGCATTGCAATATGACTCGCATCGCTCTGTTCTGCGCTATCCGCAGTTTATTCAACTCTGTCTCACCCATATCCACTAGCAGTGTTGCGCAATACTCAAAGTGCGGTGCTATGATTGCCTTATATACGACACATCTGGTGTATGCCGATATATATTGTCCTATTCTGTTCAGAAAACTCGTTTTTTACCTATTTTTTCAACATATACTCACAGTGGTCTTTAAATCGTAGCTTATCATCTATCATTACACCTAAATATTTAATTACCTCCACTCGCTCTAACTCGGTTCCATCCCTGCATTTCAATATAATATTCCCTCTCAATTCTATTCTTACACTCCTCACAATAATATATTTGGTTTTTTCCGCATTCATTTTGAGTTTGTTCCTATTCATCCATCTTTCCACTATGTTTAATGCCCCATTCATCTTTCTTTCCACCTCCGCACTACTGTCTCCAGTAACATATACTAGTGTATCATCAGCAAACATTTTTATTTCACAGTCTTCTGGACATATTTCAATTATATCATTTATATATATAATGAACAGCAGAGGCCCTAATACGGATCCTTGTGGTACCCCGTATTTCGTTGTAATGATTTCAGAAAATTCCTCATTAAACCTTACTCTTTGCGTTCTATTGTTTAAGTATGACCTAAGCCAATCTAGCACTTTACCTCTAATTCCATATTGAGACATTTTTTCTATTAACAATTCTCTATCCACTGTCTCAAATGCTCGTTTTAAGTCCATGAACATTACTCCTACTATTTTTCCTTCGCTAATGTTTAATTTCCATTCGTCTATCACGGTTTGAATCGCCGTTTCACACGAAAATTGTTTTCTAAAACCCGACTGATGCTCTGTTATAATCTCATTTGATTCCAAATACTTTTCGATTTGACTCTTTACTACCAACTCTAGGACCTTCTCGTACAGTGGCAACATATTAATTGGCCGGAAATCCTTCGCGCTATTGGCTTTCTCTATCTTTGGTATCGGTATGATCGTGGACGTTTTCCAACTATTAGGACAATAGCCCTCCCTTAGGGATTCATTGATTACATCAACAAACTCCTGTTCAATTGCACTGAACGCCAACTGCAATATTTCGCTTGATATTCCTTCTTCTGTACCTTTCTTCTTCGGGAGTCCCTTAACTATTTTATCGAGTTCCTCTATTCCGATATTCTCGAAATTTTCTATGCTTCTTTCGTTTCCCACGCCACCTCCCATCAAGATTCTTCTGCTACCTGGCCTTCCAGATGCATCTCTTTCTATTGAACTTACTATGTTATTAATACTTTCAACGTAAAACACATTAAATTTGTCAACCGTCCTTCTCTCCGCCATATCGCCCGATATTTCAAAATTTATATTTCCAATTTCTCTCTCTTTGGCTGGTCCCCCTCTAATAAGTTCTTTCAAGGTTTTCCACATTTTTTTAGGGTCGTTCTTATTGCAGTCTATCATATTCTCAAATTTTTTTTTTCTCTTTCCTTATCAATTTAACTACTGCATTTCTTTCTACTTTTAACTGTTCCCAGTTATCATCCTTTCCCTCATGAATTACTTCCCTATAAGCATTATCCCTTTTACCTGCCGCCCTTCTTATCTCATCAGAGTACCATTTTTTACCTTCCCATACGTTTGGAATCCTAACTACCTTTTTTGGTGCTACTATGTCCAAAGTATCTACTACACTATCGACAAGCATCTTTGCCTTTCGATTTATATCTCCATCTGTCCATTGTCGCACGGAGTTTTTCAACACTGTTGTAAACTCTTTCACGTCAATTTTACTATAGTTCCTAGTATTATACTCTCTCTGTTTCCTCTCTGTATTGCTCGTTCCTAATACTACTTTTACCCACGCATGGTCTGTTATTTTTGGTTCGTGTTCCACATGCACTTGCACACCTGTATTTGCAAATACAAGATCAATAATTGTTCGACTATCCTGCGTTATTCTCGTTGGCTCGTTTACATACTGTTTCATCCCTAAGCTTAACATTCCTAATATTAGTTGTTTTGTATAGAACGAGTTTTCCTTGACATCTATGTTAAAATCTCCTATTATTAAACAATCTCCTTTTATTGTTAACTCTTCAGTTATATCCTCTATGAATCTTATAAATTCCGCATCTGACGCACTCGGTGAATGGTACACCACTATTATAACTCTTTTATATATCTTATCATTGACCTCTATTGCTACACTCCAGCAGTTTGACTCAATTTTATTCTTCCTCACTAATTCATATTTAATACCATCTCTTACGTATACAATGGCCCCTCCTGTGTTTCTATTTTCTGCATCGCACCTAATTGCACTATAACCCGGCATATATACTTCACAGTCCCCGATTTCAGCAGTCACCCTCGTCTCCGATAACGCTATGATTGCAGTTTCATTCTGTCAACCACCTGGTGTCATATCTCTTCGTTATGTGCTAAAAGACTTTGCGCATTCGTGTACCATATCGTCTCTTCCTTCTGTGATTGCTACTCTATCCAGCCCGTTCTGTTCTTTTCTTCTTGCAACGCTCTTTTGTATGTTGGACATTTCCGATCCAGCGCACTATGTTCTACATTTATCTTCAGATTGTACGTTTGGTTTTTAAACGTACAGTTTACACATTTACTCTTATTTATTGTACACTCTCTTGCGTTGTGTTTTCCTGCACATTTGTAGCAGGTTTCTTCTCTCGTACAATTCTTCGCTATATGATAATAGCCCCAGCACTTGAAGCATCGCTTTACGTTGACGTGATTGAAAACCGGACATTTTCTCCATCCCACGCTGAGCTTACCTTTTCTCAGTAGCTCCTCGTGACTTACTTCATCTACTTCTAGTATTATTGATCCATGGTTGATTTCTCTTCTATTTCACTCCTGTTCCCTTCCCTTTATTAATCTTTTCACGATCTTCATCTCCCTTCCTTCGGTTTCCTCTATCCCATTCTGCTTTTTAATTGTGTCAACTAGTTCTTCATCGGTCAATTTAAATTCATCTTCTTCCACATTTACTATTTTTATCTTCGGATTCATCTGCGTCGACTCAGTAACTTTAAAACCCTCACCCATTCTATCCTGTACTGCAGCTTTCAGTCTTTCACTTTCTTCTCCCGATTCATATACCAGGATCACAGTTCCATTACTGCCTTTTTTCAGTTTTGTTATTCCCACCGCCATACTCTTTATATCCACCTTCTCTTTTATCTCTCTTTTAGTTTTTTCGCTTTCCTGTTGTACTTTTGGTTTGATGATGATCACCTTTTCCTTTTTTTTTCTTTCACTACATCGCTGCAGGTTACCCTTGCGGTGCTCGAACCTTCTCCCTGTATCATTATTTTCAGTTCCTCTATCTGTTGTTTCACACCTTCCATTTCTGCACCAATTATCTCTTGGATCATCTTCTTTATTTCATTCTTGCAAGCGATTTCGTCCTTTATTGCCTTCACTGTTTTTATCAGCCAGTCTATTTTTGCGTCAGCCATTATCGATGAACTCATACCTCTGGTTCCTCCTATCACTCCAGTCGATGCCAATCGATCTCTGCTACCACCTGTTGTCGGCGTCACTGTCTTCAGAAGTTCATCTTCTGCATTGAATGTATCAAATGGACCCTTGCACTGTACTAGTTCACGATTCCTATCCATTGTTTTATGCTTATTCACACACCCTGGGTGGTAAAAAAGTTTCGGACAAATTTTGCATCGTACTACCTGGCTTTTGATTGCTTTTTTGCAAGCGGAGCACCGATACTCGTCGTAGTCGTCCGTATTGTCCATGTTTTGCTGTGGTAGCTGATAAGTTACCGACGCGTACACCTGTACATACCAACCGATAACTATATCATAATCACCGTGATTGCCTGATCACTCCACGTATTACTAATCAAGTGTCACCGTGGCAGCAATAATGGCCGCCCACACCACATTCGTCGAGTGAGAACTTTTGGCGCACGAATATGTTGCTAGCACCGTTAATACGATAGCTACCAAGCCATTCGCTAGATCAAAATATTCACCACACAAAACCGATCACATTGATATAGTTTTCATACTATTATACCACTTCATTCCCCTATATAATAATCAGTATTACGGAGTGTCTGACAAACACGTCTGCCTCGTCTGAGAGAGATTGATTGATTGATTGATTGTTTTATTATGCCTTGGCAAGCCTTTGACAAATATTTATGACAATAATATAATATAATATAATAATATTTTTATAAACTAGAATAGGCTATACAGAAATACAATTAAAACAATAAGAATCTTATAATAATTAACTTAAAAGTAATTCTAAAAATTATAAAAATAAGAATAGAAATATAATTAGCTTATAAGTAGCAAATTGACTATATAGAATTTGATGGTATATATATAATGCTGTTACTATACTACCGTGAACAAAAACATAAACTAATTTACATCAACATGATTAAAAAGGTGAGTATGGAGACGAATCTTAAACAGTTCCAAACTAGAAGAAGAAGTGACGTGCGATGGTAAGCTCTCCCAAAAATAAATGCCAGAGAGAGAAAATGCGTTCCTATAAGTAGTTGTGCGATGCTTTGGCACAGCAAAAGTTGATCGAGGTCTCCTTAACTGACGTTCAGGAGTATCCCTCTGATGACTGAATAGAGCTAATAAATATGTTGGTGCTTTCTGATACAGAATGTTATACATTGAAATACTAAGAAAATACAGACGCCGCGATTTAACTGTAGCCAACCAAGTTGTCGCCTGTACGGAGTGATATGAGTATCGCATCGAAGATCGAAAACAAAACGTATACAGTAATTAGTGAGACGTTCTAATTTTAAATTCAATTCTTCGGTCAGATTGTGATAAACTAAGCAGCGTAGTCCAAAAGCGGAAAAATTAAGGAAATTATTAATGAAGATCTTAATTCTTGAGAAAGAGCCATACGATGAGATTTTAGCCTATAGACAGCAAAGTGTACTTTTTGAGAGATATGTAAAACATGAGATTTCCAAGATAAATTACAGTGCATGATCACTCCTAGGTTCCTGGCTTCACTAACGAACGGAATATTCACCCCGTTTAAAGAAACCGGTGGTAACATTGAAAAATCAAATTCGCGTGTATACGCATTGCTACCAAACATAAGGACTTTTGATTTGGCGATGTTTAACTTTAGGCCGTTTGAAACTGTGAAGTTGGCAATAGCTTGTACGTCTTCGGTAATCAACCTTATACCTTCATTTATTTGAGACGGGAGGCAACTTAGATATATTTACGTATCGTCAGCAAATATCATATGTTGTGAGTATTGAAGAGTAGTGCTAATGTCATTAATATAAAGAGAGAAAAGTAGAGGACCTAGGACGGAACCTTGTGGTACGCCCGCTGTAGTAGGTAACCAAGAGGAGGAAGTCCCATGGTCATCAATAACTTTTTGAGTTCTTCCAGTCAAATATGAAAAAATCCAATCGAGAACTGGTTCCGCAAGGCCCACTTTTTTTAATTTCGCAAGAAGTTGAAGGTGTGGCGCCGTGTCAAATGCCTTACTAAAATCAAATAGGATGAGAATGGTAATTCGCCTTTCATCCGTATTGCGCCTCACGTCGTCACACACACGTAGTAGTGCTGATTGAGTACTGTGGCCCTTACGATAACCTGATTGGCGTGGATCAAAAACTTGGTTCAGCTCAATCCAGTCAGTGATCTGCTTATGAACCAATCTCTCAAGCACTTTAGAAAGTTCACTAAGGTTGGTTATCGGCCTAGTATCAGACGGAGAAAGCGGTGTTTTGATCTGAGATAACGGTCGAAGAAAAGCTTTTTTCCAACACTGAGGAAACTTAGATGATTGCAAAGAGTGGTTGAACATAGCTGTTAGCAATGAGCACGAAATCTCGATAGACTTGTTTATTAGGAATAAAGAAATACCATCTGGACCTGCTGCATATGACTTTGAACAAGAGTTGGTAGAGATAATGGATCGTACTTGGCTGGACGTGATCTCCCCAAAGTTGAATAATGGGCGAATTGGTTGGATTAATAAACTCATCGTGCGAAACTCATCGTATGAACAAGGTGGCAATTGGCTAGATACAGCAGAATAAAACGAATTAAGCTCATCTGGTTGAAAGAAATTAAGTGGAGATGCAAAAGACAACTTGGCTAAACCAAGAGTCGCCAGCTCTTTCCACAATTTATTCGGATCTGTTATGGTTGACAATCTCTGAAGATGGTATTCATTTTTCGCATGTCTTAAATCATTTTTAAGTCCGTCTCTATACTCCCTAAAGATTGCAAGGTCTAGTACGCTTCCAGATCGCCGTGCGCGCGTATACAATAAATTTCGCTGAGCTATGCGTGCTCTCAAATTTTGTGTGAGCCAGGGTGCTGGTGGGCGACGAACACAGAAAGTGCGTAATGGCGCAAATTTATTCAGAGACTCTAGAAATGCTCCAGACAAAAGATCAACTATCGTGTTTATATCATCAGGTATAGTACTCGAACTTCCACTCGAATTGGAGCTGGATCTTGAGTTAAAATCACTAAGTCCCGAAGAATACAATTTATTCGATAAAAAATTCAGAAAGCCTCCATCATTGAAATTATTGTAGACTCGCCTTGTAATGTTACGCTCGATTGAGGGTTCCACATCAAAGACATAATGTAGTTCTAATAGGTCATGTCCAGCTATAAACGGAGCCTCGGATTTAACATAAGATAGTTTTTTTTCTTCACTATCGATTAGGAATACATCTATCCAGGAATCCGAAGTCACCATGTGGTGGGTTGTAGTGGATTCAACAATATGTAGTGAAAGGGAGAAGGCTAATTGGCGTAGATAAATTGATTCATAATCATTACTAGCTAAGTTACAATTAAGATCGCCTACTATTATAATATTTTCATAGATGTGAGAGAAATTACATAATGCTTCGACAAAATTCCTTAGCATTGATGCTTTTGGTGGTCTGTATACTGAGGCAAAAAGAAGCTTCTCGGCATTTGATCCAGTAATTTCGATAATTAAATATTCAGGAGCATTTGAATATTGACTTGGTGATGCCATTAATACTTTCGCTTTTAGGGGCTTGTGTATGAAGCAAGCAACTCCTCCACCTTCTTTTCCTTCACGATCATTGCGAATGAGGAAATATCCTTCTGCTCGTAACAAGTTATCACATACAAACGTATGGAGCCACGTTTCGCTCAACGAGATAATATGGAATTTGCGCTCGAGTATGGTTGATTGAATTAGTTCCATATGCCCTCGCAAGGAATTAACATTCAACTGAGCTATTTCCAAATGCGATATTGAGTGTGAGAGGGGTAAACTATTTTGACTATTTGCAGACAGTCAGATCAATTTATCTAGATCAGCTTCAGTTGAAACGATGATTGGTGTCTGTCTATCATTCTTGCGAACAAATATTCAGAAGCACGAGCTTTAACGAGACGTAGTAGATGATAGAGTGCGGGTGCAAGAAACTCATTAACATAGACAAGTCCGTGTTGGTCAAGACCAAACACTTCTTTGAGAGTCAAATTTTTCTTAGATCTCTTTATTTTGATAATGTACTCTCTGACTTGGTGCGATTTGAGGGTGATAACGAAAGATTTTGAAGTGATTTGTCTCAAGTTATCGGTACGGACATTACTTGGCTCATTATGTAGATTATTTTTCTTTTTGTCGAGACTTCGAATTTCAAGAACATCGCTTAGGAGGTTCGGTATACCAAGGGCCTTGAAAACTTTCTCCACTACTTGCTCTGCAGAATCATTTATTGCTAAAGGCACACCAGATATTGTGATTTCAGTAGGGAGTGGAGCCGCGGTACTAGCCTTAGTTGAGTAAAGCTCATGTGATAGATTAATATTTTGTTGTAATAATTGCGCGTAATTTGTTTCAAGCTGTGCAATTCTTTCATCATGGGCCTTGAGTATACTTGTATGCTTTTCAATACAATTTACTTTTGCTGTATGATCAATATTGACTAAAGTTTGTTCAGCAATAAAGGCACTAAGATTTTTATTTAAGGCAAGTAATAAATCTCTTACTGACACATGAGGATTTAGATGTTGGGTTATAGGCAGTTGCGATGTAAAAGCAGATTCAACAGCTAACAAATCAGTTGACGAATCATGGTTTAATTGTGTACTCTGGTGTGTCAGCTGCTGAGAGATAAGCGTACCGGTAGAGGAAGACATTGAAGATAGTACAAGTGGCGACGCGGGCGGCGAGCCTGTTAAGTTGGGCATTTTAAATAGATTTAAGACGCAACAAGTATTAGCTGATTTAAATGAAAGATATGTCCTCCCACAACCTGGGTGAAATGATTTGGAGCAAGATATGCATGAAACCCTATTATTAGCAATAGCTTTTTTGCATTTATTGCACTTTAAATTTAAATTCGACATGCAGATAAATAAGATTGATAATCGCACATCTAACAATCAGCTGTTATAAAATAAACTAATGTTCGAAGTTAGAACGGTGCGATGATTGTATATAATTTATCAATCTATAGTGTAGGCGAAAGAGCTCGAAAGATCTACACACTATTACAGAGTCAGTACTTGCGAGAGCGCAGATCAAAATACCTGAAGTAAACACCACCACATGGACTCTGCGATAGTCCTACAAGGCTATGAGATGCGTATGCGTGCTGGGAGCAGACGGTAGAATGCTGTCGACAATAACTACTTCAGTGGTGTCGGTGGTGTAGCGGTGAAGTAAAGAGTTCGAGCGATGACAGCAAACTTGCGCGATAGATGATGTGCCGTGGGTTTGAGAGAGAAAGAGCACATGCGCAGTGTACAAGACCTTGAGAACGGCTCGGCGAAAAATCAGTGTTCCCAGAAATCGAAAAATCCATCAAACTTTTCATCGAGTTTCGTCAGTGTTCGTTTGTTAATTAGTAAATTTCTAATTGCGTTCGATAAAAGCAAATAAGTGCGTGCTTACGTCCTGAAACAAAACGCCTCACGGGCAGAATGGAGCAGAATCATGCCAAGAAAGAAAGAGCGAAAAAATCAGACGTTGACGTGTACTCACAGAGGTAGAGAGAGGCAAGAGAGAGAGAGAGAGAGAGAGAGATTGATTGATTGATTGATGTTTATTAGCTTTCTCAGCTATTTTATACACAGTGTTACATATTTTTCTTACATCTACATACATCTTACTTTACTGTTGACACAACATACTCCTTTAACATTCGTTTAAACTGTTCTACTTTTTCGCAACCTTTCAGTTCAGTCGGCAATGCATTATATATTTTCACTCCTTCATAGTACATACTCATTTGCGCACTTCTCGTTCTTCTAAATTGTATTACTATATTTTCCGCTTGCCTTGTTTCCCTACCACTCTTTGTTCCTACTATTTGTAGCCGATTTTTAAATTCTTTTGGCAGTAGATTCTTCACGGCTTTAAAGATAAATGTACAAACGTTATAGTACAATCTTTGCCTTATGGACATAAATTGTACCGCGCTCAGCATATCTTCTACTTTCGTATAGCGGTTGCATTGTAATATAACCCTCATTGCTCTGTTCTGCGCGATCTGCAGTTTCTTCAACTCTGTTTCATCCATAGCTACTAACAGTGTTGCACAATACTCAAAGTGAGGTGCTATGATTGCTTTATATATCACACATCGCGTATACGCAGATACATAATTCCCCATTCTGTTTAGAAAGCTCGTTTTTTTCCCTATTTTTTTTAACATATACTCACAGTGGTCTTTGAATCGTAGCTTGTCATCAATAATGATACCCAAATATTTTATTGACTCTACTTTCTCAAGTTTCGTTCCATCCAAACAATACAATATTCCTACTCACGACTTTCCTTACACTGCTGACAATCATATATTTTGTTTTCTCTACATTCATTTTTAATTTATTTCTTTCCATCCACTTTTCTACTATACTCAATAACATATTCATCTTTCTCTCCACTTCCGCACTGCTTTTTCCAGGTACATATATCACTGTGTCATCAGCAAACATTGTTATTGCACATTCCTCTGGACACAAATTAACTATATCATTTATATATATGATAAACAGCAACGGCCCTAGTACTGACCCCTGCGGTACCCCATATTCGTTGGGAATAACTTTAGACCATTTATCATTGAATCGAACTTGCTGTGTTCTATTTCTTAAGTACGTTCTGAACCACTCTAATACCCTGTCTCTAATTCCATATTGGTATAATTTGTCTAATAATATATCCCTGTCGATTGTGTCAAACGCTCTTTTTAAATCCATGAATATTACTCCTACCATTTTTCCTTCACTAATGTACACTTTCCATTCATCTACAACAGTTTGAATCGCCGTTTCACACGAATATTGCTTTCTAAATCCTGACTGATGCTCCGTTATGATGTCATTGGTTTCTAAATATTTTTCAATTTGATTTTTTACTACTAATTCGAGCACTTTTTCGTATAATGGCAACATGTTAATTGGTCTGTAATGACTTGCTTTTATGGCTTTGTTTATTTTTGGGATCGGTATAATTGTAGAAGTTTTCCAGCTGTCCGGGCAACATCCCTCCCGTAGGGATCCATTTATTATTTCCATAAATTTCTCTTTTATTGCACTGAATGCCATTTTTAGTATATCACTTGATATTCCTTCTTCCGTTCCCTTCTTTTTCGGGAGTCCCATCACTATCTTCTCCAGATTCTTTATTTCAATATGATTGAAGTTTTCCATTATACTTTCATTGTTCATCCTTATCCCTGTTATAATTCTTCTTCGGATTGGACTTCCAGACGTATCCCGTTGTATTGAATTAACTATATTTTTTACACTTTCCACATAGAACACATTAAATTTATCAGCTATACCACCTCCCATCATGTCATTCAATATCTCAAAATCTATATTCTCTACTTCTCTAGTACCTATTGATTCTCCTTTAATTACTTCTTTTAACGTTTTCCACATTTTTGTCGAATCCTCCTTATTATCGTCTATCATCTTTTCATAATATTCCTTCTTCTTTTCTTTTATTAATTTAACTACCGCATTCCTTTCTACTTTAAATTGCTGCCAATGCTTCTGCAAACCAGTAGTAATTGCTACTCCGTATTGTAACATGGTTACACTCATTAGCGTAAAGATTAATGTAATAAAAATCGATGCAATATAATAGAGTTAAACTCTTGGGCATCGATTGTTATTTTGAACGGCTGTAAGAGCCTGAATATATTTAGGAGTATCAAGACATCTGAGCAACAGACTCGGTACAAGCAAACCGAGGTTTGCGGGCACTAGGCCATTGAACCCATGCTACGTCACACCATCGAAATTCTCTCGCTGATGTAAACAGCGGGTCAGCGACCAGCTGGCCTTGATGGGCGGCGAGGGGAAGGCGGTGAGCGGGACGACGACTAGGCTACGAAAATAGGAAATGCGTTAAATTTAAAAATTATGATGCAGAGGGGAATGAGGCGAGGGGAAGCCTATAAAAGGCCGGTGCGGGGAGAGAGGAGCTCTCTCGGCATAAAAGTTTAAATCTGGAAGGACAGAAAATGAGAACAATAAGAGGTGTAGTTAAAAAAGTGGAAGTTAAAAAAAAAACAACAGAAGATACGTAAAGTAGAGTCGGCGTGCACTCCAGGAAGTGAAGCGAGTGAGTGACACTCCGAGGCCCGTCGAAAAAGAGGAAATAGAACAGGCGAGAGATAAAAATCGAATCGGAAATAACGCAGTGATGAAAATGTTCCATCATAAAAATTTAGTTAGTCCATAAGTTAGATTGCATAGGTGCGTAGGATTAATTTAGATGATCAAGCGAGTCCTCTCCAATAAAATAGGATTAAGGGGATAAGTTTAAGCATAAAGAGAAAGTGCATCGAACGAAGAATGAGATAAGAAAAATAGTGTGGATTTAACACCTGCACTAGAGACAGAAATTGCCCGTTTGTGTGAGTGGAAGTAAGACCGAGAGAGAGTGAAACGAGAGTAAGTGAGAAAGAATTGTACACAGAGTTGATACACTCTGTCCAAGGAGTGAGCGAATGCGTGCGGCGGTGTGTGTGCGGGTAACGAGGCAATACCAAGGCATCGACACGTAACCGAAGTACGAGCCCGAGAATACCGAGAATTTGTGCTCGAATCATAAGAAATAACATAGAAATAATCGCCGGAATTCCCGAATGTCGATGCAGAGTGGAATATAGAATTAGGAGGTGTTAGAGAATAGATATAGGTAGAATTAAGTGCATAGGATTAATCAACATGTAAAGGGTGGTTAAATTGTAAGGGCCGATGTTGAATGTGAACCACACCTAAACGTCAAGTTTTTTTCTGCATTTCATTTGACATTTCTCAATTTCAGACTAACTCAATTTGAACCATGGAAAGATACACAATCGAGCAACGCGTCAAAGTTATTCAGGCTTATTATGAAAATGGGCGTTCAAATCAAAATGCATATCGTGCACTTCGTGATTTTTTCGGTCAATTTAATCGTCCAAATGTGCGTACAATCGGAAAAATCGTGCAAAAATTTGAGCAAACCGGGTCTGTAGGAGATATTAAAACACCAGTGCATGCTCGTACAGCTCGTACTGCAGAAAATATTGCTGCTGTTCGCGATAGTGTGGCTGAAGAGCCGTCCACCTCAACTCGTCGTCGTGCCCAACAATTGCACCTCTCACGCTCGTCGTTGATGAACATTATGCATAAAGACTTGCATTTACACGCTTATAAGGTGCAATTGACTCAAGAACTAAAGCCTCTTGACCATTCCAAACGTCGTCAATGGTCAGAATGGTGGCAAGAAATGGCAACAGTGGATGATCAATTTTCGAAGAAAATCATCTTCAGTGATGAGGCACATTTTCACCTCAGTGGATTCGTCAATAAGCAGAATTGCCGCATTTGGGCGAATCATAATCCAAGAGTGATTGTCGAAAAACCAAGAGTGACTGTTTGGTGCGGTTTATGGGCTGGCGGCATCATCGGGCCGTATTTTTTCCAAAATGAGGCCGGTCAGGCAGTTACTGTGAATGGTGTTCGCTATCGTGAGATGATAACGAACTTTTTATGGCCCGAATTGGAAGATATGGATGTGGGCGATATGTGGTTTCAACAGGACGGTGCCACTTGCCACACAGCTAACGAAACAATGGCTCTTTTGCGCGACAAATTAAATGGCCGTGTTATCTCACGTGGTGGCGATGTCAATTGGCCGCCAAGATCATGTGATTTGACACCGTTGGACTTCTTTCTTTAGGGTTATTTGAAAGAAAAGGTGTACGTCGATAAGCCAGCAACAATTCAATAGCTAAAGCATGAGATAATTCGGCACATTAACGGCATAGAACCTCAATTATGCCTAAGCGTCATCGAAAATTTGGACCATCGGATCGAGGTGTGCCACCGAGGTCGCGGCGGCCATTTGGCCGATATTTTGTTCCATACATAATTGAACCATACCATATTATCATAATAAAACGAATTGACAATAATTTCCTAAATAATTTGTGTTTTATTCAAAATCAACATCGGCCCTTAAAATTTAACCACCCTTTATAAGCAAATATCGTATAGAAAAGTATAAATAATGGAGTGGGTTATAAATCAGGTTGAAAGGGAGTTGCCCGACTAGATAAGTGAAACAAGAGAAAAAGAGAGAAAAGCATTGTACACAGAGTTTATACACTCTGTAAAGGAGTGAGTTTGATGCGAGTGGCTGTAAGCGTGCACGGTAGAAGCTACGGGGTCAACACCAACTCAGTGATACGTAACAAATATTCGAGCCCGAAGATACCGAGAATTCGCACGCAAATATGGCGAAATAATAATAAAATAATCGCCGGAATTTCCGAATTTAAATGCACCATTTAGATATTAGAGACCTGAATCTGTAAAATAGCTGATAATGAGATTATTTCTTCTCTGTTAATAAACCCAAATCTCACTCACCTTGAAGTGTAACATTAATTAGTCCCGTGTCGAGCCCGAAATTCCCACGACAAATAACAATACATGATAACGATAAAAAAATTACCGTTACATTTGGCGCCCAACGTGGGGCTCGACATTGCTAAGAAAGACTGCGGTGGTGAGGTAGGGCGCGTGTGAGACAGAATAAATAAACTTGGTGAAATTAAAGTATGGATCCAGGCGAAAAAGCAAATCTCTCAACGGAGCTTGAGGAGTTGCGAATGATGGAAAGCTTGGTGGAACAGCATCGGCAGGAGGGGGGTGCTGAAGGTGGCGGAGCTTATGTATGGGAGTCAACGACAGCCGAGAATTTGTTTGATGACAGGCGGCGAATTGATAGAAGGAATATCCAGCGTTTTTCCGAGATTAGACCGATCGAGCAGAGAGAGGAGTTAGTAGAAGAGGACGCGAATAATCAAATGAACAGTGGAGTCAGCAGTACGCCGAGGCTTATCAACAGAACGGCGGTTATTCCACCGGATCCAATTGGTGTAGGGGATTTAATGCCGTTTTTGCAGGAGAAGCACGAGGAGGTGATAAAATCACAGCGGAAGATGGAGAAGAAGATAGACAAAAAACACGAGGAAGTGATAAGGTTACAGCAAGAGATGAAGGACGAGTGTATAAGCAGGATCTCTATTTTGAGAGAGTCGACGAAGGACGCACTAGAAGGGGAGATTTCGGCGGTGGAGTGCAGAACGGATAAAAAAATTAAAGAGGCCCGGGAAAGTATACTGGAAAATCAAAGCATCACAAATAATTATATACAACAACCGGCTGCTGGTCAGAAGGTGACTGCAGAAAAAGTGGAAAGGAGAACACAGGAAATGATGGCGGAAATCCGAGCGGCACAAGAAATTACCGAGGACCAAAATAAAAGGATTGAAAAATTAGAAGAGTCAACACGGAGAACCAATACGTCTATGAGCTTCGGACAAACTGTTGGAGGAGGTTTGAATGTCATACGATTATATACGACAGCTCAGAAACCACCTACATATAATGGCGACGGAAAAGAAAGGCCAATGAGATTTTTGAAAGAATTTCGAGAATTTTGTATCGCAGGGGGGATCGAAGATGCTGAAATTCGGCACGCTATCGGGACGGCTTTGAAAGGAGTGGCAAATGATTGGTGGCTCGTGGTCGAAGGAGCCATACATTACCTGCAGATGTTTGAAGAGAAATTTCGCTCAAGGTACTGGGCTCGGGACATGCAAGACAAGGTCAAGAAAATCTTGGAATTCGGATCATTTTACACGGAAGGACAGACGTTAACACGAGCAGAATATGCGACAGGTGTTATCGGTAACGCTCGGGATTTGAGCAAGAAATTGAGCGATGAGGATATAATACGTCGACTCGCAAAGCACTTCGATGAGGAGATGCGCAGTGCCGTGAGAGTTCCACAGATAAGTGACATCGATGAATTTCTGGAGTTGCTAGAGAGCACGGACGTGGCCGGTCCATTAAATTACAAGAGAGTGGCAGGTCGGATGGGGGGATACACGTCACAGGAGCCGCAGAGATTTTATAACAGAGGAGCGGCACGCGAGCAGATGGCGCGGCCATACTATCGGTATGAAAATCGAGAAAATGCTTCAAACAATGGCGGCAACGGTGGTCCATTGTCACCAGAACGCCAAGGTGGTGGGGGGAATAGACCACCATGGCAAAATAACGGGTCATGGCAACAATCAAGACCGGCTTGGCAGGAAAATAGAACCGGACCATTTCAGAGGCCGGAAAATAACAGACCGGCGGGACCTGAGCTGCAGAGACAGGAGCAGCAGCCGAACGGTCAAGTAAATAATATAAATCGTGGTGCACAGGGTCCGTTCGTGGCACACACGATCCCAAGAGAACCGGTACCAGAATGCTCGAGAGCAGGAAACACCAATTCGGGAAACGCATAAGCGTTGCGCCCGAATAAAAGAGGAAAATAAACAACAACATAGAGGAACAGAGTGCAACGTTAAAGAATGGAGAAAGGAAGAGCATCAGACAGAAGATGAACGCGAAGAAGAGAGAAAAGAAGAGAGCGAGGAATCAGCGAATAAAAGAGGAACAATGCAGGAATAAGGAACAGGAGGTGAAGAAGGTTGCAGAGGAGAACACCGAACGGCGAGGGCAGGCTGGATCCATGGAAAGCCGAGTTCTGGAAGACGGTAAAGGCTCATGTGAGAATAAGGAGAATATGTGTCCTGAAATCGTTGCTAGAGTTCAGGTAGTACCGGATATCAGAGGGCCAGCACCGAGGGTGGTCGACGAGGAAGAGGAGAAGCAGGTGGCGTGTTCGACGTTTATGGAAAATCCACGGGAGTATTTATACGAAGAGGTGGAGAGGAGCCCGAGTAAGTGGTACGACGAGATGCATCTGAGGTGTCCGGAGATACCAGTGGGGATTGCGGGAATCTTGGAGCTGAGTCTCATCGATAGTGGAAGTGAAGTATCGTGTGTCTCAGGGGAATTTTTCCGCAAGAATGAGGACATTTTAAAAAATTGCCCGGTACTGCCGGTGACGTCCACGCAGGTGGTCGAAGCATTTGGTGGGGAAACCGCACGCATCAAGAAACAGATTATGATCGAGGCAGAGACATATAGATCGACAGGAGCTTTGCAAATGTGGGTAGTGCCAAAATTGATTAGGCCTGTATTAATTGGTATCGACGGGATGTTGGCATTGAAGATCTCAATTGACTCATAAAATAAGGTTCTAGCGGTTGACGATGAAGTGGTTGCGGAATTAAGGGGTGGAATTTGGTAACGCGTAGACCCGAAGAATGTGCATTCGATTGAAACAAGTAAGATGTGTACTGTAGAGGACGTGAATGACAACCTCGAGGGTGAAATAGAGGTTAGCCTGACAGAGGAGGAGTTTGAGAAGAAAATGGAGGAATGTCGGGATCTGGATCCGGAAGTCAAGGAAAAATTCAAAAGAATTGTTGAAGAGAAGAGAGAGATATTCGATAGGCTACCGGGAAGGATGACAGAATATAAGCACCGTTTGTTATTAAAGGATCCAAAGCCCTATTTTCACCGCTCGTATCCGGTCTCGCTGGCGCAACGGGGGAGAGTGCAAAGAGAGATCGAGAGAATGCTGAGGATGGGAATCATACAGAAATCAGAAAGTATCTATATAAATCCTCTCATGCCTGTCACGAAGAGTGATAATTCGGTCCGTTTGTGTCTGGATGCTCGGGAATTGAATAATTATTTAATCAATGATTATAATAATGCACCACCAATTGAGGAGATTTTTCAACGATGTGGGGGAAATACAGTGATGTCTACGTTAGATTTAACTAGCAGTTTCTGGCAGATACCCTTGCATCCGGCATCTCGAAAATACACGGCATTCCAGCACAACGGGAAGTGCTACGAATTTACCGTTACACCGTTCGGGCTGAAGACCAGTACAGCAAGTTTAATACGAGCCCTTGATGTCGTCCTAAAAGGTTTGGATTTTGTAATTAATTTCGTTGATTATTTATTGGTCATATCAAGATCACATGAAGAACACTTAAGTCATTTACAACAACTATTTGAGAGAATCCATCAGCATGGAATAACTTTGAAATTCTGTAAATCGCATTTTTTTCCGGAAAGAAGTAATTTTCCTCGGACATATCCTTACGACGGAAGAACTAAAACCGGACCCCGAAAAAAAAGAGCTATACATGAATACCCACGACCTCGGTCGATAAAACAATTAAGAGGATTTCTGGGACTCATAAATTTTTACACGAAGTTTACAAATCGCCATGCCCATGAGACTGCACCACTGTTAAATCTTTTGAGAAAAGGAATACAGTGGAAGTGGGATGAGGCGATGGACAAAACGTTTATAAAAATAAAAAATCTTTTCTGTGATGAGGTAGTGCTTAGGTACCCTGATACCAACAAACCCTATACGCTTACAACGGATGCGAGTGCGTATGCGCTCGGAGCTATACTCGCACAGGAAGATGTAAATGGGGAAATGAAAGTGGTAACGTTTGCGAGCAGGACGCTTAAAGGAGCTGAGATAGGGTACATGACCACTGAGAAAGAATTGTTAGCTATTTTGTGGGCCTTACAAAAATTCAGGACGTATCTGAAAGGTGCCCAGGTACATATAAAAACGGACCACAAAGCTTTAATTTTTTGAAGACGTGTAGGTTTACGGCTGGAAAACTGATGCGGTGGGGACTAGCCATACAGGACTACGACATACAAGTAGAGCATGTCTCAGGAAAAACGAATGTGGTGGCAAATGCCCTGAGCCGAGTGAGAGACAACGAGGATGCACCATCGACCGAGAAGGATGGAATTGTGGTGGTTGCCGGAGTGTTGGCCGAAAAAATTCCGCGTGAATTGGCGAGAAAATTAAAAAACATAAAAGGGGTAAGGAAGAGCAAGAAGATTTACGAATTACGATGGATTTTCAGGGTGAAGAGAAGGAAGGAGGGGAGGAACAGAAATTTCGTTTAGAGAAAGGAATATTACAGAAGAAATCGAAGACCGGAATTTGGCAGGTTATAATACCAAAAAGTATGATTCAAGATATGATAAAGACGTGCCACACCATGTATGGGCATCTGGGTGCAAGGAAGTGCGGATATTAGAGGAGGATTTCACGTATCCACATATGGCAAAAATAGTTCGGAGTATCCTAGCTACTTGCGATACGTGCCAGAGAAATAAAATCGCAGTACAGACCAGCTACGCGGCGATGCAGAATATAATACCGGAAGGACCGGGGGATTTAGTATCCATAGATTTTTATGGGCCCTTGCCTGCATCGGTGGGTGTAGTAAAACATATCCTTGTGACTCTGGATGCATTTAGTAAATTCGTCGCTCTATACCCCATGAAGAAAGCGAATACGTCGACTATTATTAAACGAATATTCGACGATTATATTCCGAAATATGGAAAGCCACGAAGAATGCAATTCGATCACGGGACGCAATTCACGGCTAAGAACTGGATACAAAAGCTCAAGGACGAGGGTATTATGGCCGTATTTTCATCGATACGGCACCCCCAAGGAAATATCGTCGATCAAGTGAATCGAGAACTTCGAAGGTTTTTCCGAGTTTTCCTAACTAGTAACCATGCAGGCTGGTTTAAGTGGATAAAAATAATTGAAAATTGTATAAATGAGAGCCATCACGACACGACCGAATTCACACCGCTGGAATTACAGTGCAAGAGAAAGCCGCTACGAGAATGGAATAAACAGATGGGCATAGGGAAGGACGGGGATGACAGAATAACATACGAAATGAAAATTGAAATTGTGAGAGAAAAAATGAAAAGAAAAGGCCTCCGTCGGGCAGAGAAATTCGACGCGACCCATAGGTTAACGAATTAGGAAGTAGACGATCTGATGCTTGTAAAAGCGTTAAATGTGTCAGATCCGTTAAAACAGTTAACATCGAAATTTATCCCATTATATGAGGGACCGTATATAATTCAGAAATGCGTAGGTTTAGCTACTTATTTAGTTGTAGATTAAGAGAATAAGAAAGAGCGCGGTAGATTTCATGCGAGTATGTTTAAGAGATATCGGACAGAGACAGAACAGACAGAGAAGAGAGAAGAAGAAACGACCGAGTCAGCGATCACGGAAAGAAGGGAGACAGCGCGAGGGACAAGTACTCGAAACAATAACAACGAGATAACGATAGATTGGACAGAGACTACACCAACACATCGATGCGGGAATATAGGACTCGGGCTTAAGCCCTGACGTCACGACTAACGGAGGTACCAAGAAGAATGCCTCGATTTCCAAGGAAGAGGTGCGGATAATAGAACACCTAATTGGCTGGTGCGATCGATTAAAGGGGAAATGAACCATCAGAAGGAAGCAGTGAACGAGGAAAGCTATAAAAGGAAGGGACCGGACCACCGCCCCACAGAACAAGCGAATTATAAGTAAAAGGGTGCGACGAAATATTCAGAGACAAGCGTGAGATTTTCTTTTCTTTTGGAGTTTTTTTTTTGGTTTAAAAAAAATAATAATAATGCAACGGTTCGTAGAACACGCGGTGGAGTATATGACTCCGGGGGAGCCCTGCACCGTAGAAGTGATTACAACCTACCAAGGAAGGGGTATGGATGTGGCGGAGGAGCTGGTGGCGAGAAGGGGAGCGAGGCGGCTTACAAAAAATCCCTCGTTTGAGTATGGGTCAGACGGGGGATTCCTCGGAAAGCATTTCCGTCAGGACAGAGCGGCGGAAAGGAGGAGAAAGTTGAACACAACCGAAGGAGGACTGTTGACATCGAGACCGTCCACCTACGACAGCGGGCTACAAGAAGAACACGAGACGGAGGACGAATGGTCGGAGACAGATACCGGAGGCGAAGAAGAAGATGAAGAAGAACTACAATGGCTAGCAACGCCAGAGCCAAACGAAGAAACGAGACAAACACTGCTCAACTGGGGAATTATTACACAGACCACGACAGACGAGACGGACGGTGACGAGGACCGGGAAAACGACGGTGACGGACAATAATTAGATAAATAAAAAATAAAAAAGAAACATACTCGTGTTGGAATTTATTTGCGTTTTATTTTTAGAGATAAGAGAGAGTTCATTTTTGATATAAGTAAGATATAGAGAAGCGATCTACGTTCGATCTTACGATAAGAGAGTGTGATAACCTAGTTAATAAGCAGGAGCGAGAGAAGGAAGACCGGAGAAGCGAATACACAACATTGGTAGGTATAAAAGAAATATACCTAAAAAAAAAAGATAATATAAAATAAAATATAGCTGGTAGGAGATTTTGGAGGGAGTAGCGAAGGCAGCTCCTTCAAAAATCTGGGGGGATAATGTAACATGGTTACACTCATTAGCTTAGAGATTAATGTAATAAAAATCGATGCAATATAATAGAGTTAAACTCTTGGGCATCGATTGTTATTTTGAACGGCTGTAAGAGCCTGAATATATTTAGGAGTATCAAGACATCTGAGCAACAGACTCGGTACAAGCAAACCGAGGTTTGCGGGCACTAGGCCATTGAACCCATGCTACGTCACACCATCGAAATTCTCTCGCTGATGTAAACAGCGGGTCAGCGACCAGCTGGCCTTGATGCGAGGCGAGGGGAAGGCGGTGAGCGGGACGACGACTAGGCTACGAAAATAGGAAATGCGTTAAATTTTAAAATTACGATGCAGAGGGGAATGAGGCGAGGGGAGGCCTATAAAAGGCCGGTGCGGGGAGAGAGGAGCTCTCTCGGCATAAAAGTTTAAATCTGGAAGGACAGAAAATAAGAACAATAAGAGGTGTAGTTAAAAAAGTGGAAGTTAAAACAAAAACAACAGAAGATACGTAAAGTAGAGTCGGTGTGCACTCCAGGAAGTGAAGCGAGTGAGTGACACTCCGAGGCCCGTCGAAAAAGAGGAAATAGAACAGGCGAGAGATAAAAATCGAATCGGAAATAACGCAGTGATGAAAATGTTCCATCATAAAAATTTAGTTAGTCCATAAGTTAGATTGCATAGGTGCGTAGGATTAATTTAGATGATCAAGCGAGTCCTCTCCAATAAAATAGGATGAAGGGGATAAGTTTAAGCATAAAGAGAAAGTGCATCGAACGAAGAATGAGATAAGAAAAATAGTGTGGATTTAACACCTGCACTAGAGACAGAAATTGCCCGTTTGTGTGAGTGGAAGTAAGACCGAAAGAGAGTGAAACGAGAGTAAGTGAGAAAGAATTGTACACAGAGTTGATACACTTTGTCCAAGGAGTGAGCGAATGCGTGCGGCGGTGTGTGTGCGAGTAACGAGGCAATACCAAGGCATCGACACGTAACCGAAGTACGAGCCCGAGAATACCGAGAATTTGTGCTCGAATCATAAGAAATAACATAGAAATAATCGCCGGAATTCCCGAATTTCGATGCAGAGTGGAATATAGAATTAGGAGGTGTTATAGAATAGATATAGGTAGAATTAAGTGCATAGGATTGTTATGCCGGTACCGGGTAATTAGATTATTCGGTATTCGGTATAATATTAAAAAGTTATTATTTTTCGGGATCGTTTGCCGATAAGGAGATGGATCTCGAGTTATCGATGAAAACACGAATTTATGTAAAAGGAAGTATTTATTATAGGCAACGGTGACTTTCCGTTGTCTATTTAGAAGTAAAGTAAGAAAGTACAATAATGCGTTGTTTCGAGAATTTCACGAGGAACCAACCGTTCTCTGCTAAGTCGAAATTAATTCTGTCCTTTCGTAAAGCAGTTGCTAACTGTCTTCACGAAAATCCCTTAGTTGGCAGCTTTAGCTTTAGCCTATCGTAGATCGCCTCGCGAGTCGCTTCATGCTGCGTCGGCGTCTACTTCGCATCCCGTCTTGTATGACAGCTATCTTTCAGAATTCCATCTCTAACTGTGTCCGCTAAGGAATATTCCTGAGAATACGTTAGAGGAATATTCCGCGACACAACATCCCTCCCCCCTTAAAAGGAAAAATTTTCAAAAAAAATTTTTTCTTCAGTTGGTTTCCCGTACCTTACAATTTTAATACAATTTTACGATTTGATATATGATATATAATATGTGTGTAAAATGTTTCATTTTTGTTTGCTAGCTTCTTTCAAGTCGAGCAAGTCGTTCTCGATTGGGGGGACGATTGCATAACCTGGCCAGCTCGGTTCGAAGTCGTTCCTCTGGCTGTTGTCGTCCGAGAGGCTCGAGGTTGATAGTTACCTCGGCGGTTGCCGGGGTTATTGCTTCTCTAGTGCTCGGTGGTGTTCTGTTTCTTTTGTACCTGTAACATTTAAGCAGAACGTAGCCAACCAAGGCGATCGGCGCTATGGCGCCTAAGGAGTAGAAACTCAGGTTGTGGATGTGTTGCATCCCGTCTCCGGCAGTATGGAGGTTGTCCATGATTTGGTCGGCTCGAGCTCCGAGCTTCCGAAGCTCTTCGGGGTCTCGCAGCACGCTCTGTAGTGGGATGGTCCTCTCGGTCTGCGGCGGGGGTGCCCGAGCTTCGATCTCCGTTAATGTCAAGTTAAACGACGGGAGGTAGTTTTCCTGTATGATCTGCGATGTTCGCCCGATGGTTTTGATGCTGAAATCTCGGGCGGTTACTATACATACGCCTACCAAAGCCAGTATTCCCGAATTATTCAATATTTCGTGCTGAGTGGGATTTTTCCCACAATTTATCCCTATGGGGACCGGGGTTGGCGCGACGTATAACCATCGTCCTTGCTGTTGCATTGGAACGATTAAGGGATGTGTGATTTCGACAACCCTTTTCGCGCAGTTTTTTCCGTTACCGGTGTCCATTTTTGCATAGATTAGGACTTCGCAGGGCGCGTCGCGTGTGACCGGCATAGTAGGGTGTGTTGGTGGGCAAATGTACGATTTGCCCAGTACCTTGCAAATTTTTATGTCATCGTATGTCATCCTTAGGTACTTGCGATTCTCTATATCTATTACCAAGTGGGACTCGGTCGCTTCTATGTAGTAGTGCCTGCCGTTGTCCGCTCGCGTGGGTATGGGGTATACTTTTTGCATACTATATCGTTGCTGCCCGATCAGCGGTATGTCCAGCACGAGTACCACTGCGTTGCCTTCGCTGTAAGCCCTGGTATCGGCCAGTCGCGTAAGTGTTGACACTTGGTCACGTGCTATTGCGACCGGGAAACTACTGCCCGACGGTAGGTGTGGTAGTGCCTCTACGAGGTGCCTAGCGAGTGTGCGTGGCGGCAGGGACGTTGCTCGGGCCTTACCGCTAGCTATATCGTCCACCAGCCACACTAGCTCCTGTACGTCGCCGAGTAATGCTTCGACCGCAATACTTATCGCGTTGAGCGTCTCGTCCAGGTGTTGGCGTCTCTCTATGTAGTATACTTCGCTGTTAAGCGTGCGGTTGATATGCTGCATCCGGGACAGCAGGGTCTGTTCGTTAGCCTGTATGTGTTGCGCGCTTTCATTAAATAAGCAGAGCGTGGTTTTTATGATTTGTATGTGATTTTTTAACCCTTCCTTCAAGGTCTGGTGGGACGCCTCCGGGCGCGTTATCTCTTCGTGTAGTTCCTTTGCGTCGGTGGCATCCATGTTTCCCGTGATGGCTTTGATTATGCTTCCGAGGCCATCTACCAATCCTCGGCGCTCTCTGACGGGGCGCGTCCCGAGAAGGTCGAATATGGTCAGTATTCCTGTCTCTATTCTTTTCTTCATTCTCGGAACCGAGTCGCTTATGACGGGGCATATATCGTTGGCGCGAGTTTCGCTTTCGCACAGCTCCGTCAGACGTTGTAGGCTTTCGCTTATCTCCCCCTCTCGGTGCAGTAGTGCAGCGAGGTCCAGCCTGATTATCAGTCGCCACGTCGATTGAATTATTGTAAGGCTCCCTATGTTCTCGTAGTAGATGCCCGGAGTGCTGGCAAAAGTGCTGACGAGGTAGTCGGCTGTACGCGGTGTGGCTGTGGTTTGTCCATACCTTGCTGCGATTAATCTGCAATCAGACGAGGGGAGGAAAGCGTGAGTTCTCCCTCTTTCGTTGCAGTCTCGCGAGTTTCGCTCGAGGGCTTTTTGGCTCATTCTTGTTCTCACAACCCGACTGGAACGATGTCAACCATTCTTGTCCGCGTTTCCAGGGCCTCGCCCTACGGGGCAGTCCTCTGTAAGGGGGACGACGTAACTCCCGCGGTAATGGAGCTAATTGTAAGTACTCTCCTTACCTTGCTTGGAATTTTTAATGTTTCCATAAAATTCTTATTTATTTTAATTTTCATTTTTATTTTCAGAGCTGCCTGGTTGTGGTACCAGGGCCTAGTCGGCGCTGGCTGTCCGACGAGTTCCAGGAGCGAGCGGCTACTCGCCGTCGCCGCCAGGACAACCGCCGGGCGGTTTATTGTCTTTGGGGCCTGGGGCCGTGGCTCGGCGACGAGGAGCCTTATTACGATTTCGTCGGGCTGCGCCGGCTCTTCGCTGAGGAGCCGCTCTCTACTTGCCCTGCTTGCGGGACCGTCTTTGTTTAATTATAGTCATAATTCTTTCGGAAATTTATGTTTTTATGTTAATTAAAAATTTTCGAATTTACCTCGAGTCGTTAATGGAGTTCCTACCTTGCGCTCCGTGGAGCTCCCTACCCACATTTATTTAGTTTTTATTTAGTTTTTAATGATCAATAAATAGTTTCAGGCGGTTAGCATGGACCGCCTGAGTCTTCCGTCCCTTCTGGACGACGTAGTTGACGGGAGGCCTCGCTTCCACTATCTCGTGGGGTCCCGTCCACTTCGGGGTCAGTTTGGCCGACCGCCCCCTGCGCACCGTCTCGTCGCGGAGGAGTACGCGTTCGCCGACGCGGTACTCCTGCACCTGTGCGCCTTGGTCGTATATAGTCCTCGACCGTCGTTTCGCGCCTTCCAGGTTTTCTCGTGCTACAGTCCATGCGGCGCGTAATCGTTCGCGTAACTCTTGGACGTAGTCGTCGTATGCATAGGTGCGGCGGGGCTCCTGCTTCACGGCGGTCGGTAACTCCGCTTCGCGTCCGTACACCAAAACATGGGGTGACAATCCGGTCCCTGTATGTGGAGTGGTGTTGTACGTGAACATCGCGTATGGCAGCCACTCGTCCCAATTTCCTTGGTCCTCGTTTATGAAATTTTTCAGGTATTCAGCGAGGGTGCGATGCGATCTTTCTAGCGCGCCGTTTGACTCTGTGTGGTATGCAGTCGTTTGTATCTTCTTGATTCGGAGCAGTCGACACATCTCTCTGAAGGTCGAGCTGAGGAAATTCGTGCCTTGATCAGATAATATTATTTCCGGTGTCCCGTGCCGGCAAATCAATTCTTCTACGAGCGCTTTTGCTACTGTCGGAGCCTCTTGGTTCGGTAGTGGAATTGCTGCGCTGTATTTGGTAAGTGCGTCTTGGATCGTAAGTATATATTTTTTTCCGTTGACGCTTTCCGGTAACGGTCCTACGATGTCGACCGCAACTTTTTCGAACGACCTCGATGGGGTGTCAGTTACCACCATTGGTACTCGTTCCCTTTTCCCGATTTTATTTTTCTGGCAGGATTCGCACGATGTTATGTATTTTTCTAAGTCCCTTCTTATGCCGGGCCAGTCGTACTTGGTCCGGATCCGATGCAGCGTACGCCTGATACCCTGATGCCCTCCTAAGGGGGTGTCGTGGTATTCTTTCATGATTTTCAGGCGGTCTTCGAAGGAGGGAGCGGCTACGCCACTGCGGCAGTCGCTGCGCTCTTTCATAACGCTGTCTCCTTCTGTGCTGCTGGAAGTTCGTAGGCTACGGGCCCCTCCGTGCCGCGCTTCCTCAGCAGGCCTTTGCGGTGCTCTGTCCGCAATTTCTTCGCTCGGTGTGCCCACCGGTGGCTCCGCCGTTGGGTCGCTCTCTCTCTCGAGCGGCCTTGCAACGTTCGCCTTTCGCGGCCTTCCGCGCTTCGCGGGTCCGCCATACTGTGCTGGGCCCGCTCTGTCCTTGTCAGCGGTGCTCGCAGTCTTACCAGTGGCCTGCGTATGTAGCTTGCGTGGTCTACCCCTTCCCCGTCCGCACGGCTTTTCGGCGGGGCTGTGGGGTTCAGTAGAGTGTTCTGCAGGCACGCTACAAATCTCTCTGTCCTCTTCTGGCGCATTGGCCAGAGCGGCCTCTCTCTCTGCCGCGTTGCTAGGCTGGCCCGGGGTATTCTCGGCTCTCCGCTTTGTGCGGCTGTCCGTACCCGGGCGCTTGCTGTCCTCGTCTCGCTCACGGGCGAGCTTGACCTCTCGCTCCAGCGAGCTACCATGGCTATACGGGGTATCTTCGGCTGTCCGCTTTGTGCGGTCTTTCGTTGTGCCTACTTGCCCCGTCGTGCTGTCCTCTTCCGACTCACAGACTTCGTTCCTAGCTCTCGCTTGGGTCCTCGTAGTAGCGAATATACGACTTAACGCATCGGCGTTTGTATTACGCTTTCCGGCCTTATATTCAACGTTAAATTCGTGTTCGGCCAATTTAATTTTCCAACGCATTAATCTCGAACCTGGGTCCTTTACTCCGAACAGCCAGGTGAGCGGTTGGTGGTCCGTCACTACCGTGAAACGTGTACCATAAATATATGGTCGAAATTGAGCGAGGGCCCAAACTATGGCGAGTAGCTCTTTTTCCGTGGTCGTATAATTGAGCTCGGCCTTTGACATGGTGCGGCTCGCGTAACATATGGGCAAATCGTCCCCGATCTTGCCTTGCGATAAGATTGCGCCGAGCGCCCTGTCTGAGGCATCTGTCGTTACAACAAACGGCTTCGTGAAGTCTGGATACTGCAGTATCGGTGCTGTGGTAAGGGCTGTCTTCAGTTCTTCGAAGGCAGCGTCTCTTACTGCGGTCCACTCGAATTCGACCCCTTTCTGGGTTAATTCTGTGAGTGGCTTCGCGGTTCTCGAGAAGTCCTTGATGAATTTTCGATAGTAGCCAGCTAGTCCGAGGAAAGATTGTACTCTTTTTATATTTCTCGGTACTGGGAATTCCCTTACTGCTTCCAGTTTCTGCGGATCAGCACGTACGCCCTCTTTGGATATGATGTGGCCGAGGTACTGCGTTTCCTTGCGCAGGAACTGGCACTTGCTCGGTTGCACTGCTAATCTGGCTTCTCTTAGCCGCTGCAGTACCTCTCGTAGCCTGTCATTGTGCTCCTTGAAGGTTTTGCCGTGAATTACTATGTCGTCTAAGTACACATAGCATTTGACGCCCTGTAGTCCTGCTAGCGCGGAGTTCATCAACCTCTGGAAGGTCGGTGGGGCGTTTTTGAGTCCGAAAGGCATTCGGTTATACTCGAAATGGCCCTGTGGTGTGGAAAATGCGGTCTTTTCCTTGTCTTGCTTTGCCATCGGGATTTGATGAAATCCAGAGGCGAGATCCAAGGTCGTATAGTATCGGGCCCTTCCCAACTGGTCCAATATCTCGGTGATATTAGGCAGTGGGTACGAGTCTCCGATGGTGGCTTCGTTCAGTTTCCGAAAATCCACTACTACGCGCATTTTTCTCTCTCCGGCTGCGTCAGGTTTCTTCGCTACAACCAGCAGCGGGGCGTTCCATTGACTCCGGCTAGGTTGGACAATGCCTTCCTCAAGCATTTCGCGGGTCTGCCTCTCTACTTCTCTCTTGTGGGTCTCGGGCAGCCTGTATGGGTGCACCTTGATGGGCTGCACCCCCTCCTTAAGGGGTATCACATGTTCTACCATAGGCGTGCATGGCAGCCTGTTCCCCGGGAGGTGGAACACATCTTCGTATTCTTTCGTGATCTCATCGAGCGCTTAGCGCTCTTCCTTATTGAGATTTCGTGCGTCTAGCTCTTGAGCTAGTCGCGCGAGGCGGTCGGCCCCTCGCTCCGCGCTGACGGTGCATACTTCGGGCGTCGCGGCCTCGGGACCGTGACCCACTGCCGTTATCTCTAGAGGCTCGAGTTCCACCACCGGGCGTTGTACCTCAACAGCCTTCTCTGTGGTGTTTATTAGACTTACTGCACAGCTGCTACCGTGCGGCGGCGTGATGCAGGCTCCCATTATTACTCCTTTTCCGAGTTCCATTTTAGAGAGCAGTCCGATAAATTTGCTCTTGGTCGCGGCGTAAGCGACGGTCTCGCTGCGCGGCGGCAGGGTCATCTTCACCGAACCATCTAGAAGCGGCATGCAATGTCCGTATAGTTTAATCATTTCGCCGTGCAAGATATCTGCTTTATGATGTTTAATGAAGTCCATACCAAGCAGTCCGTTGACCTTCAACGGCACGGTGCTCGGAACGATGTAAAACCAATGCTCTACATTTAGAGCCGGCGTCTCGAGCGTGACGTTCGCCATTCCTAGAGGAGTAAATTTTTCTCCCGCCACCCCTTGTAATTCCACTTTGCAGTCTTTCACCATAGTCTCGGGTTTGAGACAGTCTTCTTTAATGATGCTGCATTGGGCTCCGGTGTCTGCCTTGAGGGTGAGTACCCCAGACACGGCCAGCGATGCAATAATATCGAAATCACTGGCGGTGGCACTCGACGCCGGCAACGTTACTTGTAGCAGTTGTAGCTTGCTTGCGGGCTTTTCCTGGGCTGTTAGTGTGTTCAGCCTCATCGTTGCCAGCGGGCGGGTGTCCGTGTTATTCCGACCGGTACCCGTCGTTACTGTCGTTTTTTTTTTCCTTATCTTCCGAGTCCTTTTGACGTTGGGGCTGCTGTATCGTCCGAGCGGGTTCGCTCTGGTTTAGCGATAACCTCTTTCTACAGTCCCTCCACACGTGGCCCTTCTTCTGGCAGTAGTTGCACACGATGTCGACGTTGTGTATGGACTTATTTTCACTGGGCATTGGCAGGCTCACTCTTCCCGATCTCCGGGTGCAGTCTCGTGCCAAGTGTCCGGCGTTCCCGCAGGTGAAACAATTTTCGTTCTGCCGGGATGGTGCGCCCTGGGACCTTCTGGGGTGGCTCGACGCTCCCCCTAGCCCTCCCTTAGGCTGCACCATGTTGGTTATCTCTATGGCCCCGGCCACGGAGTCATGCAACGTTTGGTAATTTCGAGCACGTACCAGCACTTGCACCTGGCCGTGCAGGCCGTTTTCGAAGTTGGCCTGTGCGCTTCGTCGTGTGACGCTCTCGACGGTAATCTTTTGATCCTCGGTTTGCAACGGCTCGCAGAGTATTTCGGCGATGTCTACCGTGATCCGCTCCGTCCGTGCCGCGTAGGCGGCGATGTCCTCGTTCTGTCCCTGCCGGAGGGAGCTGAACTCCATTTGCAGCGCGGCCAGGGACTTCCGTTGTCCGTACAACGCTTCCAACTCGCTCCTGAGTTGCGCCATGGTGCTGATGGTTTTGTGCTGCAGTTGTCTTGCTGCTGCACCCTCTAGCTTACTCATAATGATCAACTCGAGGAGAGTGTCATGCTCCTCCTCTGCTACCCTGCGGAATATCGTCTCGCAGGACTTTAGGAAGAGAGGCAATGCCTTTGAATCTTTGCCGTCGAATGTTTTTACCATTTTTATTCCGAGACTGAGGCTGAGCATGTTTGAGGGCCTCTGCGTCTCCTCGAATCGCGCGCGTCTCGGGGGCAGCGCGGGGGGCGGGATGTCCTCCATCCCAGCTCCTCCTAGCCGTCGCTGGAGCTCGGCAATTTGCTCCCGTAAGGAGTGGATTAGTTCGTATTCGTCTGCACCTACCTCGTTGAGCGTGCTCGCCAAGTTTCGTCTTGCTGACGGTGTTTCAACCCCCTGTAGCTCGCGATCGAGTTCGCGTCGACTTTGCTCGTGTTCGCGCTGCAGCCTTTCGCACTGCCGTCGGGCTCTTACCAAGTCACGGTGGCTCCGGTCGATCGCCTCTAAACGATCTTGTACTCTCGAAGTCACCGATCGTGCCGTTGTACCGGTGGCTGACGGGAAACCTACGCGATCTATCGTTTGCAAGCTTCCGAGTTCCCGATCATCTATGTCCTCCTCAAGGCGTTCAGGCGTTCGTCCGCCAGTAGCCATATTGAACACGTCGTCGCTACCTATACTACTGTTATCGCGAAATGCCGTGCCCCTGAGAGGGTTTACGCCGAACTCGGCGTCCAGTCGGCCTGCGACGGCCTCTTGCCTATCGATGGGGATTCGTCCCGACGGCGCGAGCTCTGTTAACGCCCTGCGCGCTTCGTATACTATTTCCCCTACGGCGGCAGCTAATCCAGCTGTGGAGTCTGCCCCTTCGCCGGGAGTCGCAGTTCCTAATGAATTGACTCTACGTTTCAGTTTCGCTCCCCTAAATATCGGCATGTTGCTAGTTTCGCGGTGGACAAACTCTAAAATATGCTCACAAAATTTCTAGAGATATTTTCTCCAAATTTTCCAAAATATTTTTCCTGACTGGCTTCAGTTTATTGGCTATGTATGAGTATAAAGTAACCGCCACTTACAGAAAGATGATCTGGTAGACGGTCCTTTCCATTGCGATGTCCTCGGGTGCTGTTCCTTCGGTGCTGTAGACCCGTTGTCTCTTAGCTTTCCTTGAAGGTTGGTCCAGTTGTCCTCCCTGGTACCGTTGACCCGTATCTCCGTTGGTTCCTGGGTTCGTCCTTGGTGCGTCGCCAACGATTGCGCGACGGCTTCTTTTCGAGTAGCTGCTATGCGTACTCGGTTGCACACTTTGTGCGGTTTTCCGCGACTTGACGTGACACCGTCAATCGGGACTTTAAACGGTTGACCAATACGTCACCCCGCACCGACGTTCACTTCACGCTTCGCGTTGGATTAGTCGGGTTTTCACGAACTACACTGGTGTCCTTGCACGCGTCGTAGTCGTCACTTCAGAGTATTCTCAACTTTGTCCAAAACACTTTTGTCCTAATAAATCGCGAATCACTTAACTTCGGCAGATCCCACCGCTGCCACCAAATGTTATGCCGGTACCGGGTAATTAGATTATTCGGTATTCGGTATAATATTAAAAAGTTATTATTTTTCGGGATCGTTTGCCGATAAGGAGATGGATCTCGAGTTATCGATGAAAACACGAATTTATGTAAAAGGAAGTATTTATTATAGGCAACGGTGACTTTCCGTTGTCTATTTAGAAGTAAAGTAAGAAAGTACAATAATACGTTGTTTCGAGAATTTCACGAGGAACCAACCGTTCTCTGCTAAGTCGAAATTAATTCTGTCCTTTCGTAAAGCAGTTGCTAACTGTTTTCACGAAAATCCCTTAGTTGGCAGCTTTAGCTTTAGCCTATCGTAGATCGCCTCGCGAGTCGCTTCATGCTGCGTCGGCGTCTACTTCGCATCCCGTCTTGTATGACAGCTATCTTTCAGAATTCCATCTCTAACTGTGTCCGCTAAGGAATATTCCTGAGAATACGTTAGAGGAATATTCCGCGACACAACAGGATTAATCAACATGTATAAGCAAATATCGTATAGGAAAGTATAAATAATGGAGCTGGTTATAAATCAGGCTAAAAGGGAGTTGCCCGACTAGATAAGTGAAACAAGACAAAAAGAGAGAAAAGCATTGTACACAGAGTTTATACACTCTGTAAAGGAGTGAGTTTGATGCGAGTGGCTGTAAGCGTGCATGGTAGAATCTACGGGGTCAACACCAACTCAGTGATACGTAACAAATATTCGAACCCGAAGATACCGAGAATTCGCACGCAAATAGGGCGAAATAATAATAAAATAATCGCCGGAATTTCCGAATTTAAATGCACCATTTAGATATTAGAGACCTGAATCTGTAAAATAGCTGATAATGAGATTATTTCTTCTCTGTTAATAAACCCAAATCTCACTCACCTTGAAGTCTAACATTAATTAGTCCCGTGTCGAGCCTGAAATTCCCACGACAAATAAAAATACGTGATAACGATAAAAAAATGACCATTACAGTATGCCTTATCTCTTCTTCTTGCAGCTACTATTATGTCTTCTGAATACCATTTTTTTCCTTCCCGTACGCTTGGAATCTTCACTATTTTTCTGGGTGCAAACCTATCTAGTGCACCCACTATGTTATCAACGAGCATCCTTGCTCTTTGGCTTACTTCTACCTCTTGAACTTGTCTTGTGGTAATGCTTAACATCCGTGTAAATTCCTTTACATCAATTTTACTATAGTTTCTTGTTTTATATTCTCTATACTCATTCCTTTCCTTCCTGTTACCTAATATGACTTTTATTCATGCATGATCCGTTATCTTTAGCTCATGTTCCACCTGCACTTGTGCACACCTATTAGCAAATAATAAATCGATAGTAGTTCGACTGTCTTATGTTATTTTTGTTGGTTTATTAACGTATTGCTTCATTCCTAGGCTCAGCATTCCTGTTATCAACCTCTTTTTGTAGAACGTTTCTATCGTGACATCTATATTAAAATCACCTATTATCAAACAATCTCCTTTTATTGTTAGTTCCTCAGTTATTGTATGTTTTCTATGTGTCTTATAAATTCAGCATCCGACGCACTTGGCGAATGATACACAATTACTATCACTCCTTTATAATGTTTGTCCTTGACCTCTATTCCAGCACACCAGCAGTTTGATTCTATTTTATTTATTGGTATCATATCATATTTAATATCATCTCTTATGTAAAGGGTGATTTTTCAAGAGCTTGAGAACTTTTTTTTAAAAAAAAACGCATAAAATTTGCAAAATCTCATCGGTTCTTTATTTGAAACGTTAGATTGGTCCATGACATTTACTTTTTGAAGATAATTTCATTTAAATGTTGACCGCGGCTGCGTCTTAGGTGGTCCATTCGGAAAGTCCAATTTTGGGCAACTTTTTCGAGCATTTCGGCCGGAATAGCCCGAATTTCTTCGGAAATGTTGTCTTCCAAAACTGGAATAGTTGCTGGCTTATTTCTGTAGACTTTAGACTTGACGTAGCCCCACAAAAAATAGTCTAAAGGCGTCAAATCGCATGATCTTGGTGGCCAACTTACCGGGCCATTTCTTGAGATGAATTGTTCTCCGAAGTTTTCGCTCAAAATGGCCATAGAATCGCGAGCTGTGTGGCATGTAGCGCCATCTTGTTGAAACCACATGTCAACTAAGTTCAGTTCTTCCATTTTTGGCAACAAAAAGTTTGTTAGCATCGAACGATAGCGATCGCCATTCACCGTAACGTTGCGTCCAACAGCATCTTTGAAAAAATACGGTCCAATGATTCCACCAGCGTACAAACCACACCAAACAGTGCATTTTTCGGGATGCATGGGCAGTTCTTGAACGGCTTCTGGTTGCTCTTCACTCCAAATGCGGCAATTTTGCCTATTTACGTAGCCATTCAACCAGAAATGAGCCTCATCGCTGAACAAAATTTGTCGATAAAAAAGCGGATTTTCTGCCAACTTTTCTAGGGCCCATTCACTGAAAATTCGACGTTGTGGCAGATCGTTCGGCTTCAGTTGTTGCAGGAGCTGTATTTTATACGGTTTTACACCAAGATCTTTGCGTAAAATCTTCCATGTCGTCGAATAACACAAACCCAATTGCTGCGAACGGCGACGAATCGACATTTCACGGTCTTCAGCAACACTCTCAGAAACAGACGCAATATTCTCTTCTGTACGCACTGTACGCATTCGTGTGGTTGGTTTAATGTCCAATAAAGTAAACTGAGTGCGAAACTTGGTCACAATCGCATTAATTGTTTGCTCACTTGGTCGATTATGTAGACCATAAATCGGACGTAAATCGCGAAACACTTTTCGAACCGAACACTGATTTTTGTAATAAAATTCAATTATTTGCAAGCGTTGCTCGTTAGTAAGTCTATTCATTATGAAATGTCAAAGCATACTGAGCATCTTTCTCTTTGACACCTTGTCTGAAATCCCGCGTGATCTGTCAAATACTAATGCATGAAAATCCTAACCTCAAAAAAATCACCCTTTATAAGAGTGCACCACCTGTATTCCTATTCTCCGCATCACATCTGACTGCACCATAGCCTGGCATATACACTTCGCTGTCACCAATTTCAGCTGTCACTCTGGTCTCTGATAACGCTATGAATGCGGGTTTCATTTTATCCACTATTTGGTATCGTATTTCATCCTTACGTGCTATCATACTTTGTGCATTTGTATACCATAGCATTTCCTCCTTCAGTAATTGCTAATCGTCCCATCCTGCTCTCCTCTTCTCTTCTAGGATTGCTCTTTTGTACGTTGGGCATTCCCGATCTAATGCATCACGTTCCATGTTTATCTCCAAGTTGTATGCTTTGTTTTTAAACATGCAGTTTATGCACTTGTTTTTCGTCGCTGTAAATTTATTCGTTTCGTGATTTCACGCACATTTATGGCATGTTTCCTCTCTTGTGCAGTTCTTGGCTATATGATAGTAGCCCCAACATTTGTGGCATCGCTTCACATTGACGTGGTTGTAAACTGGACATTTTCTCCATCCCACGCTGATCTTACCTTTGCTCAGTATCTCTTGGTGGGTTCCTTCATCCACTATCATTATTACTGATCCTTCGTGTCTCTCTTCTTTGTTTATTCTTTTGACAATTTTCATCTCCCTTCCTTCCTTTTCTTCCATTGCATTCTGTTTCTTTATTGTTTCAACTAGCTCATCATCCGCCAGCTCTATTTCATCCACTTCCATGTTAACGATCTTAATTTTTTGTTTTTGTTGCTTTGCTTCCATAACTTTAAATCCCTCGCCCATTTTCTCTTGTACTATGGTCTTTAGCTTTTCTATTTCTTCTGTCGTTTCACAGCCCAAAATCACAGTTCCATTACTGCCTTTCTTTAACCTTGTTACTCCCACAGCCATGTTTTTTTATGTCTATCTTTTCTTTGATCTTCTTTTTCGTGGCCTCACTTTCTTGTTGTTCGTTAGGCTTAATAATTATAACCGCCTCCTTTTTCTTTTCTTTGACTGCTCCACTATAGGTTCCTGTTACTTCCCTTGTTGTACCTAGAACTCCTCCTGGTATCATCTTTTTTATTTCTTCCATTTCGATCTTCATGCCCTTCAATTCTTCTTGTACTATTTCCTTAATTATCACCCTAACTTCATTCTTGCATGCAACTTCGTCCTTTATTTCTTTCACATTTTTCACCAACCAGTCTATTTTTCCTTCGATATTTGCCGTCGTGCTAATACCTCTGCTTCCAGTAAATGATCTCGTCGAACCCGATTGATCTCTGCTGTTACCTGCACCAGGTGTCAACGTCCTCTGGCTTTCCTCAACTACGAATTTATCGAATGGATCATTACATTGCACTAGTTCTCTGTTTTTATCGTACCTCTTATGTTTACACACACATCCTGGATGATAAAACAGTTTCCGGGATAAAAATAGAGAGAGAGAGAGAGAGAGAAAGACTTCAATTATAATTCTCTAATTATTATGCTATAAAAATAAGAGACACAGTAAGATCAGGTATTTTTTAAATTAACCAATATTTTATGGAAAGCACTTTACACATTTACCGTCGTATGCAACAGCCCTGCAAACACGGTAATCCACGCTCGGAGATTCCTTCACCGTTAATTTTATTTTTATCGCTATACGGAATTAATTTGTATTATCACTCGTAATACTGCTTTTAAATTGTTTTTCGCTGTTTGTGTTGTCATCACATTGTACTGCTGAAAAAAGAATGAAACAAATATTTAATTGAACGCACTGGTCAATAGAAAACATCGTGTACAGAATAATCGATACTATCTTACGTGATATGCCACGACTCATTATACAAGGTTGGCAGCGTTGATGATCATCTGCCACCGACGACAACTGTGTATGAGGATGGCGGGTGACACCTTTCTTTCCCGAAGTTAGATCTATCTGTACAGTGTATGTATTCTACTCTCGCTCTCCATAACACGAATAACGAACCCTCGGTGTCGGTTCATATGCAGGGGCTGCTCGCTCTGCAAGACATTATTTTTTATAATTAAAAATAAATATTACATGATTTTAAATCACGATTTTTAAATTATTTTATATTTTTTACTTACCAAGCTCTGCTGCTTTGCTGCTAATCGACATTGGCACGTATTCCATGATCTGCTATGTTAATGAAACAAAGACGTGCGCTCCGTCTTCTTTCTATCGCAGACCTTTGCTGATGCTTCGGTTTTAGGACTGTCTCTCTCTCTCTCTCTCTCTCTCTCTCTCTCTCTCTCTCTCTCTCTCTCTCTCTCTCTCTCTCTCTCTCTCTCTCTCTCTCTCTCTCTCTCTCTCTCTCTCTCTCTCTCTCTCTCTCTCTCTCTCTCTCTCTCTCACCATGACTGACCTCGGTGTATACTTTATAATATTTCGAGCGAAATGTACACTATATATAATTATGTACAACAGTGTCTTTATCACAAATAGCTGCACATACGGAGAATTATTGCGTTAGCAATGCAACACCCGATGCATGATCAGCGATATGACCACGAAACAGCACAATTATTTCGGACAAAATAATTTTCATAAACTCCGTATCCTCCGGCGTTAGCAAGATCGCGATGTGCTCGAGCGCTTCTTCAAAGAATTCCTTGGAACCGATGATCTCATACGCTGCTGCACGAGGCATTTCACTGACAACTATCTTTTCACGGACATATGATACCACCTCGTTCATACACCGTTGAATCGTTTTACTTTTGCTCTCTAGAGCCTGCAAATGAATATCAATTCTTCTACTTATTTCGACGAGCATATCAAATGTAGGCCGCTGAAGAACAATGTTTGGAGAGTATTTTCGGAAGCGTTTCCGTTTCGATTCTCCAGATTCCTCTTGATTCTCGTATTCCTCATTAGCGCTATCACTTATTTTGCCAAATGACACAGCTCTGTGCTGGTAACACGAGGTTAAAAGTATGTAATACGTTGTGTCCTCTATGCGGGTATTACACATTTTCTCGGCATCAGTCCCATGAGCTTCGAAATATTGTTGTACGCGAGAAAAATCACTTTTAAACACTCAGCACTCGTCCGCACCGAGTGTAATTCCGGTAAAAGTATTCGACAATGTTTTCACCACTGGTGTAAGAGTACACGTAGAGTTCAACTCGAGCCCGTCTACGATTATTTTACCAAATGATTTATTTAAACCGTACATAAAGGGGTTCGCTATATATGGCGATATCGCGTGAGATGTAGCACCGTTATTTGCCATTTTTATTGCTTTCGTGTAGACTGTAACTTTTCGAATGAATCGTCGGTGGTGTTCATACTCCGTTTTATACAGATTTCCCCCACCATCTAGCTGCATCGCCTCTTCTTTTGATACTGCAAATCATACGACTAAAAATTGCTAGTCAATATCCTTTGATATTTGTCGCATTCTCCTCAACAGCTTAGTAACAGCAGCAGCAGCAAATATATCCCAAAACTCTTGCATACTCTCGCACACTTAGGTGCACACGCACACCTCGACATACAGATAATATGTGTCATGAAATATATGTCATAAATAATATTCGTCGACGAAATTTGATGATTTTCCTCATGGCCGAGTGCCTTGAAATTAGATGAAAACAATATGACTTTCATCAGCGAAACTCGATAACTAAGTACATCACCATCGCTAAATATTTCCCTAGGTCTTGCTTTTGTAAAGTGATCGCGTGCGGCCATCTTCTTGGTTAGTCGTATTCATTACATCGCTGCAGTATATGCAGAGAGAGAGAGAGAGAGAGAGAGAGAGAGAGAGAAAGAGAGAGAAAGAGCTTGTTAAAGGAATATATATATAAAGGAGCCGCTTTGAAAATTCTCTAGTTAATTGTCTGATTTACTGTGGTTACTACTACTACTACTACTCTAACAGCACAATCATGGTCAGAGTGGTAAAGCGCTCATCGATAAGAAAATTGATAGAGTTTATATTGAAGCGTAGACCGTCGTTGCGTTCGCGGTGGGGGAGAAGAAATTTACAGATCACCCTATGGGAACTTCCGACACAGACGGTTGAGTGTCATTAGCGCGATTTAGTTGACGCGTATAATATTGGATTGTTTGATAATCAAATAACTATTGATTCGGTGGTGCGTGTTATTCGTCGACGCGGTTGGCTGAATGAACCTGCTCTGCAACCCATACTCAATGAAAGACGTAAGTAATATACAGCGCTAATTACTTTTATTTTATTTCCTTTATTTCATAAGATTTTTATATAGTTCGACGGTATCAAGACGAAGAAATGGGATCCGACACCTATGATTTCGATGAGGAGGGTAGAACCGATTCAGATGATCACAGCAGGGACAACGATGACGACAGCTCCGCAGGGAATCGTTGGATAAATTTTACCCAACCATTCTGCGGCTATAAACCTACAAACGGTTTTTTCATGGCAGGTCCCTCGAGAGAACCAGATGAAGCCGTCGCAGGCCCATCGCGACAATACAGTTCAAACGATGATACTAACGGCAGTACAGACAACGAGGAAGAAGAAGAAGAAGAAGGAGAAGAAGAGGAGGAGGAGGAGGAGCAAGACGTAGACGATGACGACGAGGAGGAGGAGGAGGAGGAAGAGGAGGAGGACCCTGTAGATTCAGGTAAGCTTTTAATAATACAACTACGCTGACAAAAATAGAAAAATTACGCGGATAATAATAGTAAAATGAAAAAACAGGGTACGAGACGGACCCAAACGTTTTGCGCTTTGCACGATTCACTGTGCCAAGACCGCCGACAATCGAGTTGGTTTACGAAATGCGTAGGCGGTTCCCGGGTGCAGTCGACGGATTCGAGGACTAGAAGGAAATATAAGTTTGTAATTCTTACGTTACACGAATTATATACATAGTATATAGCTAGCGACAAACAAAAATTTTAATTAAATGAAATAAAAATTCTAATAAATGGTTTAATTATGCTTGCACGTGGACAGACTGGCGATGGAAGAACTGCTGCACGGGGTGGTGATATTTTGCCTCCTGGTGAACGTTTCGGTATCGACAATGAGCAGAGACGCTATTTTCCACGCTTTAGGATGCACGGTCGAGAGACAGATTTTTATTTTCGTCAGCCACCGGACGGTATCGATCATCTGACATGGTTCGAGGGAGGTGTACGAGATGTTCTCACGCGCCTTGCCGAATCGTGCGAAGGACATGATTATGTGGGTATGACTCTGAGCGTACCCACTTTCGCGCAGGGACGATATATGGCGACTAATGAATAGTGTAGCTCAGAGCGCGTGTGAATTTCGAATAGACGCTGGTACATGTAGAAAGACGACATGTATAGTACGAGGCGTCGAAGGAGCTGGTGTGGGCACTAAGCTTACACACGAGTCTATAGCAAAAAAGTCAATTTTACGCATAAGTAATCGCGATAATTTGTGTCGACAACGATCCCTTGTCACTGCCCGAGCGCATGCCGAACGCGGTCAAATACGTGCGGGCGAGCTACACAGACGATGGTGTCAAATTCGGAACGGGCTTCGAGGTGCGCAATATACAGCAGCGATAGAGCTCACGCGTAATGCAGGGGTAACGACACCGTCTAGGGGGTGTGGTGCCCGCGAAATTCAGCTCTTTCTGGAGTACTTGGTTCACGAGGGTATAGCGATTGTTGTTTATGAATTTCTCACCTTCGGAAAACACGTTCCGGCTCTGTACGATAGGCGAAAATACGTACTCACCGCAACAGGTAAAATTAATCATACACTCTTTATTCTCTATTACGAGCGTTCTCATCACTATCAACCGATATTAAATCTCGCCGGTGCGCTAGGTAGTCGGGGGTTCTACACGCAATGTAATTCTAAGTATGTTCGAGTACTCGAGCATCGATGTAGCTATCAATGTGCTCGATGTAAATCCACTTATTGCAACGGTAATAGAGACTCTCAGCCTGAGTATTGCGCAGACTGTAATCGTTCGTTCTTTGGTGCTTTTTGCCTCGCTCATCACAAGGGTGAGGGCTCCGCGGGTATCACGTCTCGTAAATATAGCCGGTACAGCGTCTGTAACGCATTGAAAATCTGTGGAGGCTGCTCGCGTATGATTGAAACCACAGATAAAAAGATGCATGTATGTGGTATATCGTTTTGTATTACTTGTAAACAAACGCGACCGACTACGCATGCATGTTTTATAACACCTCTTAAGAAACCAGAGGCGCAAAAGGAGAACAAAAAAGACAAGTCTTCCACGAGATTTTTATTTTATGATTTTGAGACGCAACAACACGAGCAATTGCATGATGATAAATCGACACGAATTCACGAGCCGAATTCATGTGTTGCGCAATGCGTATGTATGGCATGTCTGGATATCACAGATATAGAGACCGATTGTGCTAACTGTGGTAAACGTGAATTCGTGTTTATCGATGATCCTGTTGGGGAGCTCGTGAAATTGGCATTATCGCAAAAAATTAAAAAGACCATCTGCATCGCCCATAATGCTAGAGGTTTCGACGCACAATTTATTCTACGGTATTTAATCGAGGTGCAAAAAACACAGCTGCCCTCTCTGATTATGAATGGTACGTAGATTGTCTCGATGAAAATCGGCGATGTCGTTTTTCTCGATAGTGTAAACTATTTACCCATGGCTCTTAGCGCTTTACCTAAGGCCTTTGGTTTCGCTGATGAGGTGGCAAAAGGTACATTTCCCCATTTATTCAACACACCGGAATATCAGAATTACTCAGGTCCTCTGCCAGCTTTGCATTTTTACTCACCCGATACCATGTTCTCAGCGGATCGCGAGCGCTTTTTAAAATGGTACGAGGAAGAATCGAGTCGCGTATATTATAAATTTGATTTTGCGACGCAATTTGTGCAATATTGTCGTACAGATGTAACGGTTTTGAGACGAGCGTGTTTAGCTTTTCGAGAGTTACTTATACGTTGTGGGAGCGTGTGTCCGTTTACAGAAGCATGCACGATAGCATCAATATGTATGAGAGTATTTCGAAAGAATTTTCTACAGAAAGATCACATTCGGTGTTACCACCAGGGGGGTATCGCTGGGGCGATAAGCAATCGCGCAAGGCCGTCGTATGGCTCGTATGGCTCGAGCGTGAGCGCAACTGCGTTATCGCACATGCTGGACGCATGAGAGAGTATCGCTCTCCGACCGGCCTACCGGCTGTCCACGGATACTACGTGGATGTGGGGATCCATCACGTTCTTCAATTTCACGGCTGCTTTTGGCATGGTTGTCCGCGATGTTATCGCGTGAATAAAGATACTCGAACTAAATTCGGCGATACAATGGATGAGCGATACAAGCGTACCGTTCTTATTTCTGGGCGAATCAGATCGAAAGGGTACACTCTAACCGAAATATGGGAATGCGATTTTGACAGATTACTCGAGAATAACGAGGAAATGTCGATATACGTGATAAATCACGCCATGGTCAAGCAGACGCCTCTCGAACCACGCGATGCATTCTTTGGCGGTCGAACAGAAAATTTTGTAAGTTTGTACGACGTCGCGAATGGGGAGCAGATACGCTATGTGGATGTTTGCTCACTGTATCCATAGGTGTGTAAGAATGGAAAATATCCCGTTGGACACGCGAAATTGTACGTAGGCGACGAGTGTCGAGAACTCGTAGGACTTGAAAACGATCTAACAAGGAAAGGTACTTTGGTGTCCCCCTCCGATTTTAATGCAACTCACGTATGTTGTAGAGCATCGAAAACTAAAAGACACGTATTTTTTTTTATTGGCGGAAAAACATTTTTAAGGGGTGAAATCGCCCTTTAAAAATAGCATGTCGAGGGGTGATTTTGCAGTTTCACCCAGAAGGCGTCAACCGATTTTAATAAAACAGAAACCAAAATACTCCTCATTGAAGACAATAAAAATTCCACGTGGAGTTGAAGAAAAAAATTCATTTTTAGGGGTGAAACTGCATAATCACCCCTATTTTTGAAGGGCGATTTCACCCATTAAAAATGTTTTTCCGCCGATAAAAAAAAAACGTGTCTTTTAGTTTTCGATGCTCTACAACATACGTGAGTTGCATTAAAATCGGAGGGGGACACCAAAGTACCTTTCCTTGTAAGTGTCGTCGAGGGTCTCGTGAAGTGTACCGTGGTGGCACCGCGCGATTTGTATATACCTGTACTGCCTGTTCGCATGCATGGGAAACTACTGTTCCCCCTGTGTAGAACGTGCTGTACAGATATGGACACATCCGAGGTTTGTACACACGATGACACGACTGAGCGAGCGTTTGACGGCACATGGGTCGTGGACGAACTGCGAAAAACTGTCGCTCGGATATAAGGTGACGTGTATCTATGAAATGTGGCAATACGTTATTACGCAGTATGACTCGACAACGCGACGAGGCGGTCATTTTGCTGAGTACATCGATACATTCCTAAAAATAAAACAGGAGGCGAGTGGACCGCCAATAGAGTGTAACGATGACGAGGAAGCAATAGAGCGTTTTATAGTATTGTACAAGGAGTCTGAGGGTGTATATCTCGAGCGAAGTGCTTTGCAGCCAAATCCGGGTTTACGTTCACTCGCAAAATTGGCTCTTAATTCATTCTGGGGAAAGTTTGGTCAACGAGAGAATCTCACGCAAACCGTTATCGTTTTCACGCGTGCGGAGCTAATGAATTTACTAGCGAGTCCTGAGATTGAGGTGACGGGGATGCTACCGGTTAATCACAAGATTATGTATGTAAACTATGTGAGCAACCGCGATGCTATCCAACCATCCCCGACGTCAAATGCCGTGATTGCAGCATACACGACGGCACAGGCACGCCTAAAATTATACAGTTATCTTGAGAGGCTCGAGCAACGAATATTGTACTGCGATACGAACTCGTGTATTTACGTGAGCCGCCCCGGTGGTAACGAGTATGAGCCGTCAATCGGTCAATCTCTAGGAGATCTTACGGATGAATTAAGCGAATACGGGCCTGGTAGTTATATAACTTCGTTCGTTTCGGGAGGACCAAAATTTTACGCATATCTTGTTCGTATACCCGACGGTACGATTATTGAAAAATGTAAAGCAAAGGGTATCACGCTGAACTTTGCGAATAGCCGTCACGTAAATTATAACGCATTACGATCTTTCGTGACAGGAGCAAGGAGCGTACCTATTATTTTAAAATTCGACGCTATTCGACGTACGGAATTTCATCATGTAGTAACGCGTGAAGAAACGAAATCATGCGAACCTGTTAACACGAAGCGAAAGCGGCACGGGATGTACTCTAATGTACCGCACGGCTATTGTGAAATACGCTAATTAGTATAACGCAAAAAAGTATATAGATTGACGGTTGAATTCGCGATATTTAAAAATAATCTTTTTGTCTTATTTCATGTATCATATTGACTGTGTACAATACGATTAAAAAAAAATAATAATAAAATAAAAAAAATAAATAAAAATCATTGTATTATGTTTAAAACCGTTGTCAGCTCATTCTTTTTATGCTACTATTCGTAGCAGTAGCTGCTATCTCTCTACCGTTCCCTTTTGTTCTGTGTTTCTCATCGTTAATTTTTTTTGTCCCGTCTTTCTTATCGAGTGTTTACTTTTGTTCTGACTTTCTCGTGCTACATCCGTGGATATAATATTGCTGTTTAGAATTTGATGATTCGTAAAATTTGCATATAGAGATGTATGCATAGTGAAATAAAAATATTGCTTTATTTGTGAGAAATATAAAAACTAGCGTTATTTAATTTACATACGACGTAAACACCAGCTTATACCGCGGGCCCGCGCTTCATTAGCTAGTGCAGGCGCGCCGCGCCTTATCAGCTATTTAAGGCCGCGAAAATAGCAGATGCGGCGGGGTCGCCGCCACCGCCGCCGCCGCCGCCGCCGCGGTCTAAGCTTATTTAAGAGTCTGCTGATTGATTTTGATAGACACTCATCGATATGGATACACGTTGGAAACATCCATGGACAGCTGTGATAAGCGGTCTTACGGGTTGTGATAAAACATATTTTGTAAAAAAATTCTTTAAATACATGCGCGAAATGACGGATGCCCCGTTCGAGCGTATAGTTTTTTATTACTCAGAGTGGCAGTCCGGGTATTCAGAATACGGTGATAAAATCGAATTTTGCGAGGGTTTACCGCAAGCAGTAAACAACTGGAATGATACAAGACCTAAACTTGGGGTCATTGACGATCTAATGCGCGAGGCATCCAACACTACTGTGGTCGATCTTCTCACCAAGGGTAGACATCATAAAAATCTTAGTGCAATTTTCATCACGCAAAATCTCTTCCATCAGGGTCACGGGCAGCGCGATATCTCCTTAAACGCTAATTATATCGTAGTCTTAAAAAATGCGCAAGATCGCGCGCAAATTCAGCACGTAGCCCGTCAGGTGTGTCCCGAGAATCCGCGATTTTTGCAGGAGGTATATTTCCATGCAACTGCCGCACCGCACGGGTATATATTATTCGACTTGAAACAATCGACGCCTGATAATTGTCGATTTCGCGCCTGTATATTTCCCGATGACCAATACCATAACGTTTACGTGCCTCAAAAAGCAATAAAAGATCCCGATGCGTCGCGCGATGTACCAGTAATGCGCTTGTAATGGCGTTGCGCGGACCTCTCGATAAAAAGCAAATAATTATATTGGAAGCGCTGTGTTATGTGAAGCAAGAGCAGCGACGTGCAATTTTGCGCAAAGCAGATGGAACGCTCATACACTGTATATGCGAGTGTGCTCTAAACGTTTGACAGGCAAACGTGAGTGTAAACAACGTGCAAAAGAATCATCTGCGAAGGCACGCGACAATTCTTCGACGACTAGCCGCCAAAAGGTGAAATTGGAGCGGTAAGAGGGAGATTATCATCGAGCACTGTGTCGGATTTCTCAAGTAGCTTCTTGTGCCTGTCTTAGCTCACACGAGACATGGAATATGCCTGAAAGATGGAACTTATTCCTCATGATAACATTTATCGTCTCGGTGGACTTGCACGTACAACTGCTGCTGCTGCTGCTGCTGCTGCTGCTGCTGCTGCTGCTGCTGCTGCTGCTGCTGCTGCTGCTGCTGCTGCTGCTGCTGCTGCTGCTGCTGCTGCTGCTGCTGCTGCTGCTGCTGCTGCTGCTGCTGCTGCTGCTGCTGCTGCTGCTGCTGCTGCTGCTGCTGCTGCTGCTGCTGCTGCTGCTGCTGCTGCTGCTGCTGCTGCTGCTGCTGCTGCTGCTGCTGCTGCTGCTGCTGCTGCTGCTGCTGCTGCTGCTGCTGCTGCTGCTGCTGCTGCTGCTGCTGCTGCTGCTGCTGCTGCTGCTGCTGCTGCTGCTGCTGCTGCTGCTGCTGCTGCTGCTGCTGCTGCTGCTGCTGCTGCTGCTGCTGCTGCTGCTGCTGCTGCTGCTGCTGCTGCTGCTGCTGCTGCTGCTGCTGCTGCTGCTGCTGCTGCTGCTGCTGCTGCTGCTGCTGCTGCTGCTGCTGCTGCTGCTGCTGCTGCTGCTGCTGCTGCTGCTGCTGCTGCTGCTGCTGCTGCTGCTGCTGCTGCTGCTGCTGCTGCTGCTGCTGCTGCTGCTGCTGCTGCTGCTGCTGCTGCTGCTGCTGCTGCTGCTGCTGCTGCTGCTGCTGCTGCTGCTGCTGCTGCTGCTGCTGCTGCTGCTGCTGCTGCTGCTGCTGCTGCTGCTGCTGCTGCTGCTGCTGCTGCTGCTGCTGCTGCTGCTGCTGCTGCTGCTGCTGCTGCTGCTGCTGCTGCTGCTGCTGCTGCTGCTGCTGCTGCTGCTGCTGCTGCTGCTGCTGCTGCTGCTGCTGCTGCTGCTGCTGCTGCTGCTGCTGCTGCTGCTGCTGCTGCTGCTGCTGCTGCTGCTGCTGCTGCTGCTGCTGCTGCTGCTGCTGCTGCTGCTGCTGCTGCTGCTGCTGCTGCTGCTGCTGCTGCTGCTGCTGCTGCTGCTGCTGCTGCTGCTGCTGCTGCTGCTGCTGCTGCTGCTGCTGCTGCTGCTGCTGCTGCTGCTGCTGCTGCTGCTGCTGCTGCTGCTGCTGCTGCTGCTGCTGCTGCTGCTGCTGCTGCTGCTGCTGCTGCTGCTGCTGCTGCTGCTGCTGCTGCTGCTGCTGCTGCTGCTGCTGCTGCTGCTGCTGCTGCTGCTGCTGCTGCTGCTGCTGCTGCTGCTGCTGCTGCTGCTGCTGCTGCTGCTGCTGCTGCTGCTGCTGCTGCTGCTGCTGCTGCTGCTGCTGCTGCTGCTGCTGCTGCTGCTGCTGCTGCTGCTGCTGCTGCTGCTGCTGCTGCTGCTGCTGCTGCTGCTGCTGCTGCTGCTGCTGCTGCTGCTGCTGCTGCTGCTGCTGCTGCTGCTGCTGCTGCTGCTGCTGCTGCTGCTGCTGCTGCTGCTGCTGCTGCTGCTGCTGCTGCTGCTGCTGCTGCTGCTGCTGCTGCTGCTGCTGCTGCTGCTGCTGCTGCTGCTGCTGCTGCTGCTGCTGCTGCTGCTGCTGCTGCTGCTGCTGCTGCTGCTGCTGCTGCTGCTGCTGCTGCTGCTGCTGCTGCTGCTGCTGCTGCTGCTGCTGCTGCTGCTGCTGCTGCTGCTGCTGCTGCTGCTGCTGCTGCTGCTGCTGCTGCTGCTGCTGCTGCTGCTGCTGCTGCTGCTGCTGCTGCTGCTGCTGCTGCTGCTGCTGCTGCTGCTGCTGCTGCTGCTGCTGCTGCTGCTGCTGCTGCTGCTGCTGCTGCTGCTGCTGCTGCTGCTGCTGCTGCTGCTGCTGCTGCTGCTGCTGCTGCTGCTGCTGCTGCTGCTGCTGCTGCTGCTGCTGCTGCTGCTGCTGCTGCTGCTGCTGCTGCTGCTGCTGCTGCTGCTGCTGCTGCTGCTGCTGCTGCTGCTGCTGCTGCTGCTGCTGCTGCTGCTGCTGCTGCTGCTGCTGCTGCTGCTGCTGCTGCTGCTGCTGCTGCTGCTGCTGCTGCTGCTGCTGCTGCTGCTGCTGCTGCTGCTGCTGCTGCTGCTGCTGCTGCTGCTGCTGCTGCTGCTGCTGCTGCTGCTGCTGCTGCTGCTGCTGCTGCTGCTGCTGCTGCTGCTGCTGCTGCTGCTGCTGCTGCTGCTGCTGCTGCTGCTGCTGCTGCTGCTGCTGCTGCTGCTGCTGCTGCTGCTGCTGCTGCTGCTGCTGCTGCTGCTGCTGCTGCTGCTGCTGCTGCTGCTACTACTACTACTACTACTACTACTACTACTACTACTACTACTACTACTACTACTACTACTACTACTACTACTACTACTACTACTACTACTACTACTACTACTACTACTACTACTAAATTTATGTATAAATTTAACGGTCGAGGAATCTCCGAGCGAAGATTGCCGTGTTTGTAGGTATGCTGAATGCGAAGATAAACGTGTAAAGTGATTCCAATAAATTATTGACTAAATAAAAACTAATACCTGATCTTACTGTGTCCCTTATGTTCATAGTGTAAGAAATAGAGAATTATAGTTGAAGTTGCTCTCACTCGGTGCCGGATCATATCTCCGACGTTTACTACAGAGCAAACGTTTTGAGAAGAACACACCGCAAAGCGACACACACGTGAAAAACCGCTGTCGATCATTTAAAGCGCTGGACACATGGTTATGATTCAGTGGAGGTTGTTATCTTTAAGCCCATGTTATTCTCTAGCCGCATCCTAAGCATTCAGTCTGTCTTTGGCATCATACGCGCAAACATTAAAAAGCAATATGGATTGGCGACACGCGATATGTATTTGTGTGTGTGTGTGTGTGTGTGTGTGTGTGTGTGTGTGTGTGTGTGTGTGTGTGTGTGTGTGTGAGTGTGTGTGTGTGTGCGTGCGTGCGTGCGTGCGGCGCGCAAGCGTGTGTGTGTTCAAGAGGAATTCTTACAGTCGTCACCCTGGATAAGAAAGCCGTCGTACCATTAGCCAGCAGCGCAATGGTGAGTTAAAAATTTTATTTCCAGTATGTGACCGACTTTGCTCCATCTTGCTCTTATCTCTACTCTTCTTTATTCACCAGCACCCACACCATCTACTATCTCCACGTTACCGACACTGTTTGAGCATAGTGGGTAGCGTGACGGTGGAAAAGTGCAGTAGTGGGTGTGGCCGTATGGTGGGGGAAGGAGTGGGGATAGGAGTGGGATGGAGCAAAGGCGTCCACATAATACTCGCATAGGTCCCGGTTCCAAGAAGACTATCCGGAGCTCCTTAGTCCCCGATTATTTATACCACCTTGTTGGATAATCAGCTGGCGCACGGCGACCGATATTCGTCGGTGCCTACGTCGGCGCCTACCTGTTGCGGTGCTCCAGCATACGGAGTTCGATTGAGCCGAAGATAGCCGAGGCAGGGCTTCGGGAAGCCGAGGCTGTGTCTCGTTGGCAGGCCGCGTCGAGCGAGAGGATGTCTCTCTCGCTTGACTTCGATTTCGCTCACCGGCTATCTCGCTCAACTGACTTCAGCGCCCAACGACGCTTTCATATCCCGCAGCCATGTTGGATATTTTGACACTTACGTGAAAACCCGCACGGAACAGCGCACGCATTTGGAAGGCTCGGACAATTTTCACATCTCTCAACCGGATTATCTCAACCTTCGTTTGCTCACCAGGACTCAAAATCAGATACGAGTGCATTGTTACAATTTACCATAAATTCAATGGCAATGAGGAGTCGGATTCTCATCAGTACATCACATTTTTTGGTCTCACTTTATGGCGGGCATCGCAGCACATGTCACGCCATGTTTCCTCTCAGCTTAATTTGCCGGTATAATTAATATAATTATGCAGGTGTTCTATATTCGCTGTACTTTCCCCCAGTACATCTGCTGGGAGAGTACAGCGACTATACACTGCTCATTTTGTGCATCTTCATTATATGTCGTATTGTGCTATGAAGTGCTGCCTGCATAGCTTGTCTCATGCATGTAGAGCACTCGAGCAATTTCAATTGCAAGTGCTCTCATTTGTTCACTGCAACCTCTCTTCGTTAAGCTGCTGAGAGCTCGCTGTGAATTGTTATAACGCCTTACGCACTCATTCTCTCTAGCGCAGCGTGCTACGCAGCACTGACTGCTGCACGCACACCGCTCTCTACGCTCTCAGTGTTCACAGCGCACAATTAATATAATTGTCTGTTGGTTCTCAGCTCTTAGATTAAAATCAATTTACTTGTTTATATACAGCTTTTAATTCTTCGATTTGTCAGTGTATTAACTTTATATAATTTTTTGTCATTTCCTAAATTTAACTTTTTTTGTATTTATTGTTTACTTTGAAATTTTCTAAATAACACATAAACTGTATTTTGCATACTGACATGCGGAAGGTGTAATAAACCACTTTTTCTGAATACCATCTATGCGTCTGGTTTATTTTCACCCTGTCCTAAGTGAAGCTTCATTAGTTTCAATATATTCACAGATCTGTCAAACAACATTCTCTGGACTTCTCAAACACACCTTCTAATTGCTTTTTCTCTGTAGCTTCGTTATCCGGTGCGTGCGTGTCTCGCATATTTTTTTGGTGTGTACGCATTTCTCGGCTCAAGTTTTGATTTGCTCGACGTTATTGAAATTATTGCCTTAGCCTTTGACATACTGTTCCGACTTTATAAAAAAGTGCCGACCTGGTTCTTTGACCTGCTGCCTCGCGCCTTTCTGTTATATTCGATTTCAATCAGTGCAACCTTCACATTCTTTCGGTTTCAGCAACCGTTTCAACTATTACTTATTCGATATCTACTTATATCGATGTGCGGTGCCGAAATTGTATCCCAGAATTGGGTCAACTGCAGTTGATTTAGGTCCATCTTCACGCACAAACCAAACGTCAAATTTCGGTAAACTTTCGGTCTCTTCGGTCTATCGGAGTTGTCAGAGGCGGACAAATTTTTAATGAATACGAAAGTAGCCATCAACCACTGTTTTATAATATAATATAACGATACTTTTATCAACGCAGTCACGGTTAAAGTTCTCTTACGAAAATGTATGCAGCATGAATATTTATTTTAATTGATTATGACGAAACTGAAAATATGTAAGCCGGTACCGTAATCGTATGCAAAAAATATGACACTCCCTTTGCAAATAGTTTCGAATCACACCAGCCGGTATGCCACTTGGCTCTCCGCACATTGCAAATATCGTCGGCGATTCCATTTCGATTACGTGAAATTCTCAGTGGACTCGCTACGTACCGGCCGATTTAATAACTGTTTGTATAACGCTAGAACACTCACATCTGTTTTTGAATGCTTTTGTAGATATGACACGAGCATCTTTGACGCTAAGCCCGAAAAAATCACAATCACCATTAAGGAAACCAAGACGTTATTTCTCTTCGAAAGGCCTCAATTAATCGAAGAATTCGATACTACCGATGGTCTCGCAATTAAAGAAGGCAACAAGAGATACGAGTACACCACTGTTGGCACCGGCTCAAACAGAAAACTCATGAATGCTGAAACTCAGACTTTCCGAGTTTACATCAAATCCAGATCGACTAATGCTGATCGGTATAAGCGTCTGAATTGTGGAACTTTCGTGAATAACTGGGTGATGCACGATACCTACTCCGCTTCTGAATTATTGGCCGATAAGGATGAACACTGTGTGCTATTAAACGCAGCAATGGAGAACCGAATTATAGAGAACCAGGTTCGAATAAATCTTTATTTGGGTGTGGTTCCGAAGAGGTTATGCGTCTGATTGAGTTCCCTCAATGGGTAAAACTTTCAGTTTGGATGGGGCTCAACGTCCATACACAAATGTGTGGCAAAAATAAAACGCGTCTTTTTTTGTTTTATACTAGGTGCAGAGGTAGTCTCCACAGGCTTCGATTCGTGCATACAAAATTAAATCTTTATTAATACATTCATAAATAATTTCATTGACTTATAAACGTATATATAAAGAAACAATTTGTTCCTGATTCGTTCCTATTCATACGTATGGTTTGTGTTTCCGTTTATTTTGACCCAGTACATAAGATCCGATGTAAATTATCGCGCGGACAAATGATCCCTGAGGTTCTGAAGTTCCTTTAGATTCGTCAAATTCCTTTTGTTTTGCTTCCTAACCGAGGAAGGTTTGTTTTCATGAAAAATTTCTTTTGATATTGTGATTTCAGAGTACTTAAAAAGTTCCAAAAAGTCGAACATTCATATTTAGTAAAAATGCCTTTGCGTGCACGTGTGTGCGCGAGTGCGCGCGCGCGTTTGTCGGTGTGAGCATTTGTGATGAGCCAGAAAAATAAAGTTGGCTATATTTCGAGAACAGGTTGATAATTCTGAAGTTTTGCACGTAAGTCGGGTAGTAGATCGATCAGATTCTGCAATTTTGCTAAAATCGCTAACGGGTGTCTCTTTTTGTAAATAGTAATTTTTAGTAAATCGAATTTTTCTAAAAAAGAGTGTGATATCTCTAACTCTTGAAAATTCTGAAGTATTGAGCTAAGATTTTCTATAAAAATGAGATAGGGGACAATGATGTTCGGTGAGCTTAGCAAGAATTCATTGAGCCGTTCATATTTTTAACAAATATAAGTTTTTTATATTGTAACGGTAAATTTGTGCCTCAATGCACCACGTTACCTATGACTGGTCCAAGTTATTTTTCCCTTCCTTTATGTTTTCTCTTTCGAGATGGGCGCCAGGCGCTTTCACGCCGGAAGGAAAAAATACCGAGTTGGATGACCAGCCTCAACCCAGGCCAGCTACAGCTGTTCGAGGCAGAGTGGGTGGTTCGGACTGTCAAGTCACTAATTAGTCAAAATAAAAGAAAATACGAGTAAAATCAAGTAATTAAAGCAAGTCATTAGAATGAAGGAACGCGGTCAAATAATAAAATACGATCAATAAATACGTCAAACGATAAACAGGAAGATAGGCGACTAAATAAATAATAAGAATAAATAAACAAATAAAATAATTGCAGTAAATAATTCAAACAACAACAGCAGGTACGGGGCTTACAAACTTCTTTATTTCTTGGCGAACCGATATTAATCTCCAATAAACATCAATTTAGAATTCAAATAAAATGTCCCGTAAAATTAGTCTCTCATGTTCAACAATTTTCCAAATCTAGTCAAGTGTCTAAATTTTAATCCTTAACTCAACGGCAGCAGTTATCCCACGCTCTCACTCACTCTCATACTGTGCCTATGTCGTGTAGCATGGTCTCGCTCGCCTCTAATTTCGAATGAAATTTATCTATACGTTCTCAACGTCTGGTAGTCATGGTTCACCGTCTGCGATACGGCCTATCCCGAGCTAATCCCACATACTTTCCAACAAAACCAAAACAACGGGACGTCGAGAGGTCACGTAAACGAAGCGACCCACGGCTGGCTATTACAATTCCGAATAAACTATGCCGTGTAAAAGTCCGACCACCGGGATTTTCTGCGATACGTATGATACCAAATACCGAATAAATAATCGTCGATAATTCGATAATAATAAAGAATAATAATAGTAGTAAAATAATCAATGTGAGAGTAATACTCTCGATCGGTACCTCGCGGCTAAAATAAAATATAATGAATAAAATATAACAAAGAAAATATAACGAATAAACTATAACCAATAAACTATAACAAATAAAATATAACCAATAATAAAGAAAGAATAATAAATAAGAAACAAATAAATAATAAATCAAATTAGGAATCAAAAAGTAAAACCGAGAAACGTCGATTGATTCGAAGGCTTCGCGACGCGGTCCATAACGTGCAAGTCCCTTCAATACGAAATTCCCAACGGGACGACGTACTAACACGCGCACGACCTTCCCAATCCAAACACAAAGACACTCAAGTTAAATTATCCCGATCAAAATCTATAATCTAGTCACAATCCGTGACACCGTCTATTCCGTTCAAATCCCACACCAATTCATTAACACATTCTAAAGCACTCTGGGATAACGGCTTAACGTGCGCACGGTTCCATTGACAATAGTAACAATTAATTAATACATTCACTTTTCCCCGGCCTCTATCCGTTACACGATCTCGAGGTTACATGCTACCGACGCCGCAGTTCCCGATACAAATTAATACTCTGCCGTAGTGTACGAGAGCCGCAGGTGTGACTAAGGTCGAATAGCATTTCTCACAGAATTACAAAAAAAAAGAAAGATAATAATCCAATAATGGCGAAAGACCGTAGAAGGGAAGCGAGCTCACCGGGACGATGACGAGGTGTCATTCCTTGAAATCCGGTACGAAGATGATGATATTAATTCGAGTCCCTCCTCGATTAGCTATCGGGTGCGGCTTCTCGTTTGAATCCTCCACTTGACTAAGTGTTTGATCCGGCGATAATTACGTGTACAGAAGAGCGGGACAATGATACTTTTCACGCTACGTCCTCCTTGCTCGACGATAACCGGGAAAAAGCCCCGAGGTCCGTTCGGCCCGCGTGCCCGTGGACTATGACCCCCTCTTAGCGAGCCGAACTCGGTTAATTAGGGGAACCGCTGTCGCACGACGACAGCGTCTAGCGCCTCGGCTGGACGACGCAAATATTAATAGCAGATAATAACAAGGTGTAGTCCAGTCCGGCAAATGAGCCCCGTGAGATAGACTGGTCATTGCTAGTAGACCAGATGATCGAGAATAGATAATAGCCTATCGGTCGGAGATGAACGTCGAGCGGGACGGCTGTAGATCCCGACTACGAGAACTGGAAAATGTCTGTATCCTCTCTCTCTCTTCCTTCCCGTTTCTCGGTCGTACGATCGCGTATAATAGATATAAAAAAAAATACAACAAAAAAGAAATAAATAAAGAATAAATAAATCACAAAAATCCCCCTTACAACCCTGAGATATCGTGCTGGTAGTCGTCGAGAGAGGAGGACGTAGCTCGAATATTCTGCCACGTTACAATATGTTTCGAAAAAAAATCTATTTTTGCTTCAATTTTTGTAAATTGTTACCTTTTGAACAAAAACTTGGCATATAAATTGGCGAGGGAACAAGGATACTTGGTCTCTAAATTGTTAAGAATCGAAAGTGGGGACAAAATTTTATAAAATGTGTAATTTTACTACATTTTACATTTTTTCCTAATAAAGCGTGTTCTTTTTAATTTTTGAATACTTCCATCAATCAAGCCGAAACTTGAACTTGAATTTTTTTAAATATTCGTGACGGAATGTTTGTACTGTCAATCAAGATCCATACGTATGTGTGTTAGAGAACGCGCTTGTTATTAAGACCTCAACACGGGGTTTTGTTGCCCCACTTCGTTCTCCGCTGCATGAGCTCTTCGGAAACTTATCCCATTCTTTGCTCTGTTAATTTAAAAACATTATTCATTCTATTGCAACTTTGATTTTCCTGTAGAGTAAGTTTTTTTCAAACAAATTTTTATTGAAATTTAAATGTATTTGAACTAAATATTATTTTTAATGCTTTTCGGTGTGTGGCTGCAAAAAGAGACCTCTATAATTTTGGTATCAATTGAAATATCTCTTGACTTGAATTTGGTAGGTAACTTGAGCAACCATGCCTGCTTCGTTTTCTGGCAGAAAAAAACAGATCACTTACTACAGTTACATATCGAGATAACTACACGCGATATCGTTGATACTTTATTCTTATAAAGGAATTCATTGTTCGGTTAAGAGTTAAAACTCAGATTCTTAATTATGATTCGTATAAAGATTTGTTTATTAGTTACTCGTATAATTCTTAAGACAAATTCCACAATTGCCAACGTTTGTGGCCAAGACTTAACTTTAGTAATTAATTAATCAATACGCGGTCATGCATGTTGATTAGAATCATAAACCTGTGCGACACTCTCGACCAATTGTTAAGATGGAATTTTTGGCGTATCGCAATTCGGGGTGTGAGCACTACTTTTAACCAGCTCTGATTGCCTGACTCATTCATCGAGAATGAATGAGGCAACCAAACCTAACGATCTTTAACTTCTAAAGAAATCGTGAAAAAATATCGCCACAGCCCGATTTTTTGACCTGATTATTTTAGCCTGAAAATGCTGACGGGACACGAGACTAGCGGCCTTCAGAACTATTGCAAAGTAGAGGAGGAGTTTGCGTTATCATCGCGAGCGGATATGAATCGGCGGATATCAGATCTCTAGCGTCCGGTGCAGTTAAATAGTTGACGTTTCAACGATGCTTAGGCGTTGGAGGTATAATGTGCGTAATAAGGGAAAGATGTTGGAATGTGATGAAGAATCGTGGTTTCCCGCAGGTGAATATGCGCTTAAAAAAAGTGGATAATAACACCCGGTGTAACTGCCTGGTTAGCGTCTGGACGATTTCCTTTACTAGACGGTTGATATTTAAGTGCAGCAGAAGAAAAAGACTGAGAACAAAAGTGATAATTAATCGCAGAGTGGCAGAAAGTAAACGGTTTTATAGGATAATAATATGGGGTAATAAGAGATGTAATAAGGAAAAATGGACAGGATGTATCACATCTCCTTCTGGTAATTAGTTAAAGCTACGTGGTATCTCGGCTGAATCAAAGAAAAGAAAATGCGCAGCCCGCCATGGGAAATTTTCGAAAAATGAGTACCAGGTGTTCAAGTATGAAATGCGGATTTTTTTTCTAAAAAAACATGTTAAATTGGGAAGAATGATAAAAAGTGCTTTATTCAAGGTATGCTTCATCGCTTGTTATACATTTTTCCCATCTTTCGGGCAATTTGTAAATACCACGCGAGTAAAAATCTTCCCCTTTTGCTACGAACCAAAGCGCTGCTCAGCAAGTGCGTGACCCATCGATGTAAACAAGTGGTAATCGGAAGGAGCCAAGTCTGGTGAATAAGCCGCATGGGGTAGAACTTCCCAGCTGAGTGCTTTCAACGTGTCCCGAACCGGTTTTGCCGTATGATGGAGCATTGTCATGAAGAAAAGTGACTTCGTGTTGACTCTTTCGGTATTCTGGCCTTTTTTTCAAGCAGCGAACGGTTCAATTCGATCAATTGTTGTTGGTAACGTTTAGTATTAACCGTTCCGCCAGATTTTAACAGCTCATAATAGACCACGCCCCTCTGGTCCCACCAAAGACAGAGCTTCGTCTTTCTACAAAAGCGATTAGATCTTGCGGTCGATGTGGATGGTGCGCCTGGGTCTACCCATGATTTTTCACGCTTGGAATTTTCAAAATAAGTCCACGTTTCATCCACTGTAACTATACGATGCAAAGACGACTTCTTTTTGTACCAAGCGAGCAAAATGTCACATATGTTTTTGCACTTTTTCATTTGCCTGTCGTTTAACTCATGTGGTACCCATCCACCAGACTTCTGAATCTTTCCCGTCTCTCGTAGCCGATTGGAAACAACTTGTTGACTAACGCCCAATTGCTCGGCAAGTTGTTTTTGTATTTGAGAATCATCTCCTTCTAACTATGCTTGCGATTCCAAATCTTCGTATTTTTTGGCAGCTTTCCACGTTCCTTGACTACAAGATCGAAGTCACCACTGTTGAAACGCCGAAACCACCGTTCACACGTATCTTGCGATGGAATATATTCACCATAAGCTTCTCGAAGTAATCAGTATGATTCAGCAGCAGATTTCTTCAAATGAAGACAAAAAATTAATGTTGTCCGCGAATGCTCTTTGTTCGGTATAACTTTGGACATATTGAATACAGCATCACAACACTATGCACACACTCTTTCAATTTATCACGTGTGCGCGTCTGACACTTGTTGATGACACAACAAAATAGCGCAGTGTCAAATCTTTATAGCACAAACTGCATTCGTGCGCCATCTGTTGTCTGAAATCGGCATTTCATACTTGTACACCTGGTACAACGATCATGTCGGGTGCTAGATGGCTTGAAGCGAGAGTAGCTCCAATGAAGTGTTTCTAAATCTCAGCTTTAAGTAGGTTTAATTTAGGTCTGCATAAATGTATGTGTGTATGTGTGTGAGTTTAGGTGGGTAGAGGTGTGGACTGGTGGTGTATGATGGGCCTACTTCTGTTACGGATGTAAGGTGCAAGTCCTATTGTTCGCTGGGGGTAGCTAACTGGTGAGTTAGCTATTTTATTTTTGTTCGCGATGATGATTGCACGGGACGAAGTTTCGGTCAATTCCATAACTTCAATCGTTGGTCTTCCTTGAGAGTGGACGGTAGGGGTGTTACGTTTCCTGCAGTTGAATGACGTATGATGGAACCCAGTTTGGAGAGCAATGAAAATCTCCAGGCTAGGCCATGGATGATAATTATACTTCGCAAACCGAGAAGCGAGCACGTGTTCATAGTGTCAAGACGGTGAATTCTTTCATCCGTTCTCTTATGTTTTAATAGACCTCAAGCTTGATTAATAATAGTTTACAGTTCTGTACCATCGGCGATATTATGCGAGTCATGGGTGTTTTTGAGTTTGAGAATGTGGGAGTGTCTGAGGGAGTAGGGACTTCAGCAAAATCCGTAGAATCAGTAGAGTTCAGGGCCATGGCGTACATGGAGGAAATGTTTAATGCGACCCAAGGCATATAGTCTGATGAGGTAGTCGCGGAGATGATGTCTGTTGACGTTAAGTCTATTGTCGGCATTATATCTTCGCAATGCGGGCGTACGTGAAGGATTCCCGTGCTACTAATTGTTACGGTGACGCGAATATTTTTAAATATCGTACATGACTTTAGGTGCAGCAGTGGTTTGGAGATTATATATATTAATTTTCCTCTAGAATGGAAAATATTTATATCGGAGGGTTATTAATTCGAACCCGGGCCGTGGCAATATATTTTTTCACGATTTTTTTAGAAGTTAAAAATCGTCAGGATTGGTTGCCTCATTAATTCTTACTGAATGAGTGAGACAATCAGAGTTGACTAAAGATTAATGAGTTGATTGTTAGAGATCTTTCTGAGATCGATAACAAAGGAATCCGAGCGACGCTGACTCAACCCGGGTTGCGATCCAATAATATTCCATCTTAACATTTGGTCAAAACATTGTCGCATAGATTTACCACTCTAAAGAAACACAAATGACCGCGTACTGATTAATCAATCTGAAAAGTTTACCATTTGACATTAAAAATAGAGATCATTAATTAATATTACCCGAGCCAAGGTGGCATAATTGGTACCGTACCAGGCTCGAATTCTTGAGTTCCCGGTTCGAACCCGGGCTGTGGCAATATTTTTTCACGATTTCTTTAGAAGTTAATAATCGTCAGGTCTGGTTGCCTCATTAATTCATAATGAATGAGTAAGGCAAACGGTAATGACTAAAAATCAATGATTCGATTGTTGAAGATCCTTCTGAGATCGATAACACAAGAATCCAGGCGGCGCTGACTCAACCCGGGTTGCAATCTGTCAGTAAAATTCCATCTTAACTTTTGGTTAAATATTGTCGCATAGATTGACCACTCTAAAGAAACATAAATGACCGCGTATTGATTAATTAATATGAAAATTTTACCATTTGACATTCAAAATAGAGATCGTGAATTAATATTACCAGAGCCGTGGTGGCATAATTGGTAACGTACCATGTTAGAATTCTGGAGTTCCTGGTTCGAACCCGGACTGTGGCAATGTTTTTTCACGATTTCTTTAGATGTTAAAAATCGTCAGGTCTGGTTGCCTCAGTAATTCTTAATTAATGAGTGAGGCAATCAGAATTGACTAAAAAACAATTATTCGATTGTAAGAGATCTTTCTGAGATCGATGACAAAGGAATTCAAGCGACGCTGACTCAACCCGGGTTGCGATCTGCCAATAATATTCCATCTTAACATTTGGTCAAAACATTGTCGCATAGATTTACCACTCTAAAGAAACATAAATGACCGCGTACTGATTAATTCATCTGAAAAGTTTACCATTTGACATTAAAAATAGAGATCATTAATTAATATTACCCGAGCCAAGGTGGCGTAATTGGTACCGTACCAGGCTCGAATTCTTGAGTTCCCGGTTCGAACCCGGGCTGTGGCAATATTTTTTCACGATTTCTTTAGAAGTTAAAAATCGTCAGGTCTGGTTGCCTCATTAATTCATAATGAATGAGTCAGGCAAACAGTAATGACTAAAAATCAATGATTCGATTGTTGAAGATCCTTCTGAGATCGATAACACAAGAATCCAGGCGGCGCTGACTCAACCCGGATTGCGATCTGTCAATAATATTCTATCTTAACATTTGGTTAAATATTGTCGCATAGATTGACCACTCTAAAGAAACATAAATGACCGCGTATTGATTAATTAATATGAAAATTTTACCATTTGACATTCAAAATAAAGATCGTGAATTAATATTACCAGAGCCATGGTGGCATAATTGGTAACGTACCATGTTAGAATTCTGGAGTTCCTGGTTTGAACCCGGACTGTGGCAATATTTTTTCACGATTTCTTTAAATGTTAAAAATCATCAGGTCTGGTTGCCTCAGTAATTCTTAATTAGTGAGTGAGGCAATCAGAATTGACTAAAAAACCATTATTCGATTGTAAGAGATCTTTCTGAGATCGATAACACAGGAATCCAGGCGACGCTGACTCAACCGGTTTGCGATCTGCCAAAAATATTCCATCTTGAAATTTGTTCAAAACATTGTGGCATGGATTTACTACTCTAACGAAACATGAATGATCGCGTATCGATTTATTAATCTGAAAAGTTTACTATTTGACATTAAAAATAGAAATCGCGAATTAATATTGCCGGAGCTGCGGTGGCGTAATTGGTAACGTACCAGGCTGGAATACTGGAGTTCGCGGTTTGAACCCAGGCTGTAGCAATATTTATTCACGATTTCTTCAGAAGCTAAAAATCATTAGGTCTGGTTGCCTCATTAATTCTTAATGAATGAGTGAGGCAATCCGTGTTGACTAAAATTTAATGATTCGATTATTCGAGGTCTTTCTGACATCGATAACATAGGAATCCAGGCGGCGCTGACACAACCCGGGTTGCGATATGCCAAAAATATTAGTAGATAGGCTAGGCTGGTTCCAGCACACCACCTGGGCAGGTGTGAATTTATCTGTGCTCGGTCAGTAATTATCCTAGAAACTCACTTTACCCACAGATGGTAATGATCGCCTGTCGATAATTATCTTATGTCGAAATTGTTGTCTGCTAGATGACGCTACAGTCGGATAGATCAAGATCGATATTTCCATAATGATTGCATGGTATCCAGTTAGATAGCGCGAGGTTCTATGTAGATGTACTGTAGTCGTGTACTGACGCAGCCTCCCCTACAGTCGGTAACTCACTAGATCATGGTCGATAAATGCGCCTGCATCTACCGCACCAACGAGCACACTGTACCGATCACTGTAGATAAGTGACCTACTAACTCACAGTGAGATCTTGCGGGTTATTTGGAAGTGGGGCATCATGATATCGGGATATTGGGTGATTCGATATTTTTGTTGATATTTTACCGACAGTCAGAAATTATCTTACGTCGGTAATTATCTGACGTCGGTACTGTTATAGATGGAGCTACAGTCGGATTCTATAGATCACGCTCGATATCCATGATAAGGGGGGGGGGGGCTTCATCATGGTAAGGCAGACGTTATCATGACAAGACAGACTTTCGCTCTGCTGTCATCGCTTTCGGATAGAGCGCACCACAGGGGGATTCGAAAGAATTCGAGATAAGTGCATTTAGTATATAAAAACTTGTTTTTATTTTTTAATGTTGCAGATAATGCATTTAATCCAATAAAAACTCTTAACGGTAGATTAATATTAACTATAGATCTTAAATATCTAACTATGAGGTTGATGTTCATTGGATACAAATGTTTTATACACGTTTGATTACATCACCACTTATTACATTATAATCAACCATCCGATCATGTAAGATTAAACAGTAGGCCGTGGTTCCCGCCGAAAAATTTACCGTAGACTAAAATTCTAGACGAACATCTACTGGCACTTGTTTTAATGATTCATTCAGTTTTGAACAATCGATTACAATTAATGGAGCATACTCAATAAAATGTTGTCTCGTTAGCAGGGGTTCTCGATCTCTGTTGTAGTATACGGCTTGAAAATTGGCATACATGTTGTACAATACAGAGTATTGATAGTGATTCACATCAAGATTGAGGTTACCGTATGGATAATGTTGTGAGTTAAGAAATAGCTTCACATTGCCAATGTTGCAGTGATCGAAGTAACTAGCATTTGCATTTTTAACCATTCTCCGATTGGTTTGGAAAGCTACAATTACTAAACGGGGCTTTTCCAATTGATTCGATGTTTTGACTGTCCAATTATGTTTCGTTGTGGTTGGAAGCAGGGGATACTCATACATTTCCCACGGGCGAAAACTCATAGTGAAGTCTCGTTTAATCTGACTATATAAACGTATTTTATACTTGTCCGACAACACCACATAGGGCATCAACCACTCAATTCGTGTAAGTTCAATCTTGAATTCCTCGTAACCGCCAGCTGCAAGATCAGTCTGCACAACTGCGTCAGTATCCGTTCGCGATCTCGTGAGAATGAGCTCGTGTTTTATATTGATAATGATTTTCTGATAGTCTTCAGCAAAGCCAATTATCATGGAGAGTGGGATACAAACATCAAAGTGGCCAGCATCATTAGTGAGTTGTTTGGTTTCCTCGACGTCAAGCCAACCAGCATTTTCAATCATTGCGCTTCTACCAGGATTGAAGGATGCGTAGCCTTTCATGAGGCTAGTTATACCAACATTCTTACATCTATCAATCTCAATGGCATTGATCTCGTAGCGAATTTTCTCGAACAGATGTAAAATGGCATTGTTCACCAACTCCGTTGCTGTCACAGCAGCACCGGACGCTTTCAACAATTTACCAGAACATGTAGAATGCTTCGCGAGGGCAAAAGGCATAGGTCTTGATGTTGAATGGATATGCGGATTTTATCACTGTTATTGAAGGTTGATGTATAAGGTTGATGTGCATGTATCTCATAATGCACTACGGATTCGTCGAATGCGACGGCTGATTGCACGTGTAACGCCCGGTCCATTGCAGCAAAATATTATGCACGTTATTTTCTGCCACCAACAATAACTCGAAGCCCTAGACTTTTTAGGAACTGAGCGTTGCGACCTGTGATTGTCTTGGGGGCTCGAACGTGACTGGTTGCTCGATGACATTTTAGTCCTCTTTTATATGCCTGCGCCACGTTATTATTATTATTATTATTATTATTATTACTATTTTTTTTTTTTTTTTTTTTTTTATACAAGGAGTTGCGGAATCCTTTTTACGGATATCCCCCAGTCTTTTGAACTGGGGGGGTATGTGGGACTCCCAAAAAAGTAGGCCTACCCACTAAACCGCCCTCTCCTTGTTGCCCTCCCCCAGACCAGGAACTATTTTGGTATTACTTCTGGCTGGGGGTTCTGTCCGTGTTCGTCCGTTCGTCTTGCTGTCTGTAACTTGTCGCGTCACGTCAGTCCGTCTGTTCGGTTAGGTGAGGCAGCCGTCTACGTTTTTTCGTCGCAGTATCGTCTCTGTATAGGTGGCAACTAGTTGCCACCATTCTGTCGAGTGGAGCATCACCTGAACAATGTTGTCCGGGGTGATGCTGCCAACAATCGTCTCCATTTCCAGTCGGAGTCCTGTCCAGCGGTCGCACACAAAAAATGTGTGTTCCGCGTCGTCTCGTTCGTGTCCATAGTACTTACAGTCTGGCGTCAGTACTCTGTTCATGTTGCAAAGGTACCTTCGGAAGTAGCCGTGTCCGGTCAGGAGCTGGGTAACGTAAAAGTTTACGTCCCCAAACTTCCTTCCGATCCACGGTCTCAGGTCCTTTACAAGTCGTCTCGTCCAGTTGCCTGTACGTTCTTCTGTCCATCGGTCTTGCCAAGTCCGTATCGTCCTGTTGCGCTCCGCAATTGCCGCATCCTCCCGTCTTATGTCCGCGCTTTTCTCGTGGATCCTTTTTCGCTCGAAAGCTAGAAGGTCCACGGGAATTACGCCGGCCACCACCAAAACTGCTTGTGCAGAGACAGTTCGGTAGGAGCAGGCGATCCTCAGCGCTCCCTGTCTTTGTATCGTCGTCATCGCGTGGCAGTATTTCTTTGTCTTCAGGGCATCTGCCCAGATCTCTGCGCCGTAAAGGAGGATCGAGTCGGCCGTCGCCATTAAAAGTCGTCTTTTCCCCGGTCTCGGTCCAGTCGTGTTTGTCATCAGGCGGCTTAAGGATGCTATCCTCTCGGCCGCCTTCTGAGCTGTTTTTTGTATGTGAGGCCAGAAGGTCATCTTTGTATCTAGAGTTACCCCGAGATACTTGACTTCCCCCCCGGTCGTGATTTCGTCCGTCCCGACCCACATGGGAAGTCTCGTCTGTATACGTTTTCTACTGAGGATTGTCAGTTCTGTCTTTTCTGTCGCGAGTTGTAGTCCATGATCCGTCATCCAACGTCTCACTCGTCGCATCGTCTGGTTCAGTTTTAGTTGTGCCAGATCCGGAGATCGCTCGGTGATCACCGCCGCTACGTCGTCAGCGTAAGCAACGAGGAGTACGCCGAGCGGCATTCCCAGCCTGAGCAAGCTGTCGTACAGTCCGTTCCAAAAATCTGGTCCCAGTATGGACCCTTGTGCGACCCCGGCGGTGATTTGCCTTGTCACCGGTCCTCCAGTTGTCTCGTACGTAATCCGTCTGTTTTTCAGGCAGTCCCCCACCACCCGAGCTAAGTAAGCCGGAACCCCGAAGTTGCTTTCAAGCGCCTCCAGGATATCGACCCACCTAGCCGAGTTGAAGGCGTTCCTGACGTCCAAGGTCGCCAGCAGGACGATTGGTCGTGCTGCGTGGCAATGTCTGTCTAAGTCCAGGAAGGAGTCGACCACTTTTTGGATCGCTCCAATCGTCGATCGACCCTTCCTGAAGCCGAACTGCAGGTCTGAAAGGCCTCCGCTGGTCTGTATCACGTCCGTCAGTCTTGGTCTCAGTAATTGTTCGTAGAGTTTACCCGTCGTGTCAAGTAAACTCAACGGCCCGTAGGCTGACGGCGTGCTGGGGTCGCCCCTACCTTTGGGGATAAGAACCAGCCTCGCCGCCTTCCACCGGCCGCAGAACGTCCCCGTCGTCAAGCACGTGTTGTACAGGTCGAGAAATATCTCCGGCCTCAGGTTGACCATCAGCCAACAATCTCCGCCGGTACTCCGTCCGGTCCCGGTGCTTTACCAGTCTTCATTGCGTTGGATGCTCTAGTGAGCTCTTCCGCCGTGAAGATGGGGGCTGCCGGTGTGTCCGTGTCATCTGTAACGTCCGTCCGTATCGGGTGCGTAGGAAATAAGCCGTCGACGATCCGTCGTGCGGATTCGGCATCTTTGAGTTCTGGTGGTACCCGGGCTCCTAGTTTACCAGTCACGATTTTGTAACCAGTACCCCAGGGATCCTGATCCACCTCCTCGCAGAGCCTCTTCCAGCAACGCGTCTTGCTGTCTCGTATCGCACTCGTCAGTGCTTTCCGTGCTGTCTTATATGTGGCTTGGAGGTTTTCCCTTTCGGGTCTTCCCCCAGCTCTCGTTACTAGTCGTCGGCTTGCCAAGCAGACTCTGCGCAGTTCGGCTATTTCGTCCGTCCACCAGTATTGTGGCTGCCTGTTCTGTCGATGTCGTCGTTTCGGCATTGTGCTGTTGCACAGCCGGTCCGTCAGTTTGGCCGTCTCGTCCACTAGTCTTTCCGCCCTTTGCCGGCCAGTCAGCTCAGGGGGGACTTTTGTTATCGGTGCTGGTGCTGTCACCAGCTCCTCCGAAAATTTTTGTACGTCGAGTTTGTTGAGGTTCCACCGCGGGGGGTGCTGGGTCCTCGTTCGTCTCGTCGCCGTTTGTCCTGCCACTTCGAAGACAATGTACTGGTGGTCGCTGGCCGTATAACCGTTGAACACCCGCCATTGCCCTATCCGTGGCGATATTCCGTCCGATGTCATTGTGACGTCAGGGATGGAGTCTCCAAACCCTGGTCGTCTGTACGTCGGTATGTTTCCTGTATTGGCTACTACTAGGTCCAGCCTTGCAGCCATCTCCAGCAGTAACCGTCCACGTTTGTTCGTTGTTGTCATTCCCCACTCGATCCCTCGCACGTTGAAGTCGCCCCCGATAATAACGTCTCCAGGCAGATCCCTGATTCCGTCCTCCAGGAGCGCTACTTTTCTCTTGAAATCCACCGCGGTGCAGTTGGGTGTCAGGTAGACGCTGGCGTACGTGACAGCACCGACCCTTGCCCAGACGTAATCGTCCCCGACACCGCAGTTAGTTATTCGCGATTGGGCAGCGCTTCTTACCCAGATAGCTGTGGTCTGCGTCTCGTTCGTAATGTACGTTTGTGTCGTTCTTCTCCTGTACGGTTCGCACAGGATCAGAATGTCAGCGTCAAGTTCGTCAGCTATCTGTGGTAGTAGCATGTCTGCTGTCCTACTCCTGTTCAGGTTTCCCTGAACTATTCTGTCCGTCTTCCGGCCTGCTTCCTGCACTCCTCCAGCGCAGCTCGGAATACCGCACACCTTCCGATTCCCGCAAGGTGCGCTACGTCCCCGTGCCCCGCCTCAGAGCACAGAGGGCAAGCCGGTCTGTTTCTACAGTCCGTCGTGTAATGTCCCGTCTCGCCGCATTTCCTGCAGCTCTTTGTCCGATCCGTGTTCATGCAGTTCGTCTTTGTGTGTCCGTAGCCCAGGCACTTGTAGCATTTGGTCACCGTCAATCGTTGTCGTAGTCGGCATTGCACCCATCCTATCCCGATCCGCCCCCGGTCCAGCAGCACCTCGGCTTCGCGCGACTCGAGATCGCAGACCGCCATGTATTGCTCAGCCCGGTTCGGGCCGAAGATGTGGACACCAAAGTCGCCGCCTCGTCCCGTCTCTCGTCTCAGCGCTCGTATCACGTCTTCCGCGGTGGTAACGCAGTCCAGGTCCATGATCTCCAGTTGCACTCTGGAGGTCACGGTTCTAACGCTGCCTGTGTCCCCGACCGCGTCCTGAAGTGCGCGCTGAAATTGTACTCGTCCGTCTGTGTCTGTCTGTATCTTGATGAGACACCGTCCGTCTTTAGTCTTCCTTAGAGCCGTCACCTGTACATGACTGCTCGTCGGGTCGACCGTCGTCCTTATCTTCCGTATGATGTCCGAGTACGTGTTGTCTTTCCCAGGTTTGACCAGTACAGCCGTTCCCCTATGTTTGGGGGTCGGTCTGCGCCTTTCAGCCTGGGTCGGTACGTTCATCTCGTCCGTCTTGTTTTTCGGTTCCGTCGTTTTTTTTTCTTATTTTGTTTCGTCACGGTTGTCCAGGCTTCAGCCGCCTCCGTTCTCGGGGGTCGTTTCTGCCGGGTCTCTGGTGGGGTCTTTGTCGCTTCCCGTTTCCGTTTCGTCGGTCGCGTCGCCGGTTCCGATGTCTCCGTTTCTGTCTCTGTCAGGTCGTCTGCCATCACTCGTCCTTTCGAGGCTGTCCTGATTTGCATGCTTAGCGCAGCGTCAGCGGCCTCAAGAATCGTCTTAATGACGGTTTTTACCGCCATATTCATATTTTTCTGTATTGCCGCTGCCTCGGCCATTTTCGTCGGGGTCTCATGAATGAGTTGTAATAACTCTGTCAAATCGGGTTCGTTCTTATTGTCATCGTCGAATGAGAAGGTTTCAGGTTCTTCTCGATGCCTCCTTATATTTCCGATGACAGGTGGAACTGTTTTACCTTCTTCCATGGGTGGCGGTGTCGTTTCTCTCTTTCTGAATCTTAATTTCTTTTTCTTCTGATGTAGGGATCGATCTTCGGTGCCTGTTGACGAACATAACTGAAGTCTACTTCTCTTTCTTAGGTTGACACTTTCGGTCACGTTCGTCAAGCTATCATCGTTCGACTCTCCCCCGATATAGTCCGTCGCGAGTTCTCCGATTGTCCTGAGCTCCTCCTCGGTCGATGTTTTTTCCAACTCCTTCTTTTGCTTAGGTTTTATTTCTTTTGAAAGTTTCTCCATATTAATCTCACGAGTAGGTTGAAATGTAGGTCCGCCTAGGCAGAGCCGCCTTGTCTATGTAAGGTGTAAATACTGCAGGGTTCCACCCGGTGCCCTGCAGGGATCGTTCGCGACCGCTTTAATTTCCATAATTGCGGCCATGCAGCCGTAAGCACGATGCCTTCCACCGTAGCTTTTGATGTTGTGTGTTCTCAATCTGCCTGCTCCCCCTGGACCTGTCCGGCAAGGTTAGACCTGCCAGGGGCCAGTGCCCCCACCGGCCGAGCTCCAAAGTTCATTGCAGAAACGCAAGCCCCCCCGCCGCGGCAAGGCGACACACTTGGGAGGGATTATTATTATTATTATTATTATTATTATTATTATTATTATTATTATTATTATTATTATTATTATTATTATTATTATTATTATTATTATTATTATTATTATTATTATTATTATTATTATTATTATTATTATTATTATTATTATTATTATTATTATTATTATTATTATTATTATTATTATTATTATTATTATTATTATTATTATTATTATTATTATTATTATTATTATTATTATTATTATTATTATTATTATTATTATTATTATTATTATTATTATTATTATTATTATTATTATTATTATTATTATTATTATTATTATTATTATTATTATTATTATTATTATTATTATTATTATTATTATTATTATTATTATTATTATTATTATTATTATTATTATTATTATTATTATTATTATTATTATTATTATTATTATTATTATTATTTAGGAGGGGGTACAAATGCAAATTACGCAACATAAGAGAGTCCAAGGGGCTCTCTCGTGTGTCGGACTCCCACACAAATCGGGGTTCTCGTATGTCGGAATGGTGATATACCGACTAAACAATCCCCCTCCACTGTCTACCTGCGGGGTGGCAATACGTTAGTATAACCTCACCCACGCGGGTCCTGTCCATTGTCCGTCCCGTGCCGTTTGTCCGTCTGTACGTTCCCCGTTGACTGTCCAGTCCTCTCAGTCATTCTCCAGACATCCATCCGCATTCTTTCGTCTAAGCACTGCCTCGGCGAAAGTGGCGATGTCTGTCCAATGGTCCTCGTCTCGTAACATCAGCCCCATTATATTATCGGGCGTTATGTGTCCGGTCTTTCGTTCCAGTTCTTGTCTCCGTGCCGTCCATCTGTCACACGCGAAAAACGTATGTTCTGCGTCGTCTCGAATGTGTCCACAGTACTTACAGTCAGGCGTCCGTACTCGTCTCATGTTGTGTAGATAACTTCGGAAATACCCGTGTCCCGTTAGAAGCTGGGTGAGGTAAAAATTTACCTCTCCGAAGCCCCGTTCGGTCCACGTTCTTAAGTCCGTTATCAGCCGTCTAGTCCACCTTCCACCCGTCTCGTTTATCTATCGTGCGTGCCAGTCTGTCATTGTTCTTTCCCTTTCATACTTTGCCGCGTCAGCCCTTTCGGTCCCTTTGTCCCGTTTGTAGATTCGCTTGCGTTCTGCGGCCAGTTGGTCTATAGGAATCACGTCCGCCACCACCAGGACCGCCTCTGCCGAGACGGTCCTGTAGGCGCTCGCTATCCTTAGTGCCCCCCGTCTTTGTACGCAAGTCATCGTCGTCCTGTATTTTTTGATGTCCAGAGCGTCCGCCCACACCTCTGCGCCGTAGAGGAGGAACGAGTGGGCCGTCGTCATCAGTAGTCGCCGTATTGACGGTTTTGGTCCGTGCGTATTTGCCATGAGGCGGCTGAGCGAAGTGACCTTCCTCGCCGCCTTCTCGGCCATCCGTTTTATGTGTGGCCAGAAGGTCAGCTTTGTGTCCAGAGTCACCCCTAGGTACTTGGCCTCCCCTCTGGTTTCCGTGCGTTCTGTTCCGACTTTCATCGGAATGAGAGTCGGAATTCGTCGTCTCGTGAGCATGAGGAGCTCCGTCTTGTCCAGTGCTAGAGTCAGTCCGTGCTCCGTCATCCATCGGTCTACGCGCCTCATGACTTGATTGAGTGTGAGCTGGGCCAGATCCGCGCTGCGCTCCACAATCACCGCCGCCACGTCGTTGGCGTAAGCGACGAGCGATGCGGTTTGCGGCATCTCCAGCCTCAGCAGGCTATTGTACGTCACGTTCCAAAGGTCCGGTCCCAGGATTGATCCCTGCACTACACCCGCGATGATACGCTTAGTCACCGATCCGTCCGGCGTCTCGTACGTTATCCGTCTGTCATTGAGATAATCCCTCAATACCCGAAGAAGGTAGGGAGGAACCCGGAGGGCACTTTCCAGCGCCCCCAAGATGTCCATCCACCTAGCCGAGCTGGAGGCGTTTCTCACGTCCAAAGTTACCAGTAGTACTAGGGGCCTTGCCGCGTGGCAGGCCTCGTCCGTCCCCCTGACGGTGTCGATAACCTCGCGGATTGCCCTTATCGTCGAGCGTCCCTTGCGGAAGCCGTGCTGGTTTTCAGACAGGCCCCCAGCCGCTCTTATCGCGTCTGTCAGTCTCGGTCTCAGTAAAAGTTCGAAAACTTTACCCGTCGTGTCCAGTAAACTGAGTGGTCTGTAGGAGGACGGCATATGCGGTTCTCCCTTTCCTTTGTTGAGGAGAACTAGTTTAGCCGCCTTCCAGCGCGTGCTGAACGTCCCTGTCCTTAGGCATTCGTTGTATAGCCCGAGGAGGATCCCAGGCCTCAGGCGGGCCATCAGCCGCAGGACCTCTCCGAGAACGCCATCAGGTCCCGGTGCTTTCCTCGCCCTTGGAGAGGTCGTAGCTTTGATAAGCGCCTCCTCGGTGAAGACGGGGACGTCTAGTCTGTCATCGGTGTGTGCCGGCTCCTCCCTCATCGTACGAGTCGGGAAGAGACCATCGACGATCTGTCCCATAGTCGTTGCGTCTTGGAGTTCTGGCGGGCCTCGAACCCCCAGTCTCTGGGTTACAATTTTGTATCCCAGACCCCAGGGGTTTCGGTCCACCTCCTCGCAAAGTTGTCTCCAGCAGCGCTTTTTGCTGAGTTTTATGGCGTTCGTCAGTGTCTTCCGTGCGGTCTTGTACTCCGACACAAGAGCGGCCGCGTTCGGCCCGTCCCTTTCGCGAGCTCGGTACATCCAACGTTTCGCGCGAATGCACTGCTTCCGCAATTCGGCGATGTCCTCTGTCCACCAGTACGTCGCTTGTCTGTCGTGTTGGGTGCTCTTGCGTGGCATTGACGCCTTGCAGAGCCGTCTCGTCAGTTTCAGTGTTTCGTCCACGAGACGTTCTGTCCTCGTGCGTCCAGTTAGTTCGTCAGGCACGCTCTCTGAGGGTGCAGCTGCTTCCAGCAACGCCCTCGAGAGCCTATCGGTGTCTAGTTTCTGTATATTCCACCGCGGTGCCCGCATCAATCCGCTGCGTCGCGTTGTGTTGGTTCCTGCCACCTCAAAGACGATGTACTGATGATCGCTGGCTGTGTAGTCATCGATCACCGCCCACCTCCTCATCAGCGGCACGATACTGTCCGAGACCAACGTCACGTCCGGTATCGAGGAGCCCACCCCCGGTCTTACGTACGTTGGTACGTGTCCCGTATTTGCGACCGTCAAGTTAAGTCTTGCTGCCATCTTTTGCAGCAAGCGTCCGCGTCTGTTCGTTCTGGTCATGCTCCACTCGATCGCTCTCGCGTTGAGGTCGCCCGCAACTATTAAGTCGCCAGCCAGCTCCCTCAGCGCGTCCTCCAGTCTGTCCGTCTTGTCCTTGAATTCTCCAGCGGAGCAGTTTGGGGTCAGATAGACGCTGACATAGGTCAGACTGCCCACCCTCACCCAGACATAATCGTCCCCCGCCCCGCTGTCGTGTACGCGCATTCCGGAACCCCTGACCCAGATGGCTGAGGTACCCGCGCCGCTCTGAAACCACGTCGGAGTCGTCAAGTCCATGTACTGTTCGCTAAGTATGAGTACGTCAGCGTCGTGTTCCGTCGCGATTTGAGGTAGCAGCAAATGTGCTTCCTCGCATCTGTGCATGTTCCCCTGTAGGACCGTCACGACTTCGTCTTTCTCCTGCGCTCCTCCAGCGCAGCCCTAAGGACCGCACACGCCCCGGAACCCGGGACATGCGCGGTACTTCCGTGCCCCACCTCGGCGCACAGGAAACACGTCCGTCTGTCTTTGCAGTCTTTGCCGACGTGGTTCGCCTTGCCGCATATATAGCAGCACTGTGCTCTGTCCTTTCCTGTACAGTTTTTCCTAGTGTGCCCGTATCCAAGGCACCTATAGCACCTTGGCACAGTCGTCCTAGGTCTGACGCAGCAATTCATCCATCCGATCTTCAGTCGCCCTCTCTTGAGCAGGGCGTTTGCGGCGCCCTCCTCAAGTTCACACACGGCCATACACAGTCCTTGTTTGTTTGGGCCGAAGATGTGGGTCTTCGGGTCCGTTGTCTCGTTCGTCGCCTGTCGAAGTGCCTTCGTTACTTCTTCCTTATCTGTCACGCAGTCCAGGTCCAGTATGTTGATTTGGACGTTGACAGTCATGTCCCGTACTTGTGCGTCAGCTCCCAGGGCTTGCCGAAGCTTATCCTGGAAGCTCTGTCGCTCGCTCGGCCCGCTTTTTACGCGGACCAAAACGCCACCGTAAGTGTAAAGTGTGTGAGTGGGTGCGTGGCGATCGCTTACCACTATGAGCGGCCAGGATGCTTGATTTTCGTCCACCCCGAGAATTCTCGGTACCTTCCATATCTGGAAGGCGTCCCCCTATCCGCGACCTGGAAAGGCGCCCGATGCAGGATCAGCAAACCCGACACGGGATTATTATTATTATTATTATTATTATTATTATTATTATTATTATTATTATTATTATTATTATTATTATTATTATTATTATTATTATTATTATTATTATTATTATTATTATTATTATTATTATTATTATTATTATTATTATTATTATTATTATTATTATTATTATTATTATTATTATTATTATTATTATTATTATTATTATTATTATTATTATTATTATTATTATTATTATTATTATTATTATTATTATTATTATTATTATTATTATTATTATTATTATTATTATTATTATTATTATTATTATTATTATTATTATTATTATTATTATTATTATTATTATTATTATTATTATTATTATTATTATTATTATTATTATTATTTATACAAGGAGTTGCGGAATCCTTTTTACGGATATCCTCCAGTCTTTTGAACTGGGGGGGTATGTGGGACTCCCAAAAAAGTAGGCCTACCTACTAAACCGCCCTCTCCTTGTTGCCCTCCCCCAGACCAGGAACTATTTTGGTATTACTTCTGGCTGGGGGTTCTGCCCGTGTTCGTTCGTTCGTCTTGCTGTCTGTAACCTGTCGCGTCACGTCAGTCTGTCTGCTCGGTTAGGTGAGGCAGCCGTCTACGTTTTTTCGTCGCAGTATCGTCTCTGTATAGGTGGCAACTAGTTGCCACCATTCTGTCGAGTGGAGCATCACCTGAACAATGTGGTCCGGGGTGATGCTGCCAACAATCGTCTCCAGTTCCAGTCGGAGTCCTGTCCAGCGGTCGCACACAAAAAATGTGTGTTCCGCGTCGTCTCGTTCGTGTCCACAGTACTTACAGTCTGGCGTCCGTACTCTGTCCATGTTATAAAGGTACCGTCTAAAGTAACCGTGTCCCGTCAGGAACTGGGTGATGTAAAAATTTACGTCCCCAAAATCCCTTTCGATCCACGGTCTCAGGTCCTTTATTAGTCGTCTTGTCCAGTTGCCTGTCGCTCTTTCTGTCCATTGTTCGTGCCAAGTCTGTATCGTCTTGTCGCGTTCCGCGACCGCCGCATCTTCCCGTCTTATGTCCGCGCTTCTCTCGTAGATCCTCTTTCGCTCGAAAGCTAGGAGGTCCACGGGGATCACGCCCGCAACCAACAAGACTGCTTGTGCAGAGACAGTTCGGTAGGAGCAGGCGATCCTCAGCGCACCCTGTCTTTGTACCGTTGTCATGGCGTGGCAGTACTTCTTTGTCTTCAGGGCATCTGCCCAGATCTCCGCGCCGTACAGGAGGATCGAGTGGGCTGTCGTCATTAGGAGTCGTCGTTTTCCCGGTCTCGGCCCGTTTGTGTTGGCCATTAGGCGGCTTAAGGATGCTATCCTCTTAGCCGCCTTCTGGCATGTTTTTTGTATATGAGGCCAGAAGGTCATCTTCGTATCTAGGGTCACTCCCAAGTACTTGACTTCACCTCCGGCCTCGATTTCGTCCGTCCCGACCCACATGGGTAGTCTCGTCTGTATGCGTCTTCTGCTAAGGAAAGTCAGTTCTGTCTTTTCTGTCGCGAGTTGTAGTCCGTGGTCCGTCATCCAACGGCCCACTCGCCGCATCGAATATTATTATTATTATTATTATTATTATTATTATTATTATTATTATTATTATTATTATTATTATTATTATTATTATTATTATTATTATTATTATTATTATTATTATTATTATTATTATTATTATTATTATTATTATTATTATTATTATTATTATTATTATTATTATTATTATTATTATTATTATTATTATTATTATTATTATTATTATTATTATTATTATTATTATTATTATTATTATTATTATTATTATTATTATTATTATTATTATTATTATTATTATTATTATTATTATTATTATTATTATTATTATTATTATTATTATTATTATTATTATTATTATTATTATTATTATTATTATTATTATTATTATTATTATTATTATTATTATTATTATTATTATTATTATTATTATTATTATTATTATTATTATTATTATTATTATTATTATTATTATTATTATTATTATTATTATTATTATTATTATTATTATTATTATTATTATTATTATTATTATTATTATTATTATTATTATTATTATTATTATTATTATTATTATTATTATTATTATTATTATTATTATTATTATTATTATTATTATTATTATTATTATTATTATTATTATTATTATTATTATTATTATTATTATTATTATTATTATTATTGAAGATGATTCCCATGATTAGCTATTTGGCTTCTTCAATGTGTAGTCTAATGGTGATAACTTCACCGCGAAAATAAACTAGTTCTCCGTCTTGATCGACTATGCGTAATTGCAGATGATCAATGATCCTCACGGCTATTGGAAGGTTAATAACGTGTGATGGAATTTCACTGATCTTATACCGCGGTGGTACTGTCGGGAAGAATTCATGGATTGTATGAAATTTATGCTCATTGATGTATGCTCCTGAAGTAATATTGCACTCAACTCGCAATGCATTGATTTTCAGAATAGCAACAGGTAATTCTGAGCTATGAGAGATATGAGCAGGTAACTCACCATGTGTAAAACCAAGTAGTCTAGCAATCGAGTCTTGCGGACGAGAATCAATGTTTTCACTGCACTTTATCACGCTTCGTAGAGTATTGTTATTAGGCTTCAAAGTAATGGTAATATGTTTAGATGCAAGCTGTTCTTGCAAGTACACATCAATGTCTTCAATCTCGTAACTTCCTGTAGGTAACACAATCTCTTCTTTACGCACATAGATCTTGTTTTTCCCAGTATCGACGTTGGGTATAGAATTAAAAAATCGTAATTCCACTAGCCCAAGGTGATAGTTCTTGCTAGGTGAGAGCTCAATTGGTGGAAAGTATTACGCCTCTAATATAGATGATGTTCCAGATAAACTGAGAGTCAATGAATCTCCCATGATGGTTCACACTAGACTGATACGATAAGCAGCACTTACAGATCCTTATATAAAAATTTTAGGCATAGATGTCCACACTCATATGTATCAAAATTTTGATATCTCTTATGATTATATTTAATAACATTATCGGGACCGAGATAATCCATTAGATCGTGTGGAGGCTGAACCAAAACTATCGAAGTAATCAACATTTCGGCCATTTTTCCGATAAGCCACCCAATAAGTACCTGGGCCATCTTTATCGTCGAGATTAATTATTCCAGATTCACGATAATGCGGTACATCTGATGGTAAGTCGTTCCTCATAAATACACCACGAAGATTAGGAATTTCACGTGCATACTTGAGTAAATCAGCGTCTGTCAGAGCACGGTTTGGCAGTCTTATTTTGAAGTTTTTTTTTTTTGCTCGAAATGGAAATCAAATCCTGTTTTGTGTGACTTGAGATAGAGACCTTTACCTAGCGCGAAGGCCTCAAGCGTCTTATTATACCTTTGACTTTCCGCCAATTGCTGTGTTGCGGCTTTCGCATCATTTACAGCTTTTACTATTCCATCAGCGCCACCAGCCAATGCGCCAGTTGCAGTTAATCCAGCAAATAGTAGAATAACAAGAGGCAAAAATCCTCCAACTTTATTCGGTACTGGCAGAATACGAGGCACGCGTACATTTTTTTCCCACCAGCTGTCTTGACAGCAGCACGAGCACTCTTTAGTGCCGATCGAATAATTTCTTGCGTGTTAGAACCTGTCGATTTTGAAACAGCTTTAATTATCTTGGAAAGCGTGGTTGGAGGTTTGGTCTTCCTCTTCTTCTTCTTTATACCCATGCCAAGCTTAGCCTTTATCTTCATGGCGTTTGTAACAGCGTAGGCTGCAACCTTTTCACTTACACGAGCGTCGTTTGAAAATACGCGATGCCAAGCCTTGTCAGCTAAAATTTTATCGGCATTGTTGCGATCCTCAATTTTTTCACGATTCTGTGAGTATGCGATATCGTGTTCCTTGCAGGCTGCGTCTAGAGGATTTATCCCAGGATCACCATGAGCAAGACGTTCTGCTAGTTTCGTGCCGGGTCCGCAGTATTGATACCCCGGTAAATGAAGCTCGATAGGTAGTTTGTTGAGGGCTCTATTTAGCAGACCGCAACCCTTAGGCATGATGCTTACACTAGAAAGAGCAGTGAACGAATGAGGTACATAGTATATAAGCACAGTATTTATACCCTTAACCATCAGTCGCTGTCAACATGGATTTCAGAGAGCAACCGCTCTCGCTGCCGGTAATGAATTTTGATAGGCTAGCCGAAAGGAAAAAAGTACGCACACGTCATGGTCCACTATTACCCATACAGTATCCGAGCAGTTTTTGTGGCCCATAAAATTGTGGAAAAACCAATGCATTGCTCACTCTGATTACACATCCAAATGGATTGAGATTTGAAAATGTATACATATACTCGAAATCATTGAATCAACCAAAGTACAAGTTTCTCGAAAAACTTCTGCAGCCTATGAAGGGTATTGGATTTTTTGCCTTTGGTGAACATGATCAAGTAGTATCACCCGAAGAAGCTAATATTAATTCAATCATGATATTTGATGATATAGCCTACGAGAAACAAGATAATGTTAGAGCCTATTACTGTATGGGTAGACATAAGAATATTGACTGCTTCTACTTGTGTCAGTCGTATGCACAAATACCTAAGCATTTAGTACGTGATAACGTTTACATGCTTGTAATCTTTCGTCAGGATAATATTAATCCTCATGGATGTTTATGATGATCACGTAAATACTGACGTGACGTACTCGCAGTTTAAAGACTTATGCTCGAAATGTTGGAATGATACCAATCATGGATTCCTAGTCATTAATAAAGATCGTCAAGGGCTCGACTGTGGTAGATACAAGAAAGGTTTTGACTGCTTTGCTAAAAATATATCATGTGTAAAGAGTAAATCTTAATCAGATCATCATGAGCAGTCGAAGCGATAACATCGCCGACGAATTTCGTCGCGAGAGAAAGACGTTTTGTCAAGTGAAGAAAATTAGAAATGCTATTAAACATACTCGTAAATACAAGCTTTCGAAAGCTGGAAAGCAGATTATGGAAAAAGCTTGGGATGAAACATTCAAACCAATCGTGAAGCCGCTTAAAAAACTTGTTAGTGCTACTGACACAAGTACACATGAAATTTAAAAAAACTGGATTTCCAAGAAAGTGAAGGGGAAGAAGGAGGAGACAGAGGAGGAGGGTGAGGAAGATGCATCTCAAAATGAAGAGCAGGATAATTCGTTTAAAACTGCGTTCACTGATAATGGTAATGATGATGATGATGATGAGAAAGCATCAACAAAGAAAAAATCTGACCAACCATATTTAACTATTGAAAAATATTTGAACTTACTCGATAAAAATCGTAAAAAGTATCTCGATATGACTTATGAATTTCGAAAGCTACCACATGGTACACTTATGATTGGTGATTCCACCATAAGTTTGGTAACGAATACGTTATTATTAATGATGACAACAACAACAAGTATGATAAGACTATTGGCTTGCTTGAACTGCTGTTCAGAAAAGATCCCAATCAGAATTCCATAAGCAATGAAGATGTAAACAATTATGGAAAAATTGTACTTAGAACGAATGCACACAAAAAACACTATAACTCTGATGAGCTAGTCCACAGACAAAACAGTAAAAAATATAAATCCTATATAGCTCCAATAATTGGTGCTTCTACATCAACTCAAAAGAGACAATCTACTGGTGGTTCATTACCACGATACAGATTGCACGACGAGATACACGAATGGATTATGTGTATTGGGATAACCCCAACGAGCTGGTAGATCGATTACGTTTATTGCTAGCTGTAAGTTCAGCAGGCAACCCCAGTCATACGGATGAAATCGTTTCACTCTTTGAGGAATTGCGTGAAGCTGGAATCGTTTATTAGCAGTGACACATGTGTGAATATACTCAGTTGAATAATGAGCGTCGACGTGATCGGACGGTATTTTGGATGTACTAAGGGCTCACGGGGCCCACCAGGAGTTGGTTTCAAACTCACTTCAAGCGGAGACTACGACATTGAAAATAGGAGACTTTGCAACGTTGGTGAATCACATGAACCAAATAATGCTATCAATTTGAATCTCGCTAGACAACTAAATCAACAGGAGATAAGTAAAGGGTGGTTAAATTTTAAAGGCCGATGTTGAATGTGAACCACACCTAAACGTCAAGTTTTTTTCTGCATTTCATTTGACATTTCTCAATTTCAGACTAACTCAATTTGAACCATGGAAAGATACACAATCGAGCGACGCGTTAAAGTTATTCAGTCTTATTGTGAAAATGAGCGTTCTAATCAAAATGCATATCGTGCACTTCGTGATTTTTTCGGTCAATTTAATCGTCCAAATGTGCGTACAATCGGAAAAATCGTGCAAAAATTTAAGCAAACCGGGTCTGTAGGAGATATTGAAACACCAGTGCATGCTCGTACAGCTCGTACTGCAGAAAATATTGCTGCTGTTTGCGATAGTGTAGCTGAAGAGCCGTCCACCTCAACTCGTCGTCGTGCCCAACAATTGCACCTCTCACGCTCGTCGTTGATGAACATTATGCATAAAGACTTGCATTTACACGCTTATAAGGTGCAATTGACTTAAGAACTAAAGCCTCTTGACCATTCCAAACGTCGTCAATGGTCAGAAAGGTGGCAAGAAATGGCAACAGTGGATGATCAATTTTCGAAGAAAATCATCTTCAGTGATGAGGCACATTTTCACCTCAGTGGATTCGTCAATAAGCAGAATTGCCGCATTGGGGGGAATCATAATCCAAGAGTGATTGTCGAGAAACCAATGCACCCACAAAGAGTGACTGTTTGGTGCGATTTATGGGCTGGCGGCATCATCGGGCCGTATTTTTTCCAAAATGAGGCCGGTCAGGCAGTTACTGTGCATGGTGTTCGCTATCGTGAGATGATAACGAACTTTTTATGGCCCGAATTGGAAGATATGGATGTGGGCGATATGTGGTTTCAACAGGACGGTGCCACTTGCCATACAGCTAACGAAACAATGGCTCTTTTGCGCGGCAAATTCAATGGCGGTGTTATCTCACGTGGTGGCGATGTCAATTGGTCGCCAAGATCATGTGATTTGACACCGTTGGACTTCTTTCTTTGGGGTTATTTGAAAGAAAAGGTGTACGTCGATAAGCCAGCAACAATTCAAGAGCTAAAGGATGAGATAATTCGGCACATTAACGGCATAGAACCTCAATTATGCCTAAGTGTCATCGAAAATTTGGACCATTGGATGGAGGTGTGCCGCCGAGGTCGCGGCGGTCATTTGGCCGATATTTTGTTCCATACATAATTGAACCATACCATATTATCATAATAAAAAGAATTGACAATAATTTCCTAAATAATTCGTGTTTTATTCAAAATCAACATCGGCCCTTAAAATTTAACCACCCTTTATATTGATTCAGGCTACAGCTCATCAACGTGAGCAATTGGATAATTTAGAGTTGAAAATACGGGTTTTTCAAGAGCAAGTAAAAGAGAGAATAAAGCATATTGAGATAAAGCGCACACTCCTCAAGAGATTCTTCAAGATCAAGCCGTCAAAGAATACTGAAATAAATATTTTTAGAGTTATATAGACTTGATAGTCCGTAACACTAAAGCCTTTGCGGCGTTAAGCAGGTGCACTCTTCGAAATGGAGCATCGAAGACTAGTAGAAGAATTACATAAGCCGCGCGTCGCAATTATTTACGTCGCAAGTTTGATATACGTGATATTGATGAGACATGGCAAGCTGATCTTGTTGAGATGCAATCGTACGCTCGAGAAAATAAAGGATACAGATATCTGCTTACAATAATCGATGTACTATCCAAGTTTGCATGGACTGTACCGGTGAAGTGCAAAACCGGTCAGAATGTTACCGCAGCTATGGATCCGATTCTTCAAAATGGACGAGTACCTACAAATCTCCAGACTGATCAAGGTAAAGAATTTTATAATAAGACTTTCCAGAATTTAATGAAACGCCACGACATCAATCACTATTCCACATATAGTAATCTTAAAGCATCTATAGTGGAGCGCTTGAATCGTACCCTTAAGAATAAAATGCGGATGAAATTTAGTCTACACAGATCTTACAAATGGATAGACATTTTAGATGACCTCGTGGCGACATACAACGACACGAAGCATCGAACTATTAGTATGAAGCCGAGTAACATCACAGCGGACACTGTTGAAGCACTAATTCAGCGTTCTTTTACTACCAATGAACGAAGAAACCGTGTAGTGAAATTCAAAATCGGTGACAAGGTGCGAGTGAGCAAGAACAAACACGTTTTCGAGAAAGGCTATGTACCCAATTGGTCAACGGAAATTTTCACTGTGAGTCGAGTAATGAGGACGACACCCGCGACGTACAAGCTGAAGGACTACCAAGATGAACCCATCGCTGGTGGTTTTTATAATGAAGAATTACTGAAGGCCAATTATCCAGATGTCTATCTCGTGAAGAAGATTCTCAAGAAACGTGGAAATCGTGCTTATGTCAAATGGTTGGGATTTGACAATTCACATAATAGTTGGATAAATAACGCAGAATTAACTACAGGAGTGAAACAATGAGTCAGCATTTATGTATAATAAAAAATGTCTTTTTTATTCATTGTAAATAAACACATTACAAAATAACCAATTCGATTTGGTTTTTCTTCTCTTTTTCATTATAGTTTAGATGCAATGCACCATGTGTGATCGTTTCCTTCATGCGGCTGAACAGAGCCTGATCTTTCTCAAATGCCGCAAAAACACGTTTAGGCAGAAAGATGTGGAATTCATTGTTGAGAGTGACAACAGTTTTTTGACCATATTTAGTCGTCACTTGGCGCAAATCGGTGACTTTATGCATTTTGTTGATCTGCAGATCGACGTTTCTTTTCGTTGAGAGGTAATCGTCTTGACCAGCGAGTTTGTTGAGTGCTTTAATATCCATCATGAATGTCTAATGAAGTTGATTGTAGAAGATGGATGCGAGTATGTGACAGTGGTGAGCAACAGGTTCCAATACTATTGGTGTAGATTTTTTTAACTTGCTATACGTTTGATGTAGGTTTCATCTGACGGAGTTGACTGCAGAAGACGACGACGACGAATATGCGAGACTGATGAGCAACAGGTTTCAATGTGTTTGATGCGAGTTCCGTCTGATAGAGTTGATTGTGAACTGCTTCCAATACAAGTCTAGTTTAGGTTCTGAAGTATCCTATAGTATCCTTTAGTATCCTTTAGTATCCTTTAGTATCCTTTAGTATCCTTTAGTATCCTTTAGTATCCTTTAGTATCCTTTAGTATCCTCTAGTATCCTTTAGTATCCTTTAGCATCCTTTAGTATCCTTTAGTATCCTTTAGTATCCCCAAGGTATCAATGGATCAACGAGTAGGTAATGTCACAGTTGACGGTGAAGGTCTGATGGAACAAGCTGCAGTCACACTCTTAATACAGTGGTATCACCCACCACCGATCTACCATGGAGAAGGAGATTCGAGTAGCTGATTGATCAACGGGGTTGCATCCAAGTCTCTGATTGGACTTTCGCAGCAGGCAGACGCGGAGAAGGAAATCGAAGTCGTTGATTGGATGACTAGAGTGTGTATGTAAGAGTAGGGAGTAGGCTGGTTACGACACGATCGAAGCCGGTTTCAACATGTCTTGCGGTATCCTGTAGTGTCCCCAAGGCAGCGTATCCATGGTATCAGCAAGTAAATATCGTTTGTCATCTTGCGGACTCAATGCGAGCTTTACTTGTTTCTCTGTACAGACAATGTGCATGCGTGCCCTTATGACTCGTAACTCCCGACATTATGTTGTTCCCTCGAAAAGGCATTGATGGAAATCATTGAAGGTTATGGTTGTTTCCACTACGCCTGTTTTCACACCTTTTACCTTCTTCATATGATCAACGCCATTTACTCGAACGCTATACATTTTGCTGCATAGGCCAGCGAATTCTGTCGTAATCTGCCCATTGCACTCATCCTTCATCAATCCAACGATTTTTTTATTTGCTTGAGGTAGTGCAAATTGATTCTCAGGTGGATAATCAGACATATCGAATTTCCGGATATCCCGTCTGATGATATCATATATGTCAGGGCACTGAAACTCATAGAGTAGGCTGTCGGTGTCGGTATACAAGAGCTTGCAGTGATCATCGGCAAATTCCGTTTTCATGTAATCATAGTGGACGTCGTAGACCTACACTTTCGACAAGTCCGGCACATAGAGACCTATGTAGATTGGTTTGTTGAGATATACCTCTGTCTTCAAAAGCTGTACAGCAATAAGGTTCTCTTCAAAGATTGATCGGCTGTGGAATGTGTGACGAGTTTTACATCCACATGTTTACGAACATTTTCCATCGTCTTGTCAAACACTGCGTTGTTCATGAGCTTGAAGAGATTTTTCTCGAAATCATTCGTTGCTTGTTTCCGCATATCGCTATTTAATTCAATGTAGGATTTTAACCACGGCTTTTGTTTGAACTTCAACACTCGATGAATACGTTTGAGCTGTAGACCATACTTGAGCGCCTGCTTTAGATTCCGATACTGGATAACGTAGTTGCTCTTGAAGTCTAATGTTGTCATCAGTTTGATCTGCGTTGAACCTGGTGCACTTTTGCGTTCAGGACATAGTGGTAAATCTCGGTGGGTATCATGAAGGCTTACGGGATAATCCATATCGACTTCCAGGATGTATCCTTCTAATGCATCGTCCTCGATCGTTTGAAAATCAATATTTTCTGGATTTTCAACCCATGTGAAGTCTCCATATGGGAGCGATTCCATCATCGCCCACCCGTAAAGATTGTGGACGTCAAAGTACACGAGATACTTGGTGGGCTCTTGCGGCTCATAATTGTTCATATACTTGTTGTTCGCTTTGGCATAACGGTTGCAGCACTGACTCACGCCGCCCCTCACTCCTCGCTCAACGAACAGATGCATCTCCTAGTCCGTGAAAGCTCCAACTCAATCTGTGTGAACTCAAGCATAGCGTCCTACGTGAATCCTGGTGTTGTGTAGTAGTGCGCAGAGTCCGGACCATACGCTCTGATGCAATTGTCACGAAAAATCTTAAACACATCGGCCAAGAGGAGAACATCAGTTTTCAGATAGAGATCTGAATATTCACCCAAGTCATGAATGTTGAACTCTTGCCACACTCTCTTTGCGTGCTCGTAATTGTCGTCTGTGATGTCACTGTCGTTCAGCGTACTATGGAAATCTTCTTTAGTCGGAAGTTTATGCTCATCCAGTTTCTGTACAGCGTCAACGAATTCATATGGGAATACACCTTTCCTCGATAGCAGCTCTATCTTATCATCAGGAAGTTGTGGAAATTCGCGCCTAACAGTCTTCAATTCCGTAAGGTATGAAGCTAGTTTTTCTAACGATGAAGCCATAAAGCGGAACGAGTCGATGAATCGAAAACTCACATCGCTTCCATCAATGTGCTTTTGAAAGGCGAAGTAACGTTCCTTTGTTTGTGGTAGTATATCCACATGACCATCGAAGCATGTTGCGATTTCACGTATAACAAAATGTGAATCATATCCCGTGAGGTTGTGGAAGACCACGGGTATCACTCGTAAGTCTTGATGAAGTAAGTTGCACTCGTTGTGTACCGGTCCTCTGTATCTAGGTGTACATAAATACGTATTATATTTTCTATCTTTATTATTATTTGAATAAAAAAGGGTTATCAAAATACATACTGTCCAGTCAAATGGCAGTGATCGTGGACTCAATCGTTGCTGAATAAATTCCTGTTACAAATATGACACGTAGTCGCTATGTGAAACTGTGTTCTCTGCTCGAATGACAGCTTCGACATAGGCTTAGGATTCATGTACAGCTCTTCGAGGTCCATGTCCAATTGTTGCAGCTCCCTCACGAACCATTCCGCAGGCTTCACACCTCTGTAGCTGCAGTAGCTCGATTTCGAGGTATCGTAACTGCAGTTTAGGTAATATCCAACGCTGAACGCCTCGTGCTTTTGGTATGCGTTTTCATCTCGGATCGGTTTGAGTAAGCATTCAAAGTCCGCGTAAACAATAAAAGGCACTCTCTCTTTATTGCTATGATTTTTAAAGCGAAGAACTTTTTTCTTTACTGACGGCATCATAACCTTGCATTTGTTTATCTTGCTGCAATCCTCTTCATGTGCGGTAAGCTTGTGTTCGTTACGAAAGTAGTGCAGGCAGCGATCACAAATATGATGCTTGTGGATGCGTTTCGATAGCCGTATCGAGACTAAACGAGACAAGTGTTTGATCCACACGTAATGGAATCTCGGTAGTTGGTATACTCTGTCAGCATCTTCTTTTTCTTGCTCTTCGTCCTCATCCACGTAGTGATCTTGCATGAGAAGTAGGTCAACGTGTAGAGTTTTTTTCGTAGACGTTACATGCAGTGTGACGTAGTCACAATCTGAAAAGGATAAAAGAAAAACAGAATAAAATTAAAAAAAAAAAAACAAATCACTGAAAATAAAACCATTTATTACATTTATTTATTTATTACATACAAAGAGTAAGAAGAATGAAGTAAGAATAAGAAAAGATTAAATTAGCAGTAGAGTCTAGGCGAGACCACAAACAAGCTGGATCCCGTCACATTCCTTCGCTGCCGAAAAACAGCGGGTCAGCGACCGGCTGGCCTCGCTCGGGCAGTGAGGGGATGTAAGGGCAGGATGGAGGGGCTAGCTGAAACAAAAGAAATTACATGAGATAATAGAAAAAGAAGAGTTAAAATAAGAGAGTGGGAAAGGAGAGAAAGGTATAAAAGCGAGCTTCAAACCAAGAAGGCTCTCTTATTCGATTCAAACTACCAACCAAGTTGGATCCGCTGGTGAAAAGTAATGAAAAATTAAAACAAAATTCAAGAATTTGATTTTTAAATTCAGAAATCAATTAGAAAGGGTGTGAGTAGGGCCCTATAAATTAATTCAAATATTGCAAAATAGAAAAACAACACAAGTGAGTGCAAGGAATCATATAAAGATTAAGAGCGGACAGATCAAACCGTGTGAGGAAAATAGAAAATATTCTGAAGAAAACAGAATAAGAAAAGAGAGTTGGTGACGTTCAAATAAATAATTGTGGTCTATTTTAGCAGAATTAAGAAAATAGAATAAGACGGTTTGGGTAGCATAATTAGAAATAAATCCAGATAAGTTATAAGAAATATTGTGAACGTTGCGCACCGTTATATTGAAAAGACTTGTTTACGGTACCTAGAAGTTCTCAATTTGGAAACTTGGAGAAAAGTAAGAGTGGAACAACATTGAGAAAGAAAAGGGAATGACAAAACAATAGTTAGAAAAATTAGAACATAGAGACTTGATACGGTAAATTTGAGACTCTCGGTAAATCAGTTACCGCATCAAGAAGCAACAGGGCTTTGGAGTCAAAAGTTGCAAGGAAGTTAGGAAAATATTTAATAGATAGAATTAGGAGGGCATTAGTCAGCCCGACCAATAGAAACTAGATTAAGAATTTTTAGAAAATTAGAAAAATAATTAGGAGGGAAACAATTTTTGTCAGCATTGTCAAGCGCGTCGCATTAGGAGGATACCACTCAATAAACATACAGGAGAAGAGAACGATAAATTAAAAGATCAACTCACCAAGAGAGAAGAACAACAGGAACGTCCACGTCCAACATCGAAGATCCCTTGATAGATCCGATAACTAATTGATAAACAATTAAGGGACGCTGAAAAATCGCGAGACGGAAACTGTCATCGTTAGACACACAAAGTAGATTATTCGCGAACTGGGATCACTATCACAACTATAAAAACACACTGAAATCACGTGGGGACGCCACGACTATAATAAACGAAGAGCCCGAACGCGGAACAACACGAAAAACAGCGTTTTTTGATGATTAAATAAAACAACGCGGACGCGGACATAGATTCAGCGTCCATACCGGCTGACCGACGCGCCAGCAACAACGACGCAAGCCTAGCAGACAGCACGTCAGCAGCCAAGCGGGAAAAAGATCAAGACGGCTGAGCTCGATACTGCCTAGTTGAGATATCCACCGCTCAGCGCAGAAGTCGAGAATCTGATAACCTCGCAGGTAAAGAAGAGCGTGGAACCATCAGAGCAATTAAACACCACTGATAAATTGTACGGTTAAAGGCGACAAAAAGCCTCACAGCACAGAAATCTATGAAACTTATTGAATAAACCTTACTTATACCTCCTATAGAAGTCTAAAATTAATTATCGTAGTGTTCGAGCCCGAATTCTTCCCCTCAGAAGAATAAAATTTAATGTTAACGTAAAAATACCGTTACAGCAGAGGAGTGGTCACGAACTTTCTCATTCGTTTCTTCAGAATGTAGATGTTGATTGATATGCCATTATTCTTCTCAAATTTGTTGAAATGATGCGGCATCACTGGGAAGTCGATACCAGTGAAGTTGAGCTCATGCGTATATCTCTCGTATGTAGAAACTCGATTAGGCTTATGTACTGCCGGATATAATGCCGATAGTACAGCGCACTTAAAGCACATGTTGTCAGTATTTTTCACATTGACACATGCATTCTTATTTTAAATCTCGATTGGGAGATCCATATAGGAGCTACCTCGCATTGGATTCAACTTGTTGATGTTTGCTGTGAGATAGATGATAGAATACAGCGTCCATCCAGAATCTTGTAGCTCAAATCCTTCAATTTCCCTCTGAATCGATGTTTGGATGTTGACAGTAAACCAATCTTTGATTGTAGTTGCTGGATAAATCGCTTCAGCCTTCGTGTTGAAGTGCTTCACTTCAACAATTTCTTCGTCATTCTTCATTACCTTAAATTTTGCTGCTTGTACTGCATATACCTTGACCGCCGTCTTCTCGATGTTCAAGATACTTTCTATTTCTTCACGGAAAAGTGCCAAACAATCTTCCAAGATTACATTGACATCGACGTGCTTTAAGTTAGTGATAACTCCAGTCTTGATGCGCTCATTGGAAGCTGATAGTAGGTTCGACCATCTCACTCGATCCAAGATTCCTTTTTCATCAGTCCTCTGCAAGCCTGAACCTTGTTTTATCAAACGTTCTAGTTTGATTTCCATACCTTTCAGGAAACCAATCATGAACAGATACTTCTGACGTTCAGCAACTGTGGACCCCACCAATAATTTTTCTATGGTTTTGATGACTGCAGCAAGCCGTTTGATCCACTATGCGATCTCATCTGATTTTCGAGTTTGAAGAAGCTCCAAGATATCATCCCACGTCTTCATGATTGCATTGCGCTCCAGGAGATCCATTCTGATCCAAGTATTTCGAAATACTTTGCTTTGAAGAGAGTGACTTTGGAGTAAATTGAATGGTCGCGTCGGAATGAGTCTCTCTTGCGGAAGAACTTGTATTTATCCCTACGAAAAGTAGTGAGAGGTATCGAACTCGTAGCTAATTGGTCGATATTCATGAATGCATTCAATGTTCATGTCTGCGTTTGAATCTAAAAAAGTGGTGGGGAGGCTACAAAGTCGTTGCTGATTGGTCGATATCCTCGAATGTATCCATCGTTCGTGACTGTGCAATAGCTCACAGTAGAGGCGACAAACGGGTATAAGAGAGCTGGAAGCGTGACTGTTGGCATCAGTTTATTCATCATGGAGTACATAGTAGACGTCCAAGGCTTCAAGCGACCTTTCAACGAATTCGTATTCAAAGAGATGGGTATCATTCCTCTCGAAGATGACGCCTTACCATCAGTCTATCTGTTTGAACCGCCACACAAATGGAGTTTCCTGCCGGTCAAATACAAGAGCGAAAATCGGTGGCTGGAAGCAAATTACCATAGCATCCCCTGGGTCAACGGTGATATACCATATAGTGGAATCAGCGAGACTCTTATCAGCCTTCTACGCGATGCGAGAAAGATTTATATCAAGGGCTTATAGAAGAAATGTTGGCTGGATAGAATTCTTCCAAACGTTTACAATATCGAAGACCTGGAATGTCCCGCGTTGACAGCATTACCAACTAATACTGGCATCGCATGTACGAATCATCCAATCATGAATGGGACTCCCCACTGCGCAGCTCACAACGTGTGTATGATGAAAACGTGGCTTCTTGACTTACGCAAACAGACGGCATCGGTTGCGTCATCTAGTGGAATCATCGCAAATCCAACTGTCAACTGCATCATAAATGATACAACTACTCTGAAAGGCTACTACGACGAGTGTGATTTCTCATTGTAAATACTTACTCATGAGCTCTGTACAATCGACAATAAAAAATTCTACGTTATTTTTATAAATTAAAAAATTGTTGTTGAATTACTGCTCCTCCTCCACCCTCCTTCTCTTCCGAACTAGAAATCGAGCTGAAATTAAACAACTATGACGAAAAATCATTGTGAATTAACTACAGTCGTTGTTCTCAGGATAACTGGTCTACTCTATAAGTTCGATTATCAGCAGTGGTTTCGATGAAGCTGATATTTAATATCGAGTCATGATAAATTCTCTGCAGTTATCGGTTAGATCTCAAAAGATCTCTGTCGGTATAGACGTGCTCGCAATAAAGGCCTGTGGATTGTCAAGAATCTCTGTTGGTGCAGATGTTCTCTCAATATATCCTCCTTCGCATCTCAGTGAAGACGTTTGAAATAATCCCGTGTAGAACGCCACGGACCCAAAACATCAGCACATCCCTTCTCTAGGCAGCAATGGAGAGAGGGTAGTTGACGGTCGACTTAGCTGAGAGGGTTTTAAAGATCACACGTGTGAAGCACTAGGCTCTCCGGCACTAGGCTCTCTGGCTCGCAATTATAAAAAAAAATCTTCAAATTTCAAATGGTCTATATTATTTTTAAATTAATATCTAATAATGCATGCGGAAATGAGAAAAGCCGAGGAATAAAATTAAACTCTTTTTTTATTACGGTGAAATATTAAAAACTAGACTGCAAAATATTAATGTTAAATTAACTTTATCAATAGAAAATTTGGAACTAATATTCTATTTACATAAAAATTAAAATCTTCTTGTTCGATTTATAAACTTTTTTCGCATAGTGATAAATCGGTCCTTTGGTGCGTAAGTCCGAGCACGTTTTCGCGCCAACGGGTCAGTTGGCCGCGGTTCTATAACCACCGTCGTACGATGATGCGGAGGGACGTTCTCGTCAGACCCTTTGTTCACTGCAGTCCTCTTGCAGTCTGGTTGTGGTAGCGGCGGTAGGGGGATCGTCTCGATACTGTCTCGACGCTGTCTCGACGATGCTTCGATAACTGTAACTGGCAGCAGTAGCGATGACAACGTCGGTTGACGGTTCAGCGATTGCAGTGAGCGGCGAACCCTTGGGCAACAAAGCGCAGGCCTTGTGCGCTTGCGAACTGCTGCCTCTTCCACTTGAATGCTTACTGCCGACACTTGACGGCGAGGAGGGAGGTAAACATTTCTTCCTTCAGTCGCCGCTGGCTTCATCACCGCTGGCTTCGTCACCGTAATTGAATGCTGCAACAAAGCACTATCTTCATCCTCGCTGGTAAGATATAGGTCGTCTTGCAGGAGCGGCAGTCCCAGCGAGGGTGCTGATAAACGATGCAGGTTCGGCTTCGATGATAATGATTGCTGCTGCTCAATCACCTCCAGCTCGGTTTTCGATGTTGGTTCAGGAGACGACGGCAGCGACATTAGCATCTCCAACCGGTCCAGCTCGGGAGGTGGGGGTGGATGCTGCATGATCTCGAGTGCGATCTCCAGCGGGGGCATCGTGGCTGGTGCAGGAGATGCCGGCAGTGGCGGTGGCGACTGCATCAGCACTCGCAGCAAGTCCAACGCGATTATTCAATTGAATATCATCCTCGGCTTATGTACTGTAGCCTGCTGCATCGGTGCTGGGTCAGGAGATAGCATCGGCGGAGGTGGTGGCGGCAGCATGAATAACATCTCCATCAACAAGGAGATCTCTGGTTTGGTTGTCAGCACCTTCCATCGATGCGTCCTTAATTTACCGTCCTGATATTCTATTTCGAATGGTATCTGCAAAATAAGAAGTAGAAAATAATTAAAATTTAAAAGTAATATTTAAAAATCGAAAATTCAATAGTAAATACTCACTTTTAATTTTTTCCTTGTCTCCTCGAATGGTGGTAGAGGCATCTCCAGAATCGGGCGGCGAGGGTCTCGCCATTTTTTGAGATGTTCATCCCAGCATTTCATTGAAAACTGAAAATTTAGAAAATTGGTATAGAAATCTATAAAATGGATATGTTTGAACAATGCAGCGAAGCGATAGAAAACTTACCCTTTGTTTATACATCCTGTCGAGGGGTTCACACTTGAAAGATCCTCTTCGTTACAGCTTGGTTTATATAGGTTATCGATAGAAATAGTGGGGACTAAGTCAACCAATGGAAAAAAAATTGGTCTAGCATTGGATCTGCTAATTGGGTGGAGTAAAAATAGTTATAGTTGAAAATGCAACTAAGATCAATAATATAAATTAATGCACATGAATGAACGCGTATTGATTAATTATTCTGAAAATTTTACCATTTGACATTGAAAATAGAGATCGTTAATTAATATTATCCGAGCCGTGGTGCCATAATTGGTAACGTAACATGTTAGAATTCTGGAGTTCCCGGTTCGAACCCGGACTGTAGCAATATTTTTTCACGATTTCTTTAGAAGTTAAAAATCGTTGGGTCTGGTTGCCTCAGTAATTCTTAATTAATGAGTGGGGCAATCAGAATTGACTAAAAAACAATAATTCGATTGTAAGATATCTTTCTGAGATTGATAACATAGGAATCCAGGCGGCGCTGACTAAAACCGAATTGCGATCTGCCAATAATATTCCATTTTAACATTGGGTCAAACCATTGTCGCATAGATTTACCACTCTAAAGAAACAGGAATGATCGCGTATTGATTAATTAATCTGATAAGTTTATCATTTGACATTAAGAATAGATATCGTGAATTAATATTGCCGGAGCCGCGGTGGCCTAATTGGTAACGTACCAGGCTGGAATTCTGGAGTTTCCGGTTCGAACCCGGGCTGTGGCAATATTTTTTCACGATTTGTTTAGAAGTTAAAATCGTCAAGTCTGGTTGCCTCGATAATTCTTAATGAATAAGTGAGGCAATCAGAGTTGATTAAAATTTATTAAGTGGATTGTTACAGATTTTTCTGAGATCGATAACACAGGAATCCAGGCGGCGCTGCGTAGACCCGGGTTGCGATCTGCCAAAAATGTTCCATCTTAACTTTTGGTCAAGACATTGTCGCATAGATTTACTACTCTAAAGAAACATGAATGACGGCGTATAGATTATTTAATCTGATATGTTTACCATTTGACATTACAAATAGAGTTCGTCAATTGATATTACCTGAGCCGCGATTGCGTAATTGGTAACGTACCAGGCTAGAATTCTGGAGTTCCCGGTTCGAAAAGTGCTCTGTCTATATTTATTCACTATTTTTTTAGAAGTTAAAATCGTCAGGTCTGGTTGCCTCCGTCTATATTTATTCACTATTTTATTAGAAGTTAAAATCGTCAGGTATGGTTGCCTCTATAATTTTTAATGAATGAGTGAGGGAATCAGAGTTGATTAATATTAACCGAGCCGCGGTGGCATAATTGGTAACGTACTATGTTAGAATTCTGGAGTTCCCAGTTCGAACCCGGATTATGGAAAAAATTTTTCACGATTTCTTTAGAAGTTGGAAATCGTCAGGTCTGGTTGCCTCAGTAGTTCTTAGGTAATGAGTGAGGCAATCAGAATTGACTAAAAAACAATTATTCGATTGTAAGATATCTTTCTGAGATTGATAACACAGGAATCCAGGCGGCGCTGACTAAAACCGGATTGTGATCTGCCAATAATATTCCATCTTAACATTTGGTCAAAACATTGTCGCATAGATTTACCACTGTGAAGAATCATGAAGGAACGCTTATTGATTAATTAATCTGATAAGTTTACCATTTAACATTAAAAATAGAGATCGTGAATTAACATAGCTACAGCCGTGGTGGCGTAATTGGTATCGTACGATGCTGGACTTCTGGAGTTCCCGGTTCGAACCCGGGCTGTCGCTATATTTATTCCCTATTTCTTTAGAAGTAAAAATCGTGAGGTCTGGTTGTCTCTATAATGCTTAATAAATGAGTGAGGCAATCAGAGTTGATTAAAATTTATTGAGTCGATTGTTAGAGATTTTTCTGAGTTCGATAACACAGGAATCCAGGTGGCGCTGAGTCAACACGGTTTGCGATCTTCCAAAAATATTAGATCTTAGCATTTGGTCAAAACATTGTCGCATAGATTCACCACTCTAAAGAAACATGAGTGACCGCGTATTGATCAATAAATCTGAAAATTTTACCATTTAACATTAAAAATAGAGGACGTGAATTGATATTAACAGAGCTGCGTTGGCATAATTGGTAACGTACTATAGTTGAATTCTAGAGTTCCCGGTTGGAACCCGGGCTGTAGCAATATTTGATCACTATTTCTTAATTTTTAATGAATGAGTGAGGCAATCAGAGTTGATTAAAATTTATTGAGGTAATTGTTAAAGATGTTTCTGAGATCGATAACACAGGAATCCAGGTGGCGCTGAGTCAACCCGGGTTGCGATCTGCCAAAAATATTACATCTTAGCATTTGGTCAATACATTGTCGCATAGATTTACCAATCTAAAGAAATATGAGTATCCGCGTATTGATTAATTAATCTGAAAATTTTACCATTTGACATTAAAAATAGAGATCGTGAATTAATATTAACAGAGCCGCGGTGGCATACTTGGTAACGTATTATAGTAGAATTCTGAAGTTCCCGGTTGGAACCCGGGCTGTAGCAATATTTGATCACGATTTCTTTAGAAGTTAAAATCGTCAGGTCTGATTGCCTCGATAACTCTTAATGAATAAGTGAGGCAATCAGAGTTGATTAAAATTTATTGAGTGGATTGTTACAGATCTTTCTATGATCGATAACACAGGAATCCAGGCGGCGCTGCGTCAACCCGGGTTGCGATCTGCCAAAAATGTTCCATCGTAACATTTGGTCAAAACATTGTCGCATAGATTTACTACTCTAAAGAAACATGAATGACGGCGTATAGATTATATAATCTGATATGTTTACCATTTGACATTACAAATAGAGTTCGTGAATTGATATTGCCTGAGCCGCGATTGCGTAATTGGTAACGTACCAGGCTAGAATTCTGGAGTTCCCGGTTCGAACCCGGGCTGTGGCAATATGTTTTTACGATTTCATTAGAAGTTAAAAATCGTCGGGTCTGATTGCCTCACTAATTCTTAATGAATGTGTGAGGCAATCCGTGCTGACTAAAGATTAAGGTTTCGCCTGTAAGAGATCTTTCTGAGATTGACAACACAGGAATTCAGTCGTCGTTTAGTCAAGCCGGGTTGCGATCTGCCAAAAATATTCCATCGTAACATTTGGTCCTAACATTGTCGCATAGATTTAGCACTATAAAGAAACATGAATGACCGCGTATTAAATAATTAATTTAAAAAGTTTACTATTGCACATTAAAAATAGAGATCGTGACTTAATATTGCTATAGCCGCAATGGCGTAGTTGGTAATGTACCAGGCTGGAATTCTAGAGTTCCCGGTTCGAACCCGGAATGTGGCAATATTTTTTCACGCCTGCTTTAGAAGTTAAAATCGTCTGGTCTGGTTGTCTCTATAATTCTTAATGAATGAGTGAGGCAATCAGAGTTGATTAAAATTTATTGAGTCTATTGTTAGAGATCTTTCTGAGATTGACAACACAGGAATTCAGTCGGCGTTGAGTCAAGCCGGGATGCGACCGGCTAAAAATATTCCATCTTAGCATTTGGTCCAAAAAAATTGTCGCACAGCTTTACCACTCTGAAGAAACATGAATGACCGCGTATTGATCAATTAATTTGAAACGTTTACCATTTAACATTGAAAATAGAGATCGTAACTTAATATTGCCACAGTCGCGGTAGCGTAATTGGGAACGTACTATGTTAGAAATCTGGAGTTCCCGGTTCGAACCCGGGCTGTGGCAATATTTTTTCACGATTTCTTTAGAGTTAAAAATTGTCAGGTTTGGTTGCCTTATTAATTTGTAATGAATGAGCGAGGCAATCCGTGTTGACTAAAATTTAATGATTCGATTATTCGAGGTCTTTCTGAGATCGATAACACAGGAATCCAGGTAGCACTGAGTCAACACGGGTTGCGATCTTCCAAAAATATTAGATCTTAGCATTTGGTCAAAACATTGTCGAATAGATTTACGACTCTAAAGAAACATGAGTGACCGCGTATCGATCAATTAATCTGAACATTTTACCATTTAACATTAAAATCAGAGATCGTAAATTAATATTAACAGAGCCGCGGTGGCATAATTGGTAACGTACTAAAATAGAATTCTGGAGTTCCCGATTCGAACCCGGGCTGTAGCAATATTTGATCACTATTTCTTTAGAAGTAAGAATCGTCAGGTCTGGTTGCCTCTATAATTCTTAATGAATGAGTGAGGCAATCAGAGTTAATAAAAATTTATTGAGTCGATTAATTGAGATCTTTCTGAGATCGATAACACAGGAATCCAGCTGGCGCCGAGTCAACCCGGGTTGCGATCTGCCAAAAATATTACATCTTAGCATTTGGTCAAAACATTGTCGCATAGATCTACCACTCTAAAGAAACATGAATGATCGCGTATTGATTTATTAATCTGCCAAGTTTACTATTTGACATTAAAAATAGAGATCGTGAATTAATATTGGCGGAGCCGTGGTGGCGTACTTGGTAACATACCTGGCTAGAATTCTGGAGTTCCCGGTTCGAACCCAGGCTGTGGCAATATTTTATCACGACTTTATTAGAAGTTAAAAATCGTCAGGTCTGGTTGCCTCATTAATTCTTAATGAATGTGTGAGGCAATCCGTGCTGACTTAAAGTTAAGGTTTCGCCCGTAAGAGATCTTTTTGAGATTGACAACACAGGAATTCAGTCGGCGTTGAGTCAAGCCGGGTTGCGATCTGCTAAAAATATTCCATCTTAATATTTGGTCAAAACATTGTCGCATAGATTTACCACTGTAAAGAATCATGAAGGACCGCGTATTGATTAATTAATCTGATAAGTTTACCATTTAACATTAAAAATAGAGATCGTGAATTAATATTGCTAGAGCCGTGGTGGCGTAATTGGTAACGTACGATGTTAGAATTCTGGAGTTCCCGGCTCGAACCCGGACTGTAGCAATATTTATTCGCGATTTTTTTAGAATTTAAAATCATCAGGTCTGGTTGCCTCATTAATTCGTAATGAATAAGTGATGCAATCAGAGTCGATTAAAAATAAGTGATTCGATTGTAAGAGATCTTTTTGTGATCGATAACACAGGAATCCAGGGGGCGAGGAGTCAAGCCGGGTTGCGATCTGCCAAAAATATTCCATCTTAACATTTGGTCTAAACGTTGTCGCATAGATTTAGCACTATAAAGAAACATGAATGACCGCGTATTGAATAATTAATTTAAAAAGTTTACCATTGCACATTAAAAATAGTGTAATAGCCTATTTATTATTCATATTTTGCGCCCCGCTGTCGTTTGGCGTGAAGGGTCGCCACTGCCGCTATGAAGGTTCGAGAACGTTCTTCGAACTGCCGTGCGCTAGGGGAAGGGAACCCCGAGGACAGTTAGTCATTGAGAGTCTTCCAACGGAGAGACTAGACGGTCTCATATGCGATTTTCGTGACAGGAGAGTCACAATATTCACAAAACGGTGGACTCACTTTATTACTATGGGTTATGCTGATCCCTGACTTCTCACCGGGTTGCCGAGGAATCCAAGAGTCAACGAAGACCTTGGCCGAACAATTTCGTAAAGAAAGGAAATCTCATCACTACCGACACCGCTCATATGGAGGAAAATCATCTCTATTATCGTCAATTAAAAGCGAAAGGATTTCGTGGAAAGGTTTTACGGCATCAATAGACTTGGGTATTTCATTCTATTAATTAATCCCAAAGAGGTGAGCAAAACTATCTTTTATAATATCAAGAAATGGTTCACAGAATAATCGGAGACAGAAGGGCGAGATTTCATAACTTTGAACGTGAGAAAAAAAAACATTCCTGAACAGTTGTCGCCTAGTCAATAATTCCCGTCGCGAAGAATAACAAGTTTTTCAATAACCGGCCCGACTGTTTTTCTAATCGGGTTCAGCTCATAGCGGTGCTGGTTTGCTAAGTCGACGGGAATGATAATATCTGTCACTCGTTCGAAGGATACATTACAAAGAAATACCGTGCTACCTGTCAGAAACAATGATGAAATATTATGTCCTTAACTCATGTGAAAGTCTGGACTATTGTACATGACGAGTCTGCAATCTGGGAATAATACAGGAGAATCACTGTCAAGGCGCAAGCCCATAATCTATGAAAAGCGTTATGAAGAAAACTAATAGTATCTGTCCATAAGACAACTGTGTTATCTATAAAGAATCAAACTGCAAAAGATTGAACGTAGTCCATATTAATGATAGTAGTTCATAATAAGAGATTCAAATGTATTTTGTTATGGGGATATTCTCATAAATTTGTTAGATTAACATAATTGAATTTAATCATAATAGAGGAACGTTGATTCCGGATCATGCTATGCATGAAATAAATGCAATTTGTTTGTATTACGAGCTCTTACCCTACTGAATTTGTTAAGAGCCCGAACCATTACCCTGATCGTTATGAATGTTAAGAATTAAAGGCGAAGCCAACTGGCAGGCAACCGTACTGTCTTCCGCCGGCCGAATTGTTATATTCCGGTATGCGAAGTGAAGGAGTCTAATCATATCGTACCAGAATACCTGTTTACTTATATATATATTGTATATGTGAAATGTCTAAATATATAAAATTGATTTGTGAAGATGCCACATAACCCACATGGTTATATACTGATCTCTCATGAGAGAAGCCGGCCAATAGGCAGGTGTCATTCGTGGACCCAACCCCAATAAAGAATAATATTACATACCACTGTTACATCAAAATCGCGGCCTATCTTACGAACCCACGAATTTAACATAGATTTCACGTTTCGGTGTATCTTTTCCGTGCTCTGGTCAAGGAGAATAAATTCTTCCTTTACCACACCCGACGAGAAAATACCGAAGACGCAAGCCCGTTTTTGAGTCTAACCTCGCGGAAAATTACTCGGGATAGGGCTGGAGTGCGTTTTGTTCTTGGTTGGGGATAATCACTTCACGAATAATGGGGAGGGACTTAAATGACAATTTCACGCGGAGCAAGATTTCACTTTAATTAGTAATTGAAAATTATACTTACGGTTGTTTGCTGCTGTGGTTCTTACTGTTGAACGTTAGATGGACGTAGATTAGTGTAGTCAGACAGACTAACAATCGAACGTAGGCGTTGGTGCGTATTAATAATTATTTATTGAAATAAAACTACATGAGTAGTTTAATGTTGCACGTTCAATATTCCCGATTTCACAAGCGTTGATAATTATAAGTACTGTACTCTTACTCTGTACTACTTGAAACTATACTTTGTGAAAATTAAGCCGTAGTGAAAAATTATCGTTCTGTACTACTTTATTTCCCGGCAAACAGTACTACTTGTTGCCTTGGAAAAAGTCTAATTTACTGCCGGCGACTTATTGACTGCCAGGCTAATGATTAGTCCTCTAGTTAACCCCCCGTGAAACTGTGTTACTTGACTCCCCGTGAAAAAGAGTCGCCGGCCGATTTTCGCGGCCTTTTATAGGGCTCCTGAGCGTCGAAAATTCTTGTCGTCAAGCGCGTAAAAGAAGAGAAGGGATAAAACCCTATCCTCATTATAAGAATTTTCCCGTGGTCTATCTCGACCATACACGTATTCATTCCCCTTACTCCGCAGAGTAGCTTCTCGACATGCAGAGCCATAGATCTATGCAAGTGCATCGGTATGGTGCGCTCTGATTTGTCCGTGCGATGTGCTACACAGAGGACCACGCGATTAGGTGAGGGAACGCGTTCGAGGCGTTTTTCCCCTGAAAATGAGGCGATTTTTACCGCCCCGCTTCTTGGCCAACTTTCGATAGAGTTTTCTATTCTAGGTAATATCCTTATGCTCGCTTCTATGTAGATGTGTCTATGGTAATGACTTAGTTTTTCAGCGTTTGTACGGAACTTAATTAAATCCTTCACATGAAACCACTAGTAGTAATTTTGTTACAGATTCTGTGGTTAACTTCGACGTATGCAACCTGATTTCTGCGTTAATCTCTTATTATCAGGGGTACAAATTAAAAATGCGGGTTTGATAACAGATGGCGTTACTAACGCTATACGCATCAGGCAGTACTGTGACTATGTTCATGTCAAAGCTACGTCTTATAGCTTTAATTTTCAGTATGTGTCAATTTGTCGCAGTGTCAAATTCATAGTTTTTTTGAGCTCTCAATATGTCGAGTTTCGTGCCAACAAAACAGCATTTGCGGGAAGTTTTAATTTACTTCTTTAATTTGAAGAAAAGTGCTGCTGAAGCACATCGATTGGTCTCCGAGGCTTATCCGAGTCATGTTCCATCGGTTTCAACGTGCGAGAGATGGTTTGTGCGGTTTAGAAGTGGTGATTTTGACGTTGAGAACAAAGAGCGGCCGGGCCAAGTGAAAAAGTTTGAGAATGCTGAATTGGAGGCAATACTCAATGAAGACTCGTGTCAAACTCAACAAGAGCTCGCAGATTCATTGGAAGTGACACAACAAGCCATTTCCCATCGTATAAAAGCCCTCGGAATGATCCAAAAGCAAGGACATTGGGTGCCGTATGAGCTGAAGCCGAGAGACGTCGAGCGCCGTTTTTTTGCATGCGAACTGCTGCTCGAACGGCAAAAACGGAAGGGTTTTTTGCATCGCATTGTCACTGGTGATGAAAAGTGGATCCATTACGATAACCCGAAGCGCAAAAAATCATATGGTTACCCCGGCCATGCATCATCATCGACGGCCAAACCAAATATTCACGGCGCCAAGCTCATGCTCTGTATTTGGTGGGACCAGCTGGGTGTGGTGTATTATGAGCTATTGAAATCGAACGAAACCATCACAGGAGCACTATACCGAACTCAATTGATGCGTTTGAGCCGCGCACTCAAAGAAAAACGGCCACAATACGAGCAAAGACACGACAAAGTAATTTTGCAACATGACAACGCTCGGCCACATGTTGCAGCGCCGGTCAAAACATACCTACAAACGCTGAAATGGGAAGTCTTACCCCACCCGCCGTATAGCCCAGATATTGCTCCTTCCGATTACCACCTTTTCCGATCGATGACACATGGCCTAGCTCACCAGCGCTTCCATTCTTACGAAGAAGCCCAAAAATGGGTCGATGACTGGATAGCAGCCAAGCCGGCCGAATTTTTTCGCGACGGTATCCGTAAATTGCCAGAAAGATGGGAAAAAGTTGTGGCTAGCGATGGACAATACTTTGAATAATTCATTTGTTACCATTTTTTCAGAATAAACGTTCAAAAATAGAAAAAAATCCCGCATTTTCAATTTGTACTCCTGATAGTATAAATAGTTTTGTTGAGTTATGGCTTATTCCAAGCATCATTGGTTATTCGTTAAATTAGTGATTACTCTACTTGTAGCTAATAAGTTTTCTTAGATAATTTGTTAGTTAGACGTTAGATTTCTTATAGTTAATAAGTTTTCTTAAATAATTTGCTAGTTAGACGATTATTCTCGTACTATAGAAACGAGAGCGAGAGAGAGAGAGATAGAGATTTTACTTGAGAACGACTCGTCTAACTTGGTTACTCGTACATTCCGTTTGTACGCAAGTCGGCTGATCGCCGTTCAGCCCTAGCGATAAGGCGTTCGTCGTGGCGCAGAGAGTCGCCCAGCCTCGCTTTCCTGCAGAGGAAGCTCTATTGAAACGCGTTACCGTTTTCTCTCTTTCTCGATTCGTTTTACTATTAGTATTTAACTGTAAAACAATCTTAACATTTCATTTTATCCTGTCTATATATGTGTAATGTATTCCATATAAATAACTTGATGGTAAAACAAGTATGTCTATGCATGGAAACGGGAGAGAGCGAGAGAGTTCTTCTCTTGAGAACGACTCGCCTAGCTTAGTTACTCGTACATTTCGTTCGTACGCAAGTAAGCTAGATCGCTGTTCAGACCTCGCGCAAGGCGTTTTCGTTGCGCGGAGAGTCGGCCAGCCTCGCTTTCCTGCAGCAGAAGCTTCATTGCAACTCAATTTTAGTCTCATCTCTTTCTCGTTTTTCTGTCTATTTTTCGCTATTTTACCATAAATTAATCCTAATATTTCCTTTATCCTTTCTATATAGGCATAACATGTTCTATATATTTATGATGGTATTTTACTATAAATTCCAATATTTTACGAGAGACATATTAATATAATCCCAAGAGAAAAGGGGAATTAATCCTGATATACTGATCTTTCTTCTATTATCCGACTATACTTGGTAAGCTCATTAATTCGATGTGGGTTGTACTCGTTTTCGAGTGACAGCCATGGGTAGTTTCCATATGGAAGCATAATTGTTCTTTTTGCTGCTGATATTTTATCTACAGTATTCGTGTGAACATTTTAATAGTCATAACGCTTTCGTTTAAATCAACAGTTCCTCTGCTTTTGTTAATTGTTTCGCTTAGTTAATAATTGTTCGTGATTTCATCATCCTTGTAAAGAGAGAGAGAGAGAGAGAGAAGATTTCAGGCAAGAGCGAGAAGAAAGGGTGCGGTCGCTTGGTCACGTGATAGCGTTCCCTCCAACCGCTCCCTTATGACCAACAACGTCCCGACGGCGACTAGCCGAACCCCTGGTCTAGGATTGAGGGTAAGGCCGCGCTGAATCATAGATCCATAAATGGCAGTCGATAACCGGGTGTACGCAGTAGATCCCATGGTTTGAAAGTTTGCCTTTTGACCGGGAGCGCCGAAAAATTCCAGCTTTACAAGATTAATTCTTCCCGGGAGACGGTCGGTAGGACCGCATCTTCACCCTGTTCCGATCTCCATCGCTGAAATCACTCTCCTCTCCTCTTAAGAAGTTCGAGAATAAAATAAAAATGTGAGAGGTTACTTTTACTGTAGCGAAACTAAAACAGAAGAACTTTAACGTAATCGAAATGAAAAAGATAAATGCGACGTTACGTCACGACGTAACACCACTCTGGTCTCGGTGTTTCTTAGTAAATGAAATCTAATCGGGACATATAAGACCGATATCCCAGCCATTTCAAAAAATAGTGCGGCAAACAACATACACATTACAATAGAGATCGTGACTTAATATTGCTATAGCCGCAGTGGCGTAGTTGGTAACGTACCAGGCTGGACTTCTGGAGTTCCCGGTTCGAACCCGGGCTGTCGCTATATTTATTCCCTATTTCTTTAGAAGTAAAAATCGTCAGGTCTGGTTGTCTCTATATTTCTTAATAAATGAGTGAGGCAATCAGAGTTGGTTAAAATTTATTGAGTCGATTGTTAGAGATCTTTCTGAGATTGACAACACAGGGATTCAGTCGGCGTTGAGTCAAGCCGGGATACGATCTTCCAAACATTTTCCATCTCAACATTTGGTCAAAACATTGTCGCATTGATTTACTACTCTAAAGAAACATGAATGACAGCGTATTGATTATTTAATATGATATGTTTACGATTTGACATTACAAAAGAGTTCGTGTATTTATAGTGCCCGAGCCGCGATTGCTGAATTGGTAACGTACCGGGCTAGAATTCTGGAGTCCCCGGTTCGAAACCGGGCTCTGGATAAATTACTCACTATTTTTTTAGAAGTTGAAATCGTCAGGTCTGGTTGCCTCGATAGTTCTTAATAAATAAGTGAAGCAATCAGTGTTGATTAAAATTTATTGAGTCGATTGTTAGAGATCTTTCTGGGATCGATAACACAGGAAACCAGGCGGCGCTGAGACAACCCGGGTGGCGATCTGCCAAAAATATTCCATCTTAACATTTGGTCAAAACATTGTCGCATAGATTTAGCACTATAAAGAAACATGAATGACCGCGTCTTGAATAATTAATTTAAAAATTTTACCATTGAACAATAAAAGTGGAGATCCTGAATTAATTTTGCTAGAGCCGTGGTAGCGTAATTGGTAACGTACAAGGCTGGAATTCTAGAGTTCTCGGTTCGAACCCAGAATGTAGCAACATTTTTTCACGCTTGCTTTAGAAGTTGAAATCGTCAGGTCTGGTTGTCTCTATAATTCTTAATGACGGAGTAAGGAAATCAGAGTTGTTTGAAATTTATTGAGTCGATTGTTAGAGATCTTTCTGAGATCGATAACAGAGGAATCCAGGTGGCGCTAAGACAACCCGGGTTGCAATCTGCCAAAAATATTCCATCTTAGCATTTGGTCAAAACATTGTCGCATTGATTTACTACTCTAAAGAAACATGAAAGACCGTGTATTGGTTAATTAATCTGATAAGTTTGCCATTTGACATTAAAAATAGAGATCGTGAATTAATATTGCCACAGCCGTGGTGGCATAATTGGTAACGTACCATGTTAACATTATAGAGTTCCCGGTTCGAACCCGGGCTGTGGTAATATTTTTTCAGGATTTCTTTAGAAGTTAAAAATTGTCAGGTCTGGTTGCCTCATTAATTTGTAATGAATGAGCGAGGCAATCCGTGTTGACTAAAATTTAATGATTCGATTATTCGAGATCTTTCTGAGATCGATAACGCAGGAATCCAGGCGACGCTAACTCAACCCGGGTTTGGATTTGCCAAAATCATTCCATTTTAACATTTGGTCAAATCATTGTCGCATAGATTTACGACTCTAAAGAAACAGGAATGACCGCGTATTGATTAATTAATCTGATAAGTTTACCATTTGACATTAAGAATAGCGATCGTGAATTAATATAGCCAAGGCCGTGTTGGCGTAATTGGTATCGTACTATGCTGGAATTCTGGAATTCCCGTTTCGAACCCGGGCTGTCGCTATATTCATTCACTATTCCTTTAGAAGTTAAAATCGTCAGGTCTGGTTTCCTGTATAATTCTTAATGAACAAGTGAGGCAATCAGAGTTGATTAAAATTTATTGAGTCCATTATTAGAGATCTATCTGAGTTTAATAACACAGGAATTCTGGCGGCGCTACGTCAACCCGGGTTGCGATCTTCCAAACATTTTCCATCTCAACATTTGGTCAAAACATTGTCGCATTGTTTTACTACTCTAAAGAAACATGAATGACAGCGTATTGATTATTTAATCTGATATGTTTACGATTTGACATTACAAAAGAGTTCGTGTATTGATAGTGCCCGAGCCAAGATTGCTTAATTGGTAACGTACCAGGCTAGAATTCTGGAGTCCCCGATTCAAACCCGGGCTCTGGATATATTACTCACTATTTTTTTAGAAGTTAAAATCGTCAGGTCTGGTTGCCTCTATAGTTCTTAATGAATGAGTGAGGCAATCAGTGTTGATTAAAGATTATTGAGTCGATTGTTAGAGATCTTTCTGGGATCGATAACACAGGAAACCAGGCGGCGCTGAGACAACCCGGGTTGCGATCTGCCAAAAATATTCTATCTTAACATTTGGTCAAAACATTGTCCCATAGATTTAGCACTATAAAGAAACATGAATGACCGCGTCTTGAATAATCAATTTAAAAAGTTTACCATTGAACAATAAAAGTAGAGATCATGAATTAATATTGCTAGAGCCGTGGTAGCGTAATTGGTAACATACAAGGCTGGAATTCTAGAGTTCTTGGTTCGAACCCAGAATGTGGCAATATTTTTTCACGCTTGCTTTAGAAGTTAAAATCGTCAGGTCTGGTTGCCTCGATAGTTCTTAATGAATAAGTGAGGCAATCAGAGTTGATTAAAATTTATTGAGTCGATTGTTAGAGATCTTTCTGAGATTGACAACACAGGAATTCAGTCGGCGTTGAGTCAAGCCGGGATACGACCTGCCAAAACTATTCCATCTTAGCATTTGGTCCAAAAAAATTGTCGCACAGATTGACCACTCTGAAGAAACATGAATGACCACGTATTGATCAATTAATTTGGAATGTTTACCATTTGACATTTAAAATAGAGATCGTAACTTAATATTGCCAGAGCCGCGGTGGCGTAATTGGCAACATGCCAGGCTGGAATTCTGTAGTGCTCAGTTCGAACCCGGATTGTGGCAATGTTTTTTCACGATTTCTTAAAAGTTAAAAATCGTCCGGTCCGGTTGCCTCATTAACTTTTAATGAATGAGTGAGGCAATCCTTGCTGACTAAAATTTAATGCTTCAATTATTTGAGGTCTTTCTGAGATCGATAACACAGGAATCCAGGCGGCGCTGACTCAACCCGGGTTGCGATATGTTAAAATGATTTGATTTTAACATTTTGTCAAAACATTGTCGCATAGATTTATCGCTCTAAAGAAACATGAATGATCGCGTATTGATTAATTAATTCGAAAATTTTACCATTTCCTATTAAAAATCGAGATCGTGAATTAATATTACCAGAGTCGCGGTGGCACAATTGGTAACATACCATGTTAGAATTCTGGAGTTCCCGGTTAGAACCCGGACTGTAGCCATATTTTTTCACGATTTATTTAGAAGTTAAAATCGTCAGGTCTGGTTGCCTCTATAATTCTCAATGAATAAGTAAGGCAATCAGAGTTGATTGTAATTTATTGAGTCGATTGTTGGAGATCTTCCTGAGATCGATAACACAGGAATCCAGGCATCGCTGACTCAACCCGGGTTGCGATATGCCAAAAATATTCCATTTTAACATTTGGTCAAATCATTGGCGCATAGATTTACGACTCTAACGAAACAGGAATAACCGCGTATTGATTAATCAATTTGATAAGTTTGCCATTTGACATCAAAAATAGAGATCGTGAAATAATATTGCCACAGCCGTGGTGGCATAATTGGTAACGTACAATGTCAACATTATAGAGTTCCCGGTTCGAACCCGGGCTGTGGCAATATTTTTTTACGATTTCTTTAGAAGTTAAAAATTATCAGGTCTGGTTGCCTCATTAATTCGTAATGAATGAGCGAGGCAATCCGTGTTGACTAAAATTTAATGATTCGATTATTCGAGGTCTTTCTGAGATCGATAACGCAGGAATCCAGGCGGCGCTGATTCAACCCGGGTTGCGATATGCCAAAAATATTCCATTTTAACATTTGGTCAAATCATTGGCGCATAGATTTACGACTCTAACGAAACAGGAATAACCGCGTATTGATTAATTAGATTGATAAGTTTACCATTTGACATTAAAAATAGCGATCGTGAACTAATATAGCCAAGGCCGTGGTGGCGTAATTGGTATCTCACTATGCTGGAATTCTGGAGTACCCGTTTCGAACACGGGCTTTCGCTATATTTATTCACTATTCCTTTAGAAGTTAAAATCGTGGGGTCTGGTTGCCTCTATAATTCTTAATGAATAAGTGAGACAATCAGAGTTGATTAAAATTTATTGAGTCGATTGTTGGAGATCTTTCTGAGATCGATAACACAGAAATTCAGGCGGCGCTGCGTCAACCCGGGTTTCGATCTGCCAAACATTTTCCATCTCAACATTTGGTCAAAACATTGTCGAATAGATTTACTACTCCAAAGACACATGAATGACAGCGTATTGATTATTAAATCTGATATGTTTACGATTTGACATTACAAATACAGTTCCTGTTTTGATATTGCCCGTGCCGCGATTGCTTAATTGATAACGTACCAGGCTAGAATTCTGGAGTCCCCGGTTCGAACCCGGGCTCTGGCTATATTTATTCACTATTTTTTTAGAAGTTAAAATCGTCAGGTCTGGTTGCCACGATAGTTCTTAATGAATGAGTGAGGCAATCAGTGTTGATTAAAATTTATTGAGTCGATTGTTAGAGATCATTCTAGGATCGATAACACAGGAATCCAGGCGGCACTGAGACAACCCGGGTTGTGATCTGCCAAAAATATTCCATCTTAGCTTTTCGTCAAAACATTGTCGCAAAGATTTACCACTCTAAAGAAACATGAATGACCACGTATCGATTAATTTATTTGATATGTTTACCATTTGACATAAAAAATAGAGATCGTGAATTAATATTGCTAAAGCCGTGGTAGCGTAATTGGTATCGTACTATGCTGGAATTCTGGAGTTCCCGGTTCGAACCCGCGCTGTCGCTATATTTATTCACTATTTCTTTAGAAGTTAAAATCGTCAGGTCTGGTTGCCTGTATAATTCTTAATGAGTGAATAAGGCCATCAGAGTTGATTAATATTTATTGATTCAATTGTTAGAGATCTTTCTGACATCGATAACACAGGAATCTAAGTAGCGCTGAGTCAACCCGTGTTGCGATCTGCCAAAAATATTCCATATTAACATTTGGTCAAAACACTGTCGCATAGATTTACTGCTCTAAAAACACATGAATGACCGCATATTGATTAATTAATCTCATAAGTTTACCATTTGACATTGCAAATAGAGATCGTAACTTCATATTGCCCGAGCAGCGCTGGCGTAATTGGTAAAGGCCCGGGCTGGAATTATGTAGTTCTTGGTTCGAACCCGGGCTGTGGCAATATTTTTTCACGATTTCTTAAAAGTTAAAAATCGTCAGGTCCGGTTGCCTCATTAATTCTTAATGAATGAGTTAGGCAATCCGTGCTGACTAAAATTTAATGATTCAATTATTTGAAGTCTTTCTGAAATCGATAACACAGGAATCCAGGCGTCGCTGACTCAACCCGGGTTTTGATATGCTAGAATGATTCCATTTTAATATTTTGTCAAAACATTGTCGCATAGATTTACCACTCTAAAGACACATGAATGATCGCGTATCGATTTATTAACCTGAAAAGTTTACTATTTGACATTAAGAAAAGAGATCGTGAATTAGTATTGCCGGAGCCGAGGTGGCGTAATTGGTTACGCACCAGGCAGGAATTCTGGAATTCGCGGTTCGAACCCGGACTGTAGCAATATTTATTCACGATTTCCTCGGAAGCTAAAAATCGTTAGGTCTTGTTGCCTCATTAATTCTTAACGAATAAGTGAAGCAATCAGTGTTGATTGAAATCTATTGAGTCGATTGTTAGAGATTTTTCTGGGATCGATAACACAGGAATCCAGGCGGCGCTAAAACAACCCGGGTTGCGATCTGCCAAAAATATACTATCTGAACATTTGGTCAAAACATTGTCGCATTGGTTGAATACTCCAAAGAAACATGAATGATCGCGTATTGATTAATTAATCTGATAAGTTTACCATTTGACATTAAAAATAGAGATCGTGAATTAATATTACAGGAGCCGTGGTGGCATAATTGGTAACGTACTATGTTAAAATTATAGACTTCCTGGTCCGAACCCGGGCTGTGGCAATATTTTGTCACGATTTCTTTAGAAGTTACAAGTCGTTAGGTCTTGTTGCCTCATTAATTCTTAACGAATGAGTGAGGCAATCAGTGTTGATTGAAATTTATTGAGTCGATTGTTAGAGATCTTTCTGGGATCGATAACACAGGAAGCCAGGCGGCGCTGAGAAAACCCGGATTGCGATCTGCCAAAAATATTCCATCTTAACATTTAGTCAAAACATTGTCGCATTGGTTTAATACTCTAGAGAAACATGAATGACCGCGTATTGATTAATTAATCTGATAAGTTTACCATTTGACATTAAAAATAGAGATCGTGAATTAATATTGCCGGAGCCGTGGTGGCATAATTGGTAACGTACCATGTTAAAATTATAGAGTTCCCGGTTCGAACCCGGGCTGTGACAATATTTTTTCACGATTTCTTTAGAAGTTAAAAATTGTCAGGTTTGGTTGCCTCATTAATTCGTAATGAATGAGCGAGGCAATCCGTGTTGACTAAAATTTATTGATTCGATTATTCGAGGTCTTTATGAGATCGATAACACAGGAATCCAGGCGACGCTGACACAACCCGGGTTTGGATATGCCAAAAATATTCCATTTCAACATTTGGTCAAATCATTGTCGCATAGATTTACGACTCTAAAGAAACAGGAATTACCGCTTATTGATTAATTGATCTGATAAGTTTACCATTTGACATTAAGAATAGCGATCGTGAATTAATATAGCCAAGGCCGTGGTGGCGTAATTGGTAACATACCATGTTAAAATTCTGGAGTTCCAGGTTCGAACTTGGACTGTGGCCATATTTTTTCACGATTTATTTAGATGTTAAAATTTTCAGGTCTGGTTGCCTCTATAATTCTTAATGAATAAGTAAGGCAATCAGAGTTGATTGAAATTTTTTGAGTCAATTGTAGAGAACTTTCTGAGTTCGATAACACAGGAATTCAGGCGGCGCTGCGTCAACCCGGGTTGCGATCTTCCAAACATTTTCCATCTCAACATTTGGTCAAAACATTGTCACATTGATTCACTACTCGAAAAAAACATGAATAACAGCGTATTGATCATTTAATCTGATATGTTTACGATTTAACATTAAAAATAGAGATCGTGAATTAATATTGCCGAAGCTATGGTGGCATAATTGGCAACGTACCATGTTAACATTATGGAGTTCCCGGTTCGAACCCGGGCTGTGGCAATATTTTTTCACGATTTCTTTAGAAGTTAAAAATTGTCAGGTCTGGCTGCCTCATTAATTCGTAATGAATGAGCGAGGAATCCGTGTAGACTAAAATTTAATGATTCGATTATTCGAGGTCTTTCTGAGATCGATAACACACGAATCCAGGTGACGCTGACTCAACCCGGGTTTGGATATGCCAAAAATATTTCATTTTAACATTTGCTCAATTCATTGTCGCATAGACTTACGACTCTAAAGAAACAGGAATGACCGCCTATTGATGAATTAATCTGATAAGTTTACCATTTGACATTAAGAATAGCGATCGTGAATTAATATAGCCAAGGCCGTGGTGGCGTAATTGGTATCGTACTATGCTCGAATTCTGGAATTCCCGTTTCGAACCCGGGCTGTCGCTATATTCATTCACTATTCCTTTAGAAGTTAAAATCGTCAGTTCTGGTTGCCTGTATAATACTTAATGAACAAGTAAGGCAATCAGAGTTGATTAAAATTTATTGAGTCCATTGTTAGAGATCTTTCTGAGTTCGATAACACAGGAATTCAGGCGGCGCTGCGTCAACCCGGGTTGCGATCTTCCAAACATTTTCCATCTCAACATCTGGTCAAAACATTGTCACATTGATTTACTACTCGAAAGAAACATAAATGACAGCGTATTGATCATTTAATCTGATATGTTTACGATTTGACATTACAAATAGAGTTCGTGTATTGATATTACCCGAGCCACGCTTGCTTAATTGGTAACGTACCAGGCTAGAATTCTGGAGTCCGCGGTTCGAACCCGGGCTCTGGATTTATTACTCACTATTTTTTTAGAAGTTAAAATCGTCAGGTCTGGTTGCCTCGATAGTTTTTAATGAATGAGTGAGGCAATCAGTGTTGATTAAAATTTATTGAGTCGATTGTTAGAGATCTTTCTGGGATCGATAACACAGGAAACGAGGCGGTGCTGAAACAACCCGGGTTGCGATCTGCCAAAAATTTTCCATCTTAACATTTGGTCAAAACATTGTCGCATTGATTTAGCACTATAAAGAAACATAAGCGACCGCGTCTTGAATAATTAATTTAAAAAGTTTACCATTGTACAATAAAAGTAGAGATCGTGAATTAATATAGCTAGAGCCGTGGTAGCGTAAATGGTAATGTACCAGGCTGGAATTCTAGAGTTCTCGGTTCGAACCCAGAATGTGGCTATATTTTTTCACGCTTGCTTTAAAAGTTAAAATCGTCAGGTCTGGTTGTCTCTATAATTCTTAATGAATCCGTGAGGCAAGCAGAGTTGATTAAAATTTATTGAGTTGATTGTTAGAGATCTTTCTGAGATTGACAACACAGGAATTCAGTTGGCGTTGAGTCAAGCCGGGATGCGATCTGCCAAAACTATTCCATCTTAGCATTTGGTCAAAAAAAATTGTCGCACAGATTGACCACTCTGAAGAAACATGAATGACCACGTATTGATCAATTAATTTGAAATGTTTACCATTTGACATTAAAAATAGAGATCGTAACTTAATATTGCCAGAGCCGCGGTGGCGTAATTGGTAACGTGCCAGGCTGGAATTATGTAGTTCTTGGTTCAAACCCCGGCTGTGTCAATATTTTTCACGATTTCTTAAAAGTTAAAAATCGTCAGTTCTGGTTGCCTCATTAATTCTTAATAAATGAGTGAGGCAATCCGTGCTGATTAAAATTTAATGATTCAATTATTTGAAGTGTTTCTGAGATCGATAACACAGGAATCCAGGCGGCGCTGAACCAACACGGGATGCGATGTATTAAAAATATTACATCTTAGCATTTGGTCCAAACATCGTCGCATAAATTTACAATTCTGAAGAAACATGAATGACCGCGTATTGATCAATTAATTTGAAAAGTTTACCATTCGACATTAAAAATAGAGATCGTAACTTAATATTGCCAGAGCCGCGTTGGCGTAATTGGTAACGTAACGGGCTGGAATTCTGTAGTTCCCGGTTCGAACCCAGTCTGTGGCAATATTTTTTCACGATTTCTTTAGAAGTTAAAAATTGTCAGGTCTGATTGCCTCATTAATTCGTAAGGAATGAGTGATGTAATGAGTGTTGACTAGAAATTAATGATTCGATTGTGAGATATCTTTCTGAGATCGATAAGACAGGAATCCAGGCGGCGCTGAATCAACAAGGGAGGCGATCTACCAAAAATATTACATCTTAGCATTTGGTCCAAACATTGTCGCATAGATTTACCACTCTAAAGAAACACGAATGACCGCATATTGATTAATTAATCTGTTATGTTTACCATTTGACATTACAAATAGAGTTCGTTAATTGATGTTGCCCTAGCCGCGATTGCGTAATTGGTAACGTACCAGGCTAGAATTTTGGAGTTCATGGTTCGAACCCAGGCTCTGGCTATATTTATTCACTAATTTTTTAGAAGTTCAAATCGTCAGGTCTGGTTGCCTCTATAATTCTTAATGAATGAGTGAGGCGATCAGAGTTGATTAAAATTTATTGAGTCAATTGTTAGATATCTTTCTGAGATCGATAACACAGGAATTCAGTCAGCGTTGAGTCACGCCGGGCTGCAAACTGCCAAAAATATTCCACCTTAACATTTGGTCAAAACATTGTCGCATAAATTTACCATTCTGAAGAAACATGAATGACGGCGTATTGATTAGGTAATTTGAAAAGTTTACCATTTGACATTGAAAATAGAGGTCGTAACTTAATATTGCCAGAGCCGCGGTGGCGTAATTGGTAACGTACCTGGCTGGAATTCTGTAGTTCCCGGTTCGAACCCGGTCTGTGGCAATATTTTTTCACGATTTTTTTAGAAGTTAAAAATTGTCAGGTCTGATTGCCTTATTATCTCGTAATGAATTAGTGAGGCAATCCGTGCTGACTAAAATTTAATGATTTAATTATTTGACGTCTTTCTGAGATCGATAACACAGGAATCCAGGCGGCGCTGAATCAACAAGGGATGCGATCTACCAAAAATATTACATCTTAGCATTTGGTTCAAACACTGTCGCATAGATTTACCATTCTAAAGTAACATGAATGACCGCATATTGATTAATTAATCTGTTATGTTTACCATTTGACATTACAAATAGAGTTCGTGAATTGATATTGCCCGACCCGCGATTGCGTAATTGGTAACGTACTAGGCTAGAATTCTGGAGTTCACAGTTCGAACCCGGGCTCTGGCTATATTTATTCACTATTTTTTAAGAAGTTAAAATCATCAGGTCTGGTTGCCTCATTAATTCTTAATGAATGAGTGAGGCAATCAGAGTTGATTTAAATTTATGGAGTCCATTGTAAGAGATCTTTCTGGGATCGATAACACAAGAATCCAGGCGGCGCTGAGACAACTCGGGTTGCCATCTGCCAAACTAATTCCACCTTAACATTTGGTGAAAACATTGTCGCATTCATTTACTACTCTAAAGAAACATTAATGACGTCGTATTGATTAATTAATCTGATAAATTTACCATTTAACATTACAAATAGAGTTCGTGTATTGATATTACCCGAGCCGCGATTGCGTAATTGGTAACGTACAAGGCTAGAATTCTGGAGTTCCCGGTTCGAACCCGGGCTATGGCAATATTTATTCACGATTCCTTTAGAAGTTAAAAATCGTCAGGTCTGGTTGCCTTATTGATTATTAATGAATGAGTGAGGCAATCCGTGCTGACTGAAATTTAATGATTCAATTACTCCAGGTCTTTCTGAGATCGATAACATAGGAATCCAGGTGGCGCTGACTCAACCCGGGTTGCGACATGCCAAAATCATTACATTTTAACATTTTGTCAAAACATTGTCCCATAGATTTACCACTCTAAAGAAACACGAATGACCTCGTATTGATTGATTTATCTGAAAAGTTTACTATTTGACATTAAAAATAGAGATCGTGAATTAATATTGCCGGAGCCACGGTGGCGTAATTGGTATCGTACCAGGCTGGAATTCTGGAGTTCCCGGTTCGAACCCGGGATGTGGGAATATTTGTTTACGATTCCTTCAGAAGTTAAAAATTGTCAGGTCTGGTTGCCACATTAATTCTTAAAGAATGAGTGAGGCAATCAGAATTGACGAAAAATTGAGGATTCGCCTGTAAGAGATCTTTCTGAGATTGACAACACAGGAATCCAGTCGGCGTTGAGTCAAGCCGGGTTGCGATCTGCCAAAAATATTCCATTTTAGCATTTGGTCGAAACATTGGTGCATAGATTTACCACTCTGAAGAAACATGGATGACCGCGTATTGATCAATTAATTTGAAAAGTTTATCATTTGACATTAAAATCGGAGATCCTAACTTAATATTGCCAGAGCCGCGGTGGCGTAATTGGTTGCGTACCAGGTTCGAATTCTGGAGTTTCTGGATCGAACCCGGGCTGTGGCGATATTTTTTCATGATTTCTTCAGAAGTTAAAAACCGTCAGGTCTGGTTTCCTCATTAATTCATAATGAATGAGTGAGTCAATCAGCAATGACTAAAAATCAATGTTTCGATTGTTGAAAATCTTTCTGAGAGCGATAACAATGGAATCCAGGCGGCGTTGACGCAACACGGGTTGCGATATGCCTAAAGTATTCCATTTTAACATTTGGTTAAAACATTGTCGCATAGATTTACCACTCTAAAGACACATGAATGACCGCGTATTGATTAATTAATCTGAAAATTTTACCATTTCACATTAAAAATAGAGATCGTGAATTAATATTACCACAGCGGCGGTGGTGTAATTGGTAACGTACCATGTTAGAATTCTGGAGTTCCCAGTTCGAACCCGGGCTGTGGCAATATTTTTTCATGATTTCTTTAGAAGTTCAAAATCGTCAGGTCTGGTTGCCTGATTAATTCTTAATATATGAGTGAGGCAATTGGAGTTGACTAAAAATTATTGATTCGATTGTTAGAGATCTTCCTGAGATCGTTAATACAGGAAACCAGGTGGCGCTTACTCAACCCGGGTGGCAATCCGGCAAAACTATTCCATCTTATCATTTAGTAAAAACATTGTCGCATAGATTTACCACTGTAAAGAAACATGAATGACCGCGTATTGATTAATCAATCTGAAAATTTACCATTTGACTTAGAAATAGAGATCTTGAATCAATAATATCGCAGCGGTGGTGTTGTAATTGGTAACGTACCATGCTAATATTCTGGAGTTCCCGGTTTGGACCCGGGCTGTTATAATATTTTTTCATGATTTCTTTAAAAATTAAAAATCGTCAGGTCTGGTTGCCTCATTAGGTCGTAATGAATGAGAGAGGCAATCAGAGTTGCCTAGAAATAAATGATTCGATTGTTAGATATCTTTCTGAGGTCGATAACACAGGAATCCAGGCGACGCTTAATCAACACGGGATGCGATCTGCCAAAAATATTCCATCTTAGCATTTGGTCAAAACATTGTCGCATAGATTTATCACTCTGATGAAACATGAATGACCGCGTATTGATTAATTAATTTGAAAAGTTTACCATTTTACATTGAAAATAGAGATCGTTAATTAATCTTACCCGCGCCGCGGTGGCGTAATTGGTTACGTACCATGCTCTAATTCTGGAGTTCCTGGATCAAACCCGGGCTGTGGCAATATTTTTTCATGATTTCTTCAGAAGTTAAAAATCGTCAGGTCTGGTTGCCTCATTAATTCCTAATGAATGAGTGAGGCAATCAGTAATGACTAAAAATCAATGTTTCGATTGTTGAAGATCTTTCTGTTAGCGATAACACAGGAATACAGGTAGCGTTGACGCAACCCGGGTTGTGATCTGTCAATAATATTCCATCTAAACATTTGGTCGAACATTGTCGCATAGTTTAGCACTATACAGAAACATGAATGACCGCGTATTGTTTAATTATTCTGAAAAGTTTACCATTTGACATTAAAAATAGAGATAGTAAATTAATATTATTAGAGGCGCGGTGGTGTAATTGGTAACGTACCAGGCTTGAATACTTGAGTTCCCGGTTCGGACCCGGGCTGTGGCAATATTTTTTCATGATTTCCTTAGAAGTTAAAAATCGTCAGGTCTGCTTGCCTGATTAATTCTCAATATATGACTGAGGCAATCGGAGTCGACTAAAAATTATTGATTCGATTGTTAGAGATCTTCCTGAGGTCGTTAATACAGGAACCCAGGTGGCGCTGACTCAACCTGGGTTGCGATCCGCCGAAAATATTCCATCTTATCATTTGGTCAAAACATTGTCGCATAGGTTTATCACTCTAAAGACACATGAATGACCGCGTATTGATTAATTAATCTGAAAATTTTATCATTTCACATTTAAAATAGAGATCGTAAATTAATATTACCACAGCAGCGGTGGTGTAATTGGTAACGTACCATGTTAGAATTCTGGAGTACCCAGTTCGAACCCGGACTGTGGCAATATTTTTTCAGGATTTCTTTAGAAGTTAAAAATCGTCAGGTCTGGCTGCCTCAGTAATTCTTAATGAATAAGTGAGGCAATCAGAATTGACTAAAAATCACTTATTCGATTGTAAGAGAGCTTTCTGAGATCGATAATACAAGAATCCAGGCGGCGCACAGTGGGGCCGATTCCCGAAAAGATGGTCAAAAGTCGATAAATGACGTTTCATTTTATAGGATTTAGAGTACATAGGTGGATAGAGTAATGTTTAAAGTATATAATGGAACATTTTATAAGGGCTAGTGAAGTATAGCTGGCAAGTATAAGCCAGTACAAAAAGACCTTTGCGCAAGTAATTAGCTTGATCGTTCGAGCTCATATTTAAGCGTCATATTAAAAAATTCGTAGAAAATCGTAAAATTGGTGTTTCTTAATTCTGCAAAATGGAGGTTTCAGGTTGAAGAAAGTAGTTTATTTCCATATGCGTCGAAAATTATAACAGATACATATAAATTAATATCTAAACAATGTCTAAGGTAGAAAAAAATGAAAAATTATGTGCAATCATTTTAGAAAAACAGGGAAAAAGTTAAAAGTTCCGCAGTGTTCCGCAACGAAACAAGTTTTAAATTAAAGTTTGTACTGTTATGTAACAAAATTAGTAAAAATCAGCTGCAGCTAGCTGAATTTGAAAAAAATCAACACTGATTGCCTCACTCATTCATTAAAAACTATCGAGGCAACCAGACCTGACGATTTTAACTTCTAAAAAAATAGTGAGTAATAAATCCAGAGCCCGGGTTCGAACCGGGGACTCCCAGAATTCTAGCCTGGTACGTTACCAATTAAGCAATCGTGGCTCGGGTAATATCAATACACGAACTCTATTTGTAATGTCAAATCGTAAACATATCAGATTAAATGATCAATACGCTGTCATTCATGTTTCTTTCGAGTAGTAAATCAATGTGACAATGTTTTGACCAGATGTTGAGATGGAAAATGTTTGGAAGATCGCAACCCGGGTTGACGCAGCGCCGCCTGAATTCCTGTGTTATCGAACTCAGAAAGATCTCTAACAATGGACTCAATAAATTTTAATCAACTCTGATTGCCTTACTTGTTCATTAAGTATTATACAGGCAACCAGAACTGACGATTTTAACTTCTAAAGGAATAGTGAATGAATATAGTGACAGCCCGGGTTCGAACCAGGAACTCCAGAATTCCAGCATAGTACGATACCAATTACGCAACTACGGCCTTGGCCGAGTAATGTTTAAAGTATATAATGGAACATTTTATAAGGGCTAGTGAAGTATAGCTGGCAAGTATAAGCCAGTACAAAAGAGACCTTTGCGCAAGTAATTAGCTTGATCGTTCGAGCTCATATTCAAGCGTCATATTAAAAAATTCGTAGAAAATCGTAAAATTGGTGTTTCTTAATCCTGCAAAATGGAGGTTTCAGGTTGAAGAAAGTAGTTTATTTCCATATGCGTCGAAAATTATAACAGATACATATAAATTAATATCTAAACAATGTCTAAGGTAGAAAAAAATGAAAAATTATGTGCAATCATTTTAGAAAAACAGGGAAAAAGTTAAAAGTTCCGCAGTGTTCCGCAACGAAACAAGTTTTAAATTAAAGTTTGTACTGTTATGTAACAAAATTAGTAAAAATCAGCTGCAGCTAGCTGCAACTTTGTTTTGAGTGCACATTTGAATATAAATAATTACACATTCACATTAACCACTTGTTGCACGTTTTTTTCAAATGAATATAATTTTGTGAAACTTGTTACTCGTGGGTTTTCGGGGTCGCTGAATACGAATCCGTTGTCAAAAAAACTAAATTCAAATTGCCGGATCCATTATGGCGGACGCAATTTTTGAAATTGATTGGATTCGCTTGAAACTTGTCACTCGGGGGTTTTGGGAGTCGCTGAATACGAATCCGGTGTCAAAAAACCAAAATTCAAAATGGCGGATCCAATATGGCGGGCGCAATTTTTGAAATCGATCGGATTCGCTTGAAACTTGTTACTCGGGGGTTTTTGGTATCGCTGAATACGAATCTGGTGTCAAAAAAATAAAATTCAAAATGGCGGATCTAATACGGCGAACATAGTTTTCGAACCAAAACCACCATTTTTTATTTTGTTTTTTTTGGCTATGCAACGTGAATAGTTCCGTAGCGTAGTGGCTTACACGCTGGACTCGTACATTATTGTTTTCGGTTCATATCTCGTGTAGGTGATTTTTTTTATTTTGCATACTAATTATTTAATAAAATTGTCGTTAAATGAATTCAGTAATTTTCATAATTTTAATAATTATTTCAATGTCATAAATAACTTATTTCGTTTTAGAGTATATATTGTTGGATCCTAACATTTATAGAGGATAACGGAACATTTGAAAAGAGTCGACTGTATACATAGACCTACCTGCAATATATAGGTCTACCTATTCATAGTGGAACAGATAGACTTTTTGCGAAGGTAATGGGATATTTGAAAAGGGTCGATCACGTCACAAAGGGTCGATAGGCCTACCTGTGGGCCTGTGGCAGTTACGAGCAGAGTTGCCTGATACGTATCTTTTTCGCGCATGCCCATTCAGTTTGGCATCCACGTGTTCATCAGTGAAGTACTTAGTTTAACTATTTAAAGGTATATATAGCCATTATTTTGAAAGAGAGATGTTATTTTTATAGAAATATAATACCGGCTATGATAAATCAACTAATAATAAATTACTGTCGCTCAATAATTTATTACTGCTTAATTTATCACAAGTTGCGTTAATTTTTATAAGGGTAGTTATTTGTTGGAAAATATATGGGTTCCTTATTACTATATACATGCCTGGAAATTCTTTCGCATGCACTGCGCATGCCTGAAAACGGCACGCATCTGGCAAGGGGATATGCTTGATGCAACTCTGGTTACGAGTTACGAGGCAGTAGCGAAGTGATCTTTCTCGGAGTAGCAGCTGTTGTGTTGGATCGTACAAAGTAAAAAAAAATTCAAAAATTTGCCAAACATCGTGAAATGGATCGTTTTGCAAAATGGACGCTTCAAGTGCACGTAAGTGCATTATTTTTACATGTTTAACAAATAATAATAAAGATATATTGTTATTATTTATTTCATTCATATTTACACAATGCTTAAAGATTACAAGTGAAAAATAACGTGTAAGCGTTTCAGTTAATATACAAAAAAAGTCATGTTTTGTAAACTTTTGTTCACAAAATTATTGTAAACTATAGTTTATATAAATTTTTAGCAAAAGTTTTTGCTTTCACTTCATCGTGTTATAAATTTAAAACTTTTTTTTTGTTTCAGGTGCTGATAGTACCAAACAAATTTCTGGTTTGTCAAGGGAAGAATTTTTTAGAATACTGAAAGACAACTTAAATGACAGTGCTACAATAGCTTTTGAAAAAATTGAAAATAATTTGTCTATAAAATTACGGCGATCTTTTACGTTATCAGACAATGCGAAATCCGTCGTTGGTATACTATTACATAAATTAAAAGCAAAGTGGCAGGAAGTTTGGCGGATGGAACAAAAATTTCTGGAGAAGAATCAGTAATGGCTAAATGGCATTGTTTATTTCGATGAAAAGAAAGAAGATGGATCACCACCACAGACCACGTCAGATGAAACACATATGGGCCGCCCAAAACAGCCATTTGCACAATCCAGTGAAAGAACGTAGCGAAGGAGAACCGAAGACATTTGATCGGGATCAAGTACTGAAGAGCTCTCCTACGCAACACAGAAGAATTTACGAATCGAAGGAAACGTGGAAGCTGCTAAAATTGTTAAAGATATAACTTCGAGTAGTATATCTAAAGCTCGAAAGTATATAAAATCTTTGGAGTTTATTCGTGAAGTCACTCTTTCTGCTGATGAAGCTGTTTCACTTGTAATCGAGCAAAAACTATCGCGAAGTCAATGCCAGGGATTTAGGAGTATAAGTAAAAAAAAGAAATGTATATTATATCCATCTTATGAATTAGTACAGAAAGCTAAGTGTAAATGTTATCCTGAAAAAGGTAGTATTAGTATATGTGAAACCAATGCAGAAATTAAACTACAAGCTTTATTAGACCATACAATCAACCGACTGTTGACGAATCAAATGGATGTCGTAAAAAGTCTACCGGATGAACAACTTTCTAATTTTTATTTAATTTGTAAGTGGGGTTGTGATGGCAGTTCTGGCCAAAGTATGTACAAGCAAAAATTTAGTGATGATGATGGAAGTAAATCAGATGCTAGTATCTTTTTCACTTCGCTTGTTCCAGTGCAACTAATATCGATCGATAAAAATACATCTGTAAAAATCATCGTATGGAAAAATCCGAGACCATCATCACCACGCTTTTGTAGACCAATTAAAATTGAATTTTTGCATGAAACTACTGAGGCCACTGTTAAACAAACAGAGTATATAAAAGAACAAGCGGACAAACTTATGCCTTTTAAAACTGTAATAAATGGAAAAGAGATCATTGTTACTTACGAACTTGTTACTTACGAACTTGCTTTAACTATGATTGATGGTAAAGTTTGTAACGCAATTACTGCAACTGCTTCTACTCAACGTTACTATTTATGTAATGCTACTAGTAAAGATTTCAATAAGATCGATGTACTTTTGAAAAAAATAAATTAATAGAGATAATTTAATTTTTGGCTTATCTACATTACATATGTGGATTCGATTATTTGAATGTTGCTTGCATGTTTCGTATAAATTGGATATTAAAAAATAGCAAGCGCGAACAAGTGAAGATAAGAAAGCGACAGAAAATACAAAAAAAAATTTTCAAAAAGGTTTTCGCCAACAGTTAGGACTTATTGTGGATCAACCAAAGCCTGGATATGGTAGTACGAATGATGGGAACACTGCTCGACAATTTTTTGAAAATGCATCAATTTCCGCTACTATAACGGGCGTTGACAAAGATGTTATTAAAAGGTTCCATGTTATTTTTCAAGCTATTTCAAGTGGTCATGAAATTAATGTACCACATTTCCAAGAATACACAACAGAAACAGCTCGAAAATTCGTCGACTTATATCCCTGGTTCTACATGCCTACTTCTGTTCACAAACTTTTAATTCACGGCTCTGACATAATACAATCTGCTTTATTGCTAATCGGACAAATATCTGAAGATGCACAGGAGTCTTGTAATAAATATATTAAAAGATACCGTGAAGGTTTGCACGAAAATGCAGCAGAACAAAATCGATAAAGGTTCTTTTCTTGCGCTTGCTAGTGGCATCAGATCCGTATATATAAAGCTTAAAGAAATTGCCACATAAGAAACTAAAATCCTTATTTCCGGAAACTATTGCTTTGCTTACTTCACCAACTGTTTATGCATCTACTGACGATTATATCTCTTCTTTTTCGATGTCGTCAGATTCTTCAGATTTTTATACAGACAATTCGACTGATGATGAAGACTAATTTTTATGTTAATATTAGAACAATATTCTTGTTAATATAAATTTATTTTTTTAATTTGGCTTTGTACTGTATTTCTCAAATAAATATGTTAGTATTTAAAAAATCGTGTCCCTTATTACACTTTCTTATATATTTGAATTATATTAGGTGCGCAACTAAGTTCCCGCTGTTTTTCAAGAGATGGCTCCAGTAGTAAGTGCTGGTCGATTGGGACATAACCAAAACGTTATGAATCAAGCTTAGACATATGGTAAACAAACCGCCTTGACACATTAGTGATTTTGTTTTTGCGTCATATACTTTTGGTTGTGTGAAAACGTCTGATTTTGTGCCAAATAATCGTCATTTGCGGGAAGTGTTGCTTTTCTTCTTTCATGCGAAGAAAACGGCGGCTGAAGCGCATCGAGAACTCCAAAAAGTTTACAGAGATGCTGCTCTAAGTGAAACAACATGCCGTGATTGGTTGCGTCGCGTCAAAGACTGTGATTTTGATGTTGACGACCGTTCGCGTGAACGAAGGCCAAAAACCTTCGAAGACGCTGAATTGGAGGCATTGCTCGATGAGGATCCATGCCAAACGCAAAAAGAGCTTGCTTCAGCATTAGGAGTTACCCGCCAAGCCATTTCCAAGCGATTGCATGCGTTGGAAATGCTTCAAAAACAAGGAACTTGGGTTCCTTATGATTTGAAGCCAAGATACATTGAGCGTCGTTTTTTCGCCTGTGAACAACTGCTCCAGCGGCAAAAAAAGAAGGGTTTTCTTCATAGCATCGTTACGGGTGATGAAAAATGGATTCATTACAACAACCGAAAGAGAACAAAATCATAGGGACTGCCCGGTCATGCTTCTACGTCGTCGGCTCGGCCGAATATTCACGCTGCGAAGATTTTGCTGTGTCTTTAGTGGGACCAGAGTGGTGTTATTTATTATGAGCTGTTGGAACCGAACGAAACCATCACTGGGGAACGGTATCGAACTCAATTGATGCGATTAAGCCGAGCACAGCGCGAAAAGCTGCCACAATACGAGCAGAGGCACGAAAAAGTGATTCTACAGCATAACAACGCTCGGCCTCACGTTGCCAAACCCGTAAAAACCTACTTAGAAACGCTCAAATGGGAAGTCCTACCCCACCCGTCATATTCCCCAGATATTGCGCCGTCCGATTATTACTTGTTCCGTTCCATGGCACATGGTCTGGCTAATCAGCAGTTCAGCTCATATGAAGACATCTCAAAATGGCTTGATTCGTGGAAAATGGTGGATTACTTTTACTTGGGGAAAAATTTATGGAAATATCAGATAAAATAAATTAGAAAAATTGCGTTGGTACTTACGTTTGGTTTTCTGGTGAAGTTGTTTCGCCGGTAACCGATGCGTTGAAGGAAAGAAATGATGGCAACCGTTTGTTAAAATAAAATATGTTAAACTCGATGATTCGTGAAGCTGTTAAAATTTATTCAAACAACCGAATAAATGATACACGTACGTTCGCTATTACCGTGCGCGAGCGATCGTTATTTTTCAATACAATAGACTTAACGCGATACTTATGATTCGATAAAACAGTAAAACGAAATAAACAGTGTGGACTTGTACAAAAACGGTAGAAAACAATTGACTTCAATTTCTTTTAGATTTCTTTAAACTTGAGATAAATTCCGTATGATTAACATTAAATCCGAGAAAAAGTGAATTCGAACTGAATTTAGACTGTTCAACCCTTTTTCTTCTAAGTACTCACTCTGAATTTTAGCTGACTCTACAGGGTGGGGTTCCTCCGCGGTGGTGAGCCTGTTTAGCTCGCTAGTTTGACGCGACTCGACGAACGCTCGACACTGCGGCTGTACACAGTGTAAGCTGTTCTACCTTTCGGAAGCGTATACTCTCGCTCTACGACTAACTGTTAACTGTCTTTTTTTAGGGCATTTTCCCGTCCTTATATAGGTCCTGGAGGGTTTACTTTTCTATGCGGGGCATTCTTGGAATTACAATAGGACTCGGACTTTGGAGGTTATCGACGATCCATTTTTCTTGTACTTCTTGTCTTTAACTGTGACGTCGTTGTGTTTCGATTCTTTTTCTGAGTTGCGTGCGAGGCGATACCACATGTCGTGAGGTAGTTGAAGGATTATTCCTTGCTTCGGTGGCACGCGGCGAGAGAGAGAGAGAGAAAGAGAGAGAGAGAGAGAGAGAGAGAGAGAGAAAGAGAGAGAGAGAGCCTTGGTCAGAAAGCAAGGTATCGAGGGTTTCGGGCCACGCTGCACTGTAGATCCGAATCGCTTCCGCTGTCCCTTTTATGACTAATACCGAATGTAGTTCTTCGATAATGTTAAACTTATTTTCATTCTTAATAGCGTGTAACGTAAATGGGCATATATAACTCGTATAGTAACAAAATGTCAATTGTTTTTATATCTTCGCGCAATCCGAACTGTTTAGTTAAACAATGTACTGACTTTTCGATGTTCATTAATGTTTAGTTTTCGTAATTGCAATTATTCCTTGTATCCTTTTAGGTGAACATTTCTTTTCTGACTTCCTATCATAATTTTAGATTAATATTGTTTATAAGTCCAAATGATTCTATATCAAATGGCTGCTTAGATTCATAGTGGGTTGCAAAGTATATGTTTTATAAATATGTATTGTTTCGAGGGAACACTCCTCGTCTTATGATGTTAACACAGCGAGAGAGAGAGGGGAAAGACGGCATCGGCTCGAGTGCGACCTGAAAGCGTTGAGCGGCACGCTCCTACGCCAACAACCGCTACCGTAGCTTCGAGTCATCTTTGCTATCTATCCAATGACTAATATGAGTTATCTTTTCTTATTTTATCCTATTTTAACTCTGGCCATCTGTATGATATTATTGCTTAATTCTTATATCAAACTTGCGCTTAGATGGTTTATTCCCTTCAAGTTATTGATTTATTTATTAGATATATATATATATTCCGTAGTCTAAATATTTATTTCGTACAAAGTCCAAATCTTTGTTACGATTGTGTTTCAATTTTAATTTAAACATTCAGAAATTCTGAAGAACTGCCTTTTGGGCTTTTGGTGTTCTGTAGTGAAAAACAAATTCCAATTTTCTATGAATACCATTAACAAGACACATGTCTTCGTGTAATATTCTTGTTTATTGCATCATTCGTCGTAGCATATAGGAACTTCTAAAGCAACGAAATCGTTGCCACGGCAGTTGGTTTGTCTTCGTGTAATATTCTTGTTTATTGCATCATTCGTCGTAGCATATAGGAACTTCCAAAGCAACGTAGATGTTGCCACGGCAGTTGGTCAATCTTCGTGAACCAGATACGGTACATGACAGGGGGAAAGAAGCGACCACCCGACAGCCACCAATAGAACACGCGGACACGAATCAATTAAAGATTTCGATGACACGCGCCGCCATTGATATCCATAGGTCGTAGAGGGAAAACTCTTGATACGAGATTCAGGTCCCTCCATGCTGGCCGTTTAGAGTGGGGCAATGGCCTACTAACTCTTGGTTTCTCGTTGTTAGGTGCAAGGAGTGATTTTACGTTAACCCTCTTGTGAGAAGGCTGTTCCTCGGGTCTCCCCCTACCAGCACTATTAACTCACGTCTGATGGTCGACGAAAAATTTTGTAAACTAGACCCACCATCCAGTCTTAACCGTGGCCAAGAGGACTGCCATGACCAGATGTTTGTGCACGGTCGACTTAGAAAAACCCTGCCGTCACCATTTCTGGTTCATTGTACAAGTTGGACTTGCCCCCTTGGGGGCGGAGACTTACATAGCCAGCACCGATGATATGGAAGGGTCGGCACCCCTCCACATCGACGGTCTGTTTCCAGCCAGGCCACGGGGAGGCGGAGTCATCAGTTCTTTTACTCGGTCCCATGGTTACGTCAGGACGTAACACCTCCCCCCTTAAAACGATTATTAGGAGAAACCTAATAATCGAAATAACGAACATGCAATTACTTCCTTTTGTTTTTTGCAATTAGTCAATATTATTATGTTCTTCAATGTACTGAATTAGGATCTATGATTGGTGACAGCTTACGTTGTTTCCTTCAAAGATTTGATTGAATTTACTTGTAGCAAAGAGATGGTAGAAACATGTATATATATATATATATATATATATATATATTATACAGGGTGCGCCATCTCAATCTGGTCGATGGAAGTATTGAATAACTCTGACAGATTTTAACCGACCAGCGTCGTACAACACGTTTCGTATAGGTTATTTCAGTACAATTTCAACCATGTATCACCATACGCCGAAAGAACGCGCCGAAATAGTTTCGCTTTACATTGAAAATAATCGTTCAGTTGTGTCAACTCAGCGTGCGTATCGTAAAAAATATCGCGGACGTTCTGCGCCCAAAGGCGACACTATCCGTCATTTAGCTTCAAATTTCATGGAGCACGGGTCTGTAGCGAATCTCTAATATCAAGCTCGACCGCGTCCAGGTCGTTCAAATGAAAATATCGAAGCTGTTCGACAGAGTGTTGCAGAAAATCCAAATGTCTCATACTGCCGCCGGTCTCAGCAATTAAACATCAGTGGAACCACTTTGAGAAGGATTTTAAAGCAAGATCTTCACATGTTTCCGTACAAAGTGCAGTTGACTCAAGGATTATTGGAAACTGACAAGCCGCGACGCTTGGCTTACGCTAATAACGTTAGTCGAATGAAGGAAGCTGAGCCGGATTTTTGGGAGCGAATTCTGATGACCGACGAGGCTCATTTCACCCTCTCTGGCGCTGTCAACAAACAAAACTGTCGCATGTGGGGCACCGATAATCCTCATATTATTCACGAAACTCCATTGCACGATGAGAAAGTGACAGTTTGGGCCGGTGTTTGCTCAAAAACCACCATTGGACCATTTTTCTTCAGAGCTGGTGAAACTGTCAATGGGGATCGATATCGGTGGATGTTAGCACACTTTGTTTTACCACAAATGCGTGAAAAAGGTCTTAAGGAATTTTGGTTCCAACAAGATGGTGCGACATGTCACACTGCGCGCTCAACAATGGACTATTTGCGTCGGAAGTTCCCAGGACGTGTGATATCAAAGAAAGGTGTATTGACTGGCCACCAAGATCGCCGGATTTGACTGCACCGGACTTCTTCTTGTGGGGATTTTTGAAAAGTAAAGTCTATGCCAACAAGCCGAAGACCATAGAGGAGCTAAAAAACAACATTCGAGCCGAAATCGCAGCGATATCGCCCGAGACGCTGGCAAATACAATGGAAACTGCCGAAAAAGAGCTCATTTTTGTCTCAGCAATAAAGGCGGACATTTGATCGATGTGGTTTTTGGAAACTAATCAAAATAAATTGTGATGAATCAAATTTAATAAAAAAATACGACTTTGTGAAATCTGTTGAAAATTCTCTAAGTTATTCAATACTTCCATCGACCAGATTGAGATGGCGCACCCTGTATATATATATATATATATATATATATATATATGTCTTAATGTTAATATGCGACACTTGTCCTAAATACAATTACGGATTAACTACACACTCGTAGGGATCTATGTCGTGGAATATTTTCCTTTTATGTTAAATTAATGGATTATTTCTATAACTAGACTACTTGGTTCTGCTTCAGATTTCTTATTTGCTTACTTATTTCTTACTAACATACTTTCGTGATATACGTCCTTTCCTAAATTTACTTACTTCTTTTAGTGGTAGTGCGGTTACATTTTCAAATTACTTGATAGAATATTTTTCTTTCTCAGGCATTGATGTGGTTAACTGAAATCTGATGGTGCCGATGTATTACTAAATATATACCAGGTCTATGAATATGAAACCGGAATTTTTGTATAGAAAATACACGTTTATTGTATGAAAATGATAAAAAATATTTTATTCGAAGTATTGCCCATCGCTAGCTATACATTTTTCCCACCTGTCTGACAATTCGTGGATGCCACGCCAAAAAAACTGTTGCTCTTTTAAGGCAAACCAGTCATCGAGCCATTTTCGTACATTTTCGTAAGAAGTAAAGCGCTGCTCAGCAAGTGCGTGTCCCATCGATGCAAATGAGTAGTAATCGGACGGAGACAAGTCTGGTGAGTAAGCCGCATGCGAAAGTATTTCCCAACTAAACGCCTCAATCGTTTCCTTGACCAGTTTTGCTGTGGGTGATGGTGCATTATCATAAAGCAAAATCACTTTGTGTTGCCTTTTTTGATATTCTGGTCATTTTTCACCCAAAGCTTGATTCAAATCGATCATTTGTTGTCGTTAGCGTTCAGTATTCATGGTTTCGCCAAGCTTAAGCAGCTCATAATAGATCACACCCTTCTGATCCCACCAAACACAGAGCATTGTCTTCCGTCCATAGCGATTTGGCCTTGCAGGCGATGTCGATGGTTCGCCTGGAGTTACCCATGATCTTTTACGCTTAGGATTCTCAAAATATATCCACTTTTCATCGCCAGTCACAATTCGATGGAGAAATGACTTTCTTTTATACCTGGCGAGGAGCATTTCGCAAGTGGTTTTTCGGTTTTCCTGCTGTCTTTCATTCAGTTCATGTGGAACCCCTTTTCCCATCTTCTGGATCTTTCCCATGGCTTTCAAACGTATGGAGACGGCTTCTTTCGTCACATTTAATTGATCCGCGAGTTGTTGTTGCGTTTGAGCGTCATCCTCATCCAACAATGCTTGCAATTCGCTGTCTTCAAACTTTTTCGGTGGTCTTCCACGTTCTTCGTTTCTCACGTTAAAATCGCCACTTTTGAATTTTTTAAACCACTCAAAGCACTGTGATTTACCAAGATCATGCTCACCGTAAGCTTCGTCAAGCATTCGATGCGATTCTGCAGCAGTTTTCTTCAATTAGTAACAGAAAATCAATGCTGTCCGCAAATCGTAGTTTCCAGGCACAAAATTCGACATGTTTAACGCTATTACAAACTATGCAATTGTATGAAACTTGTATTGTTGTGAGTTGAAAATCTTTGTCAGAGATGTCAACAAGGAAATGGCGCCAATGACGCGGTTTGACGGTAACTACATTGACAGCTAGGGCTATCTATGGGCGAATTCCGGTTTTATATTTATTGACCTGGTATATATACATTTATCATACGTTTATGATGCATCGTTGTTGGTGAAGAAGCTCTTGAAATTCTTGAAGTTCGTGAAGTTCTGTAGTTCGTAAAGTTATTAGAATGTTTGAAGTTCTAGTGGTTTTTGAAGTTCCTTTAGGTTATTCTCGAACTTCTTGGAGTTTTGAAATTTGTTGAAGTTTTTGCGATATCGAAGCTCTGAAGTTCGTGAACTTGTTCAATTTTTCTCGGATGATTGAAGTTTTAAAGTTCTTGAAAGTTTCGATGGTCTCAGTGGTTTGGTCATGTGTAATATGTTTCATGTGGTCCGGGATAGGTGCAGACTTCTTTCTTCTTGTGCCGCAGGGATGTGCAAGTGCTGAACTGTTTGTAGTTCCAGAAGTTCTTAAAGTCCCGCAAAGTTATTACAGCTTTGAAATTCTCGAAGTTTTTCAAATTCTCGAAGTTATCGAATGTCAGAAAATATTGAAGTTCTTGGTGTTCTCGAAGTTCTTAAAATTTTTTCGAAATTTCGGTGTTCTCGAAGTTTTTGGGGATCTTGGAGATCATGAGGTTCTCAATGTTTTAAGCACGTATGACGATTTTGAGGATGAACAGTATGGATCTGGCCCATCTGGTGTTGAAGGGTGTCGTCTTTTCACGTAAATGGTTAACGGAGGAGGGCTCTTTGCCCGTCTAAGATGACAGTGGCCACATCCTTCCCCTCAGGGGCACGTAGACAACTTGTTGTAATGACTAGTACTGAATGGTGCATATTTGAGTTAATGACTTGCAGAATCTTATTTCCAGTTAATAGCTCACCATTTTTCTATGGAACATAAAATTTGGATTAATATGTGATACAGTATTATTTTTTCTGCGAAAATGTATGCTATTTGCATGCGTGCAGGTTTTATTAAACATACTGATAGATGCAAAAATATACATGTATGTTTTCGTTTCTTTCTTTTTTTCTATTTATTTTATTTGGAGATGAGTGCAGTTATGGATAAAGAGGATAGATTTAATGTTCTCGACGAGGGAGTTGGCGGTCTAGAGAGATCATTTTTGTCAACGGGAGATGGTGGTGGGGTAGTGGGATTACGAGGCAGCGGACTAGACGTGATCAGATACCTACTTGGGTATTGAGAGGGTGGGGAGATTCCCAAAGTCATGTGCAGGTACCGACAACTTGGGTACCAAAAAGCGTGCTGTTCCCAAAGATCGTCTTTAATTTCCCAATTTCCAATCACCACTCCACAATGAAAACACGTTATTTCGTCTTCTTTTCCCGAAAAGAAAAATCCAGCGGAAGCTAATGGTATAGGATCTAACGCGTAGTTTTCGGAACAAAAGGTGAAACTTTCTTATCGTTTTCTATAATTTTCAAAAGCTGGATACGATGGGGTCAATGAACTTCTTATCGGAGGTCTGTCGTCGTGACAGTCGGGGGTCGCGTTGACTCTTACTTCCAGTCAAGAGACGAAACGTTCCTTGTCACAAGGGAAAGAAATCTTTCGTGGGTCTGTCCCGATGGGTACTTTTCCGCAGGGAATACCTCGTACAAATTGGCACTGTTCTTGCCATCTACTGTGATTCTTCATAGGAATATCACCTACTTCCCAATTTTTAATAATCACTCTACAGTCAAAGCAACTAACTTCGTCATCTATTCCAGTATAATAAAACCCGGCCGCAGCTAGTTCTGCGGGTTCTAAAATGTAACTGGCCAATTGTGATAGCTGTCTAAACGGATTTGTTCAAACAAACATTTTCCACGTGGCCCTTTCCTTGACATGATTAAGGTATGAATTTACGCAAGATTCACTATTTATAGTTTAAGAGTAGGAAACGTTATTATTATTATTATTATTATGATTTTTGTTGCAACTGTTTCTGTTATTATTAGTCTATACTAAATTTTTTTTTCTTTTTCAATGTACAATTATGAGTATTGAATATCTATTGATTCCCAAGAGACTAGGGTATCTCATATGTCGCAACTATTGTTATGACAGTATTATCATCACTGTATCTATCAACAATTATTTTTATAAGACTATCAATACTATCAGCATATTACTATCGTATTATTGAAGTATTATTAGTATTATTATTACGTACTTCTTATTACCTTTTCTTCTGTTTTTCTTTTGTACGCTACCCTTTTAATAATTTTGTTGCAAGGTGTCGAATCCGGTCGTGGTAATTCCCGGAGTTTCCCAGTCTGTCCTGAAAGTAAACAGTCCAATTTGTTTACTTGGGAATTTATCCTCTAGGATCTATGTTTGATCTACTGAAAAGCCAGGCCTTTCCTCAATAGTAATACTTCCACACGATTGGCCAAAGTGAAATACCATATTTCCTAAAATTATACTTGATTCTTGTTATCAATATTCTTATCGTTACCTATTAGGGAAGCATATATGGATTATTAATAAAAATATACATATTGTTATGATAGTGAGTGTGAGTAAATTATATCCGGCTCGAAGGACCAAAAAATGTTATGACAATGAGTGTGAGTAAATTATATCCGGCTCGAAGGACCAAAAAATGTTATGATAATGAGTGTGAAAAATTAGATCCGGCTCGAAGGACCAACAAATGTATGATAATGAGTGTGAGTCTGAGTTTGAAATTGTTTTTAATCTGTCGACAGGTAGCAAGTCGATACATTCACACGTAGCATGTCGAGTGACAGATGCGAATAGTAAGATTAAGGATCCTGGTGACAAGTATAAATAATTAAATGCACTCAGTAATTAACAGTAATAAATTCAATGTTTATTTAAATTATATAACAGTGATTGCATAAAAAATACCTGGTGAATATAACAAATATATACTGTGATTTGTCTGGCCTGCGTGTTGATGTACTGGTGGTGAGTAGGTTCTCAGGCTCCTGAGTTGACTTATTGATTCCGTGTGGTTGATCCTGGTGATGTGGTCTGATTGTAGAGCTCTAGTAAAGCCACACGGCAGGCTGGTGAGTGTTCTGACGCCAATGAACGGTGCGAGGCAGAATGGCGTCTCTGCAGCCAACGAATGAACCACGCCGTTGACGTTTATGTGAGTGCTGCACTAGTCCTGTTGGTTTGCTGTGATTTGCACTGACACTGATTTGACACACGGGTGATTTGACCAAGAATGTAATACACTATAATACTGAATGCACACAAAAGTGAGTGGAACGAATGAATATCTCTGTGAGTTTACGCGGGAACGTGTACTGCAAGCGACTCGAGTGAGAGCAATGGCCACATCCGTCGACCACGAGGCGGAGTATCAAGAGGGCGGACGTGCGTCACAGCTTGGTTGAGTTGTGATTCGCCGCCAGCGATGGAAAGTGAGCCTTGTGAGTGGTCTTGCCGCTGAGGCCACGCTAGCAGCGTTGGCCGCTTGAGTGAGCTTCGATCGAGGATGTGAGCTGATGGACAATGTGCTTTAGTGCGCGGTTGATAAATCGATATAGCATACCTGCGAGCTATACCATATGACGCGAGGCGTCAGATGATTGTGAGTGTAGCGTGTGCATGAGTTGAGTGTGTGCTTGGTAGGCGTGAAAACTGAACTCATATATATATTTAAATATATTTTTTCTTTTTCATTTATTAATTTATTATTCTTTTGATGTAACTTAATACTACCATATAAATGTGACTGATTAATTTTATAGCAATGCAACTCTTTATTATTCCTAAGTTTGTTACTATAGCGTTAATACTCTACTAATTAAATAAATATTCCTTAATGAACCTTTATTATTCCTGAACCGAATTTAATTTAATTGAGCCTTTTTTATTTTTTGAAGTGAAACTTCTAATGCGACTTCCAACAAGGTTGCATTAAACGTTTAACGCTACCATGGAGGGGGTATGAAAGCACTGTTGCGTTAAACGTTCAACGCTCTTGGGGAGGGGGAATAGAAAGAGACAGAGCGAGAGTGAATGCGTGGCACTCGAACGCATGCGCGTAGTATACCTGTTACAGGCCAGCGCGAGCGTTAGCAACGAGTAGCGTGTAATATTCCAACGCAAGAGGGAGAGAGAAAGAAAGATACACAAAGGTAGAAAGTAGGAGAGAGAAAGAGAGTGAGTCGGTAGATCCCAAGCACATGCGCGTGGTATTCTTGCTATTCAGCGAAGTAAACAGTGTGAGCGTCGTGAAATTAGCTGAAATACGTACTTGTTGTTCTATTTTAATTTATAATATTTATAATATTTATTATTTCATTTACTTGTTTCTTTAGTTTGATTTGATACACATATAATTTAATAGGGTAGTATGTTATTTTTTAATTTTTTAATTAAATTTTTTTATTTAGTGGATAAGAATTGTAAAAAATGAGTGAAAACAATCCCACGGACAATGCGACAGATTTAAGGTTATGTCAAGGTACGTCTCTTGTGAATATCAATTGATTGTTAGGTTTTCTCTTTTGAATTTACATTATGACGCATTCACATACATTATTAATACAAATACATTTTCCAGGGCGAGACGATGAGGCAACCACAAGCACTTCCACTGGTTCAAGAGGTCCACGAGGGAAAAATGCACAATATTACCGTGATTACAGAGCACGGAAGCGAGCGGAGCAGGAAAAAGAGTCGTTGAATAGAACTAGTGATCCTTCTACGACTGCTGATTCTTCTACAATTAACGTCGCAGGATCAGTAACATCGAAGAAAAGGAAATCAGCCGCGAAATACCAGAAAGAGTACCAAGCACGTAAAAAAGCCAAACGTGACAATATACTCATTGATTCGCTAGCTGTAATTCCATCAACTTCGACGGGGGGATTTACTACCACTCATCAATCAACTATAGTAGACCAACTAACAACTGCTGGGCCTTCTATTAATCCACAAACGACTGCTGGGTCTTCTATTAATCCACAAACGACTGCTGAGCCTTCTATTAATCCACCAACGACTGCTGGGCCTTCGACGAGTAGTGATATTGGTTTTGCAAAGCCAACGAGGAGGAAAACACCCGCAGAATATCAGCGAGAATATAGAGCAAGGAAAAAAGCTCAACGGGAATCTACGAGAGCTACGAAAACCAACGACGGTTCAATGGAGATTGCTGATGAAAATACCAGCAATATTGGTGACGAAAATGCAAGGATAAATCCACAAGTCACATATACTCAATTCCATCAGCATAAGAAAGCTCACAACTACATTAGAACAAAATTCACCGAGAACAATTTTGGTTATGCATGCTCGATATGTCATCGATTATGGTTTAAACAAGATTTGAGAGGACTCTCTTCAGATATTGGTCAAGAAGTTCTGGACAGAATCTTACCAAATGTTCCGAGAGAAAGTATCGAATTGTGTGCAACGTGTTTTCAGTCAGTGCAACATAACAAAATACCAACTTATGCAGTTTATAATGGTTTCAAATATCCACCAATGCCAAAAAATTTACCACCACTGGATATAATAACGGAACGATTGATCTCACCTCGAATCCCGTTTATGCAGATCAAACGTTTAAGACACGTTCATGGTCAATACGGCGTATATGGACAGATTATAAATGTGCCTGTTAACGTGGATACAATGGTAAAACGCCTGCCACGGGATATTGGAGATGATCATGCAATAAATGTCCATATCAAGAAAAGAAAAATTCACAAATCCAGCTACGTTCAAGGCTTGGTTAATAAAAGGACAGTTAAAACTTGGTTGAATTTTTCAATTGAAGGCTTGTATATTATCCCAGTCAACAAACATAAGAAATTTTACCATGGGAACGGGAGTAACGACCGCTCGTGTGTCGCTTTGCGGAATGAGATGATGAAATTGCGTCAAAATCCACTTTCCACCTTGGATGAAGAACTATGTAAATTTATCAACTCGAAAAGAAACTTATCAATCGTAGCATTCAATTGTCAAAGTGTTCGTGCACATGCCAATGATTTGACGGATAGAGTTTTTGAAAAATCGAACATTTTAATGTTATTAGAAACGTTTATGGACGATAATGAACCTCCTGCTCTCACACCAAATTTTGATTTCATTGTAAGATTTCAACGTAACGAAATTCGGAATGCAGGGGTTGCTATCTATCACAATCAGAAAAATAGATGTCATATTGTTACTCCACATTTAGATATAAAAGCTCCTTACTCAGGTAATCCTGATGTGACAATTTCAAGGTCAAAAAGAATTGGAGACATATGTGCTGTAGAGTGCACAGTCAACCACAGCGAAAATAATCCGAAAAAGTTGATTCTAATTGCCATTTATATTTCACCAAATGCAGCCATGAGGGATATTAAATTATTTATTGCAAAATCTTTATTGCCACTATCAATTGCAGGTTCACAAGCTCTGGCAGACGTTACTGGTGAAGAAATTGATTATTGTGAGCGGCCTGTGATCCTTGCAGGAGATTTTAATGTGAATTTCTCGTCACCTGAAGCTGAAACATTATTAACCTTCCTTAAAGACAAATTTGGATTGGAAATGATAAATGGTAGGAATGATCCAACAACCAAAGGGGGAACTACCATTGATGCAGTTTTTGCAAGAAATATTGAAAAAATAGAACTCAAACATTTCGTATCTTACTTTAGTTATCATAATCCCATTGTAAATGTTGTAGATTTGGATATTTCTCCACTCGAAAATGATAATTAAAAGATGCGATCAATTGTGAATTGTAAGCAATGTTAATAAAGTTTGTCTTAAAGAATATGAACAGTATGACTTCACTAAAAATCAATTTCTACCCCTTCCTATTTTCATTTCCACATTACGAAGTTTCACTTCTTCCGCGAGGAGGGACTCCACGCACAATTTTTTTTATTTTTATAGCAACAATCACTAAAAATAGAATCTACAATGGAATTTTTTATTTCCTTAATCTATTTGAATGTACTATCACGTCTCTTTTTGGAAGCTTAATACGTACATTGCCTTTTGTTAACATAGCTGTTATTTCATGTGGACCAGTGTAGTGGTCACCAAGTTTTCCAGGTTTAGGTCCTTTCAACAAAAATACTGGTTCGCCGATTTGAAATTCAATTGGGTTTATTTTACGATCTTGATATAGTTTCGATTTTTCTTTAGATTTAATCAAATTTTCTCGACCAATTTCTTGTATATCGTGAATTTGCGTGACTAATTGGGTTAAATAGTCGTCGTATGTAGCAATTTTTTCCATATCCGTTGGTGCGATCCCAGAGGGACTCGGGCTTTTTTTCCGAACACCATTTCATAAGGTGTATGCTTGGTACCTTCGTATACATTTGTAATGTAATTATAAATAGCCATTTCAACCTATTCGTCCCAATCGCTTTGCTTCGTTGTAAATTGTTTGAGATATTCCCCAAATGCGTGATGAGATCTTTCTAATGATCCATTCGATTGGGGATGAAAAGCGGTGGTTCTAACTTTCCGAATTTGAAGCAACTTTGCTATTTGCTTTAAAAATTTACTTAAAAAGTTGCTACTTTGGTCAGTAAGCACTGCCTTAGACGATCCAAAATAACAAATGAAACGTTTGACAAATATTTCCGCAATAGTTACTGCTTTTGCATTAGGTATAGGAATGGCCACAGAATATTTTGTTAATTGGTCTTGAATGGTCAATATATACTCATTCTCCTGCTTGGTTTTCGGTAAAGGGCCTACTATATCCATAGCAATTTTATCAAAAGTGATGGCAGGAGTATCCGTAATTATCATTGGCTGTTTAGTTTTTACGCGAATTAGTTTCCTTAATTGACATTGTAAACATCGTTGAATATATAATTGAACGTCAGCTTTTAGATTTTTCCAGTAATATTCGTGACGGATTCTATTGTTAGTTTTGTTGACACCTCTGTGTCCACCTATAGCTGAGGAGTGCATCTCCTCAATAATTTTTACCTAATCTTCTACGAGGGGTTGTCTAACTAGCCCGTTACAAATAATAACTTTTACTTAACTCTGTGCAAAAATTAATCGTATTTGTGTGATAACATTTTCCCAAGGTAGATTCAAGATAAAATCTGATTTTGCGATACCAATAGTTTAGAGCGATAATTTGTCGATTGAATGTCAAGCATTTTTCAATGTTGCCACTATGTTTCCTAAGATTTATGTGGGTCCTTTACCGGAACCGTCGGTGATTGGTAGGGCTGTATTGAATCTATTACTTCGTTTTGCAATTGATTGAGGATTTTTTAATTTTTAATTTCTTAGATGTGAAAAATCGTTATTATCGCGGAGTGCTATCGCTCCTCTATCAATAGGTTCACATTTGGTGGAAACAAAATAAACCAGGTTATCTCTACGAGTATGGAATAAGTCGCGTGATTGTTTAATATTGGAGGCTATAATCCTTCCTTTGGGAAGCTCACGAGTTTTTGTTGCTTCGAGTTCGAGTTCTTCGTCGCTCGACGACTCGGTGGCGCTTACTTCGAGAGGCTTAGGGGTACGTTTTCTCTGCACTAGCACGCTCGTTTTGTTTCGGGGGTTATTAACGTCGAGTATAATTTCCTCGGTCGACTCTTTGTGGCTAGAGTAGGTATTGCTTGTAGATGTTTCCGGATATACTATAGGCTCAAGAGTACCTGGGTTATTTACCGAAGTATTAGGTAAATCCACCTCGTTTTCTATACGCGCCTGAAACGTTTCGTGGTCGGATGATATTTGGAGTGACCCATGTGGAAAAATAAGTTCCGTAGGTTGCTCATTAGAGTCAACAGATTCTCGTTCCCAATTACATTCATCTATTTCATAATTGCATAATGTATGATCCTGGTAATTTTCCATAATATCCTCATCATTGTCAGGTTGTTCTTCTAATAATCGAGTTATCTCTGCATCCGTCAGTTGATGCTTAGGCTTCGTACGATTGCCAGTTAAGGGATTTATTTGAATAATAAAAATACCGTCTTTCGCGGTTGTTTAATCAACTGGATTTCGACGAAAGTGCATCAGCGTTAACATTAGTTTTCCCGGCTTTGTATACTACATCGTATTCGTATTCTGCAAGTTTTAGTCTCCAACGCAACATTTTCGAATTACCGTCCGTTGCCCGTCGAAACCATAGCAATGGTTTATGGTCGGTTACTTCTGTAAAATAATGCCCATATAAATATGGCCGAAAATGAAGTATAAAATACACTATAGCTAAAGCTTCCTTTTCATACGTATCGTATCTTTCTTCTATCTCGCTCAAAGCTCTAGAGGCGTAGGCGCATGGATGGTCGTTATTAATTTCTCCTTGTGAGAGGATGCTACCGATAGCATAACCCGACGCGTCCGTAGTTAAAATGAACGGCTTAGAAAAATCAGGATAGTTCAAGACTGAAGCTGTACAAAGTTTTTCTTTCAATATTTCAAATGACTCCTGTTGTTCAAGTCTCCATTCGAATTTATTTGCTTTACGTAAGAGAGATGTCAGGGGTTTCGTGATCTTGGCGTATCCTTCTATAAACCGCCTATAATAACCCGTTAGTCCCAATAATTGTCGTATATTTTTGATATTTTTAAGCACAGGGCATTCACGTACTGCTTCTAATAGATTAGGGTCGGGACGAACTCTATTGTTCCCGATTATGTGTCCAAGATACACGACTTCCCTTTTTGAAAATTCGCATTTATCCGGTTGCAATTCTAAATTCGTGGCTTCTAGTTGTTTAATCAATTCGCGATATACTAGTATATTCTCATGTTCTTCGAGACTGCGAGCATAAATAACAATGCCGTCTAAATAAACAAATACGCCTTTCCCAAGGACCCTACTCAACGTGAGGTTGTAGCTCGTGAGGATGGCTCTTTGAAATGTAGGAGGGGCGTTCCGTACCCCGAATGGCATTCTAACGAACTCATAATGACCACGCGGTGTAGTGAAGGCCGTTTTATGACGATCTTCAGCTAAAACTTTTATTTCATGGAATCACGACGCTAGGTCAAAAACTGAAAAATACTGTGCGCCTCCTAATTGATCTAATATAACGTTAATATCAGGTATGGGATACGCATCAGCGACTGTCTTTTCATTCAGTGATCGGTAGTCGAATACTACTCTCCATTTTTTATTACATTGAGAGTCGGCTTTCTTAGGTACCACCCACACAGGCCAATTGTATAGTGAGGTGGAGGGTATGATTACTCCCTTTTCGAGCATATCTTCAATTTGTTTCCCGATTTCCTCTTTAGTGCACTCAGGCCACCGATAACCTCGCGTATTTATAGGAAAATTGTCTATTGTAGGAATTCGATGTTGCAATATACCAGGTGTATGCATAAGTTTTTTCCGGTTTTTTGGTAAAAAAAAACACGTAATTTTCAAGGGAAATTAATTTTTGTTTTATTCAAAATATTGGCCATCGGCTTCTACACATTTCGCCCATCTTTCAGGTAACTTATGAATACCATGCCAGAAAAACTGCTTGTCTTTTGCGGCAAACCATTCGTCGAGCCATTTTCCAACTTCCTCGAAATTGCTGAAGTGCTGCTCTGAGAGCGCGTGCCCCATTGATGCGAAGAGGTTATAGTCAGATGGCGCCAGGTCTGGCGAATACGGCGGGTGCGGAAGGATGTCCCATCCAAGCGATTTCAAAGTGTCTTTCACTCCTTTTGCTGTGTGAGACGGCGCATTGTCGTGTAACAAAATCACTTTGCCATGTCTTCTGGCCCATTCCGGTCGTCTTTCGATTAATGCGTGGTTTAAATTAATAATTTGTTGGCAATAGCGTTGTGTATTAACGGTTTCGCCGGGCTTCAAGAGTTCATAATACACAATACCGCTCTGGTCCCACCAGACACAGAGCATGGTCTTCTTGCCGAAGCGATTTGGCCTTGGTGTTGAAGGACCGGCTTCGCCAGCTGAAAGCCACGATTTTTTCCGCTTCGGGTTTTCAAAATAAATCCATTTTTCGTCACCCGTCACAACTCGATGCAAAAATGATTTCCTTTCGTGGCGTTGAAGCAGCACTTCACAAGTGACTTTGCGATTTTCTATTTGACGTTCATTCAAATCGTGTGGGACCCATTTACCGAGTTTATTGATCTTCCCCATTACTCGTAAACGTCTGCTGATTGTTTCTTGTAACACATGCAATGCTTCTGCTAATTGCCGTTGAGTTTGAGTTGGGTCATCATCCAATAACTCCTGCAATTGCTCGTCTTCGCATTTTTGTAGTCTACCAGAGCGCTCACTGTCTTTCACATTGAAATCACCACTTTTAAATTGTCGAAACCATGTCTCACATGTTCTAATCGATGGAGCGTGTTCACCATATGTTTCTACCAGTAAACGTTGACTTTCAGCAGCCTTTTTCTTTTGATTAAATAAGAAGAGCAATGCGTGCCGCAAATGTTCTTTTTCAGGCACAAAACTCGACATGATAACTGAACGATAAAACAAAGACGCTAGTTTTTGGCGGACTCAACTTCTATGTGTTTGTAGGTTAATGTCAGACGAACAAAATGACGTATGTGTTAAATTAATACGCTGCGTACTTTTCGCTGGCGCCATCTCTTAGTTAAACCGGAAAAAACTTATGCATACACCTGGTAGTAGTACAAGTTAACATATCTCCCGGTATTTGTTATAAATGGGAGCTTTCTTTGAACAGGGTTTCAATACTTTTCCTCTCCTCTTTACTTAAGGGGGCAGGATCAGTCATCAGGTCGAAAAAAAGCATTTTTTTGAGAATTTTTTTCCCAGTTCTGAATAAATATGATTTCTTGACAGTCTTTACATATAAAAGAGTAATGTTTAAAGTGTCTCCAAGAATTTTGTCACTAAAAAATATTCATTATTTATCCACTAGCAGCAATGGTTCGTCGGCGCTTCAAAAAAAAAGACGGCGTACGGTGCGTAGTATTTGGCTTCACAGGATTATCTGAAATTAATAGATGGAAAAGATTCAATTAATATATTAGTTTCTTTCGCGGTTGAACAAATTTATTTTGAAATGCGATTTTTAATTTTTTGCGTGGTTTTAAACATAAAGGTACAATTTTCACTTAAAAAATCAGGCTATTATTGCTTGTAAAAAAGATATTAAAACAGAAATGTAAAATTAAATGTATTAAAAACGATCGTTCAACAGAGAGTATTTATCATATAAAAGATGCATCCAAATTTCATTAAGATCGGTGCATTACTTTTTGAGTTATGTTACGCACGGACTTAAAAAATGTAGTTCTGACAAAAACGCGACTACAGTTTTAGGTGTAAATAAAAGTATAATAATGATTTCTATTTCTAACTTACACTTTAAATCCACGCGAATGGCGTTCTTAAAATTTAATTTTTCCATTGCAGCCTTATTTAGAACACTTCATTAAAGTGGATAAAGTCGAAAAAGCAGTTATAACGTTTATAAAACGATATGCAGTTCCAGAATTTTGCGGCACTATGATTTCACTACACTTGGAAAACGATTACGAAATAACCGGTATCTCTGCGAGTTTTAGTCCGATTGACTTGAAATTTTCACAGGTTATTCTTGAGATATTATACTTTCATATGAAATATTTTCAGAAAAATGATTTTTTTCGACCTGATGACTGATCTTGCCCCCTTAATTTGTCGAGTCTTAATAATTCTTTGATTTGATCAAATCGATCGTGCATTACAGCTTCAGATATCCCGTAACACGAACTTTCGCGTATAAAAGGCGTAATTTTGCGAGAAATATTTGATATACTGAGTTTCTGTATTAAAGAAATGTCCATGAATTTATTCCACTTTGAATTATACATCTGGGTTTCGAAGCTTGTTTCTTTATTTTTATCATTTTTAATACTTTCTAATTTTGACGATGCAAGGGTACAGATCGTTTGTACATTCTTTAATAATTCACAAATTTTTAAACTGGTATTTTCTGTAACGGTATTAAACGTTAACATTACCCTTAAAGGGTTTGTTCGGACTCGAGCAGGGAAAAAAGTAATTTTAGGCTTTTGTAGTAGGTAAAAGTAGGGTTTATTCAAAGAAAAACAGAGATAGAATTTTGTGATACATAAAAAATAAATGGAAAATTCAATTGTCTAACCCTTTCTCCTGGTATTATGGCTTCCACGCGCCTTACAATAGATTATTCCCGGGCACTCGAGTGCGATTACAATCGTGTACGCTGAAAAATGTAGAGGATTTGTGAAATCTCATGGAATATGTTTCATAATAGCGATATATCATTCAATTATTGATATGCGCTATGATGTGAGCGAAAACGTTGATAATTCTATAATCCTTAATGTAAAAGTATTTGTTAGTTAATAATATAATTTACAATAGTGAAGTTAACGTAGGTCCATAAATTTGTCTACACTTCGCGTTCCCTGGGTAAGATATTCTGCATGCGTACCGTCGGTAAGTGACCGGCCGCCAGACTAGACTCGGATTTCTATTGAGTTCGTCGTCGCTTACTTCTTACGTCACAGGCCTGTTGGAGGAGTGGAGCTCCCGGCTGGTACTTTTTAAAAGCCGACTCGAGCGTCCACCCGACCGCCACTGCAATCCGGCGTCAGTGAGATGCACTCTTGGTGCATGCGCAGCTACTTGACATACCAGGGCCGTACCCTGTTAAGTTATCGCCTTTTCATATTTTTCCTAAGCTACTTTGATCCCTGTTGAATTACCTACGCTAATATTATTTATGGGTTTTTAACGTAATGATATTTATCCAGTATTTTAATGAGTAGAGATCATTAGGTTCAGTTCTCGAGAGCCTAGCCCGTGTATTAGGCTGTCCTCGGCTACCAGAGTGAGAGAGAGAGAGAGACAGAGATAGACCGCTCTGTTGTTGTTTGGGTTTGCGGTGCGTTGGCCTCGAACGCAGCATCGACTCAGCTGCTTCCCGTCAAATATATAGGTCAGGTACCACAGCTGGGCTCTCTTGGTATCGGTGCGGCTGCACCTAGCGAGGGCTCGTTCGTTCTTCCTTCCTGGTAGCTGGACTTCTGCGTTGGCGGGACCTGTGAACAAAACTGTTCCTCGAATGCCGAAATTCTGGTCTTTTTATACCAGTCTCCCCTCCGGCTGGCCCATGCTTTTTGTATAACTATAGCTGGTGGCAGTCCTTTAGCCCATCTTCCTGTAGCCCACTGGTAGCCTTGGTCTTTCTTTTAAAATTCGTCGTTGGTCTCTTAACGTTTCGTTATTCGTACTTTTTGAAGGGAATAACGGGACTTGGTCACCGACGTGCTGACCTAATGGTGTGAGTGACGCTCGGTAGCGGCACCTTGTTGTGTGTGTACCGAGCGTCATGAGTTGCCGAGTATAGGCCGGTCTTACTTGGTATGCGTTACGCGCGGTAGCGGTGCCTTGCTGTGTACACCGCGCGTTATAAGATAGTCAGTACGTCGCATTGTCCTCCGATCCGAGGGGAACCTGCGTGCTGGTGAACCGAGGATCTCGTTGTTATCTCTCTCTTTCGCAGTGTTTTCTTTTCGTGTTCTTCGGTGAAACTTTCCTTGATCCTGACTCTGTCTCATTATTTTTCCTATATTACTTATTCTTGTCTATTATGATTTCTCTCTCAACCGTCCATTCCTGATGTACACGTATTTTGATTCCGAATCTTTCATTAGTCATTATTTCTCGCTAAACTGACCGTTTTAAAAAAAAATTTATTTTATTTTATTTATTTTTAGTTCTATTATATTTCCCTAATTCTCACTGTTCCTTATGTGCAATTCTCTATCTTCTCTTTCCTACTTCTTATAATATAGGTTAGTTGAGGTGTTGATTTCTGCATAAATTATGGGAAACTTTTTGTTTTATGTACATGTTTTGTTTATTCATTTCTACAATTAAAAATTCCTCCTCCTTCTCTTTCAACTCTACATTTTAGTGCATATTAAATTCTTCATTTGAAGAACCGATTGACATATTGTCGGCCGCATCCTGGTCGTCTGCACTGCCGTATCCTAAGTCCGTGGAGGGCTCTTCTTCGTCGAAATGGGGGTCGAGGAACCTTTTCCCATCCGTACCCCAATCGAATTGTGCTGGATTTTCCGCCCGGACTGCACTCCCAGGCGGATTAATTCCTCACTGATGGGCTGGATCCTTCCTTCTGCCGTTGTCCTCCACATCTCGATCCAGCGGGCCTCTGTGAAGGTCTCGGCACCCAGGAAAATGGCATTCCACCCTCCCTCTTGGAGGATTTGACGGAGGCCCTCGATGTGGTAGTTGGACCATCCACCCTCAGGAGGCCTGGTCTGGTGCAGGCCCACCGGGATAGCTTGAAAGGCGAGATGGTGTACGTTCGGTGGCGGCACGAAACAGTTATTAATTGTTGCCGCCACATCCACCCCGATGCCTCCTAACCAGACCAGATAGTTCTTGTCCACATCTTCAGTGGTGATTATCCCTCGATAATATTTTCCCTCTTGTCGATATAAGATGTTTTGTCTTGGGAATGCGTCCTCCAGCCATAGTGGTTGTAGGCCCTCCAGTGTCTCGAAATATTCGATAGTGGAATATTCCGCGGCACAACAATATCCTTTTTATTACTGTTGCTGTATTCGCTTTTCGCATAGGAAACAGTACTACGTACTTACTAAATGCATCGATCGTTACTAGGATATGTTTTACCCCTCCAATGGATGTTGGCAGAGGCCCATAAAATCAATCGATATTAAGTCCCCCGGTCTCTCGGGAATAATCATCTGCATTTCGGCGTAATTTGTTTGTACTGCAACTTTGCTGCGTTGACAAATATCACAGCATGCGATGAGTGACCTTGTGAGTTTCACCAGGTGTGGATATGAGAAATGTTCATCCAGGATACGGAAACACTTCCGGGATCCAATATGCCCATACAGTTCGTGACATTCTAAAATTATTTGTCGAACCAAACATTTCGGAAGCACTACTTTCCAGATACGAGCTTTCGTGTGTTTCTCTAGAATACCCTCTCGTAATCGAAATTTCTTCTTTTCCTCGGTGTCGTTTTCTTTCTCTAAAATTTCCATAATTCTACACAAATCCTCCTGGTTCCTTTGATATTTTGCGATTTTGTTCATTTCTTTTATTAAGTCTTTTGATGCCTTCCGTGCCAGAGTTGCAGCAATTACCACCAATCCTTTCGTTGTGTCATCGTTTCCTTCCATCCGGCTCAGAGCGTCGGCGACAGTGTTCTTCCTCCCTTCGAGGTGCTCTATGTTCAGATTGTAGTCTTGGACTGACAGGGCCTACCGCATTAATCTTTCTGCCGTAAACCGACATGTTTTAAGAAATATTAATGCTTTGTGGTCAGTTTTAATATTTATCTCAGCACCTCGAAGATACGTTCTGAATTTTTCCAGAGCCCATACAATAGCTAATAATTCCTTTTCAGTGGTCATAAAGCCATGTTCTGCTCCTTTCAGAGTCCGACCCGCAAAAGATATCACTTCGCTTTCTCCTTGCTCATTTTTTTGTGAGAAAATAACTCCAAGCGCATACCCACTTGCATCCGTAGTTAGTGTGTATGTTTTTTTACATCGGGGAAACGAAGAATCGCGGCTTCACAAAATAAATTCTTGACTCGGCCAAAAGCTTCTTGGTGAATTATATCCCATTTCCACTTCACCCCTTTCCTCAACAATTCCAGAAATAGAGCAGTCTCGTGGGCATGGCGGTTGGTAAATTTCGTGTAAAAATTTATCAAACCCAAAAATCCTCTCAATTGTTTCAGATTTTTAGGTGCCGGATATTCTTTAATTGCTTTTATCTTCTCAGGATCGGGTTTAAGCCTCCCTGTCATGAGAATGTGACCGAGAAAGGACACTTCTTGTCGGAAGAAGTGTGACTTTTTAAATTTCAGGGTCATCCCATGCTCTTTAAATCGGAAAAATAGAATCTCGAGATGCGTGAAATGTTCCTCATGGTTTTTCGATAGTACCAGTAGATCGTCAACGAAATTTATGATAAAATCTAATTCGTCTAGCACTATGTCTAATGCTTGAATTAAACTTGCCGTACTGGTCTTCAGTCCAAATCGCGTGACAGTAAACTCATAGCATTTTCCATTGTGCTGGAATGCTGTATATTTCCTGGAATTCGGGTGTAATGGAATTTGCCAGAAACTGCTTGTGAGATCTAGCGTCGAGATTACAGATTTTCCTCCACATCTCTGGAAAATTTCTTCGATAGGAGGTGCATTATTGTAATCGTTTACCAGGTAATTATTAAGTTCCCTGGCATCCAAACACAATTGAACACTCTCGTCGTCCTTTGTTACTGGCATTAAGGGGTTAATAAAAATACTCTTAGATTTCTGTATTACTCCGTAATCGAGTATCTGCTCGATTTCTCGTTGGACTCTGTCTCGTTGTGCCAGTGCCACCGGATACGACCGATGAAAATACGGTTTCGGATCCTTGAGCGTTAGATAATGGACATATTTTGACATTCTCCCTGGCCTCTTATCGAATACCACCTGATTTCTTTCGACGATGGCCTTGAAATTATTCTTGATATTAAATTCGAGATCTTTACACTCCTCCATTTTTTTCTCGAATTCTATCTCCGATAAATGAAATTTTTGAGGCATTGCTGGTGGTACTTCTTGAATAGTGCAGATCTCTTTACCACTTTCTTTTGGTATCGAGCTTGGATCAGCCAATTGCCACAATCCGTCAATTAATTTCGCTACTACCAGATCTCTGACTGCAACACATTTATTGCGAGCATCGACGGAGATCTGAAGATTCATCATCCCGTCAATTCCGATCAGGATCGGTCGCAGCAATTTTGGAACAATTAATAGCTGGATTTCCCGTCTAGATCCATATGTATTTGCTCCTACCATGATCTGCTTCTTCGCTCTCTCTGCTTCACCGCCAAATGCGGTGAAGTGACAGGCAGTGTGGGACATTTCTCAAACTTTTCTTTATATTGATAAAAAAAGTCCTCTGAAATGCAGCTAACCTTACTGCCACTGTCAATCAGACTCTTTACAGTCACCTCCTCGACCTTCACCGGAATTTCAGGACACCGAGGATGTACGTCGTCGTACCATTTTTCCTCCTTCCTCGGTTCCCCGTAAAAATTCCCGTGGATCTCCGTCGACCGTAAAGACCGGGTAATCTCTTGCATTTTGGTCATTGCCGCTCCATTTTTTCGCCGCTTCCTCAGACATATCTCGCCGATTATCGGTTTTATTAAGAGTTGCAATTCCCTGTTCTTGGCCCAATGATTTCGGTCTCCCAATATTCTTCAGAATGACTTGATTTTTGGATGGCTCAAATTTCTCCTTGTCTGTCTTCGACTTTTCTTCCTCTTTCTTTTCTCTTATTACTCTTCGTTCCTTCCTTCCCTTATTCTTCTTTTCCCCTACCTCGCTTCGCTCCTCCTCCTTTTGTCTTTGCCTTTTATTTATTTCCGTTGCGCCTCGTCTTTTGATTTCTTTCTTCTTAATTTTTCCTACGAGCGCAGCGTCTAAGCGTTTCCCGGATTAGTTCTCTGAGAAACGTTTTGTTGCGCTCGTGCCGCTGGAGTTACCGTGCTCTCGATGAATGGTCCAGGAGGATGCCCCTGGATCACATTCATCTGCCTTGGTGGCTCCTGCTCCCTCCTAGGAGTCGGTGGAGGCGCTTGTTGCCATGCCGCAGGTCGAGAACTCCCTTGATCACGTGGTGGAGGTGGAGGCGTTTAGTACCGTGGTGGTTGTTCTTGTGGCGCCTGCTACTATGCTGGTGGTCGTATATTTCCATTATATGGCTGATTCTGCCAACGTGGCTGGTTCTCTGAATCTTGTGGCGCCTGCCACTTGTTCCGCGGTGGTCCCCGCCATCCTTGATCCCTTAGTCCTCCGCGTCCTTGGGGATCTCTCCTCTGACTGCCTCTTTTGCTGTTCAGCAGTCCTGCCATGTCGATACTCTCCAGTAACTCGAGGAATTCTGGTACCGAGCTGATCTGGCGGATCCCGACCACACACCGGACTTCTTCATCAAAATGCCTGGCAAGGCGACGGATAATAGCCTCGTCGGACATTTTTTCCTCAAGGTCACGAGCATTTCCGAAAATCAGCGTGGCGTACTCTGCTCTTGTACGATTCTGGCCTTTGGTATCGTACGTTCTGAACTCGAGATTGTTTCGGACTTTATTCTGCATCTCTCGAGTCCAGTACCGTGCCGTGAATGCTTCCGAAAATTCAGAAAAACTAAGGATAATATTCTCCACCAGATGCCACCAATTTTTCGCTTGACCCTCTAAGGCGTCCTTAATAACGAAACGCACGTCCGATCCCTCCGTTCTGGCTGCCTCGCAGTATTCCTGTAATTCTTTTAAAAATTTCATTGGCCGTTGTTTACCATCTGCTGCAAACTTTGGAGGCTTCTGCGATACTGCCTGGAAACGAGTAAGGTTTCCTGCCTAGAACATCGAGAATCCACAAGCCGAACTTTCCATGCCGGTAGTGACACGTTGTTCTAACTCCTTGATCCTTGATGCGTGATTCTCGGTGACAGTCTGATTCTTCTTGATACGTTCCTAAGCCTCTTTCATTTCTTTCTCAAGCCTTTCCCGAATCATTTGTTCGTTGACAATGATATCCCGCTGGTAATCGTTAACCACCTCCTGGTCCTTAATGATTTCTTGTCGGACTGCCTCGATTTTAGTATCCGTCCTTTCTTCTACCTTGGAGATACTGGTCTCGACGTGTTCTCGCATATTCCCTCGGAGTGTCGCTGTCCTTGAAATACAAGAGTCGTTCGCTGTGTTTAATTTCGCCTGGATCTTCTCGAGTTTTTCATTTTGTCCTTCTTTCATGTTTTGTAAGAAGGCCATGATCTGACTCATGCCGACCGGATCAAGAACAACAGGTAGGGTATTCCCTAACACCGGAGTTGATTGTCCCTCCCCTTATACATTTGACTCGTTTAATTCCATTGTCTGCGTTATACTATGGATCTCAGATAAACCTGCAATTTCCTCACGGTCCTGCCTACGTTGCTGTCTTAAAAGACCGTCTGCTGTGGTGGATTCCCACGCGAGAGATCGTTCTAACAGAGATGAACTAAGTTCCTGACTCGCATCTAACTGTGCCCGCTAGACTAAACGATTCGCGAACGTTGACTTGAAGCGCATAATTTCTCTACTTGGCACCGACTACCAGCCTTTTTTCCTATGCTCGAGTCCCTGTTCGGGCGCCAAATGTAACGGTATTGAACGTTAACATCACCCTTAAAGGGTTTGTTCGGACTCGAGCAGGGAGAAAAGTAATTTTAGGCTTTTAGAGTAGGTAAAAGTAGGGTTTATTCAAAGAAAAACAGAGATAGAATTTTGTGATACATAAAAAATAAATAGACAATTCAATTGTCTAACCCTTTCTCCTGGTATTATGGCTACGACGCGCCTTACAATAGATTATTCCCGGGCACTCGAGTGCGATTACAATCGTGTACGCTGAAAAATGTAGAGGATTTATGAAATCTCATGGAATATGTTTTCAAGCGAGTAGCGTCCGGGGATCATGACATCCTGCTAGAATTAGTACTCAGCAGCAAGCTCGAGGGTAGGGTGGCCAGGGAGATGAAACATAAAGTCATCCTTTCGGTAGCACAGCTTAAGATCGAGCTGGAGGCCTTGTACGGGAAGCGGTAGTCGCTGCCCGCGTTACAGGTAGAATTCAATTTCCTCCGGCAGGGCCAGGGCAAGGATATCGCGGTATACGCCGCCAGGACGGAGCGTATTACCGTCGACATTATAGAAACGCTATGCGAGGAAGCCGCCACGATGGTGGAAATGCGCATCATCGAAAAGATAACGTGGAAGAGCGCCCAGGCCAACTTCGAGAATGGACTGCATGGGCAGGTCCAGATCCTGGAGAGATCTCGTAACTACACCACTCTCCACAAGTCAGTAACGGGAGCGATCGAAATCACCAATATAGTATGGTCAGAGGGAGGGGCAGGTGGAGTATTAAGCCACCCCAGAAGGTCCCAAGGCGTACCACCCCGGCAGGGAGAGAATTGCTTCACCTGCGGGAAAGCTGGACACATGCCATGAGACTGCACCCGGAGATCGGGAAGAGTGAGCTTGCCGATGCCCAGCGAAAAGAAGTCCATACGTACAACGTAGACATCGTGTGCAATTACTGTCAGAAGAAGGGCCACGTGTGGAAAGACTGCAGAAAAAGATTGTCACAACACCAGAGCGAGTCAGCTCAGTCTTCACAGCATCACCGACGTCCAAGGGACTCCGGGGGCAAGAGTGAAAGGTCCACAGCCAATGCCGGAACAAGTCGATCAGAGACCGATGCCAGCCCGCTGGGAACAATGAGAATAAACACGCTCACGGCCCAGCAGAAACCCGCGCGCAGAAGGAGGAAGACAACGCAGCAATTACTGCAAGTAACGCTGCCGGCGTCCAGCGCTACGGCCAGCGACTTTCAGACCATCGCACCGTTGGCTGTGACCGGGGTACTCACCCTTAAAGCGGACACCGGGGCCCAGTGCAGTATACTGAAAGAGGGATGCCTCAAGCCCGAGACCATGGTGTACAGGTGCTCCATGGAATTATAGGGTGTGGCAGGCGAAAAATTCACCCCCCTCGGCATAGCAAAAATTGTGCTGGAGACACAGGCGCTAAACGTGGAACATTAGTTCTACATAGTCCCGAATAATGTGCCGCTAGGGGTCAATGGGCTGCTAGGAATGGATTTTATCAAGTATCACAAGGCCGATATCCTGCACGGAGAGACGCTGAAGCTGTACGGGCATTGCATGCCGCTGCTGGACAGCACGACGAGGGTATCTCTGCCACCACGCAGCGAGACAGTCACCTATGCCGCAACAACGAGCAAATTCGTTGGATTGCTCTCAAGAGTAGAGCTCGAGGACGGGGTCATCATTGGTGCCTGCGTTACGCTGCCACGTGGTAGTAGCTGTGCACTCAGCTTAATAAATACTACCGAGCAAGTGGTAGAGGTGCGACGCCCCGTAGTGAATCTCGAGCCGCTCGAAGAAGCGGCAGTAGGTCAAGCGGCCGAGCCGGCCGCTATAGTGGTATGCACCGTCAGCGCGGAGCGAGAGGCCAATCGCCTCGCGTGATTAGCCAAAGAGCTCGACACGGCGAACCTCAACGACGAAGAGCGCAAAGCGCTAAACGAAATCACATGCGAATACGAAGACGTGTTGAAACTACCAGGGGATAGGCTGCCGTGCACGCCTCTGGTAGAACATGTGATACCCCTTAAGAATTGGGTCCAGCCTATTGAGGTGCACCCATACAGGCTGCCCGAGACCCACAAGAGAGAAGTGGAGAGGCAGACCTGCGAAATGCTTGCGAAAGGCATTGTCGAACCCAGCCGGAGTCAATGGAACGCGCCGCTGCTGGTTGTAGCAAAGAAATCTGACGCAGCCGGGATGAAGAAAATGCGCGTAATAGTGAACTTTCGGAAGTTGAACGAAGCCACCATCGGAGACTCATACCCACTGCCCAATATCACCGAAATATTCGACCAGCTGGGACGGGCCTGATACTATACGACCTTGGATCTCGCCTCTAGATTTCATCAAATCCCGATGGCGCAGCAAGACAAACAAAAGACCGCATTTTCCACACCACAGGGCCATTTCGAGTACAACCGCATGCCATTCGGACTCAAGAACGCTCCACCGACTTTTCAGAGGTTGATGAACTCCGCGCTGGATGGACTACAGGGAGTAAAATGCTATGTATACTTGGACGACATAATAATTTACGGCAGAACCTTCAAGGAGCACAATAACAGGCTGCGAGAGGTACTGCAGCGGCTACGGGAAGCCAAATTGGCAGTGCAACCTAGCAAGTGCCAGTTCCTGCGCAAGGAAACGCAGTACCTCAGCCACATCATCTCCGAAGAGGGTGTACGTGCTGATCCAAAAAATCTGGAAGCGGTAAGGGAATTGCCGGTGCCGAAAGACGTGAAAGGAATACAATCTTTCCTCGGAATAGCTGGCTACTACCGGAAATTCATTAGAGATTTCTCGAAAACCGCGAAGCCACTCACTGAATTAACACAGAAAGGGGTTAAATTCGAGTGGACCGCAGTAAGAGATACTGCCTTCGAAGAACTGAAGACAGCACTTACCACAGCACCAATACTGCAATATCCCGACTTCACAAAGCCATTTGTTCTAACAACAGATGCCTCAGACAGGGCGCTTGGCGCAATCTTATCACAAGGCAAGATCGGAGACGATTTGGCCATATGCTACGCGAGCCGCACCATGTCAAAGGCCGAGTTATATTACACAACGGGAAAAGAGCTACTCGCCATAGTTTGGGCTCTCGCTCAATTTCGACCATATATTTATGGTACAAGTTTCACGGTAGTGACGGACCTCCAACCGCTCACCTGTCTGTTCGGAATAAAGGACCCAGGTTCGAGACTAATGCGTTGGAAAATAAAATTGGCGGAACATGAGATTAACGTCGAATATAAGGCAAGAAAGCGTAATACGAATGCAGATGCGTTCAGCCGTATATTCCTCACTACGAGGGCCCAAGTGAGAGCTAAGAACGAAGTCCGTGAGTCGGAAGAGGACAGCACGACGGGGCAACTCGGCACAGAGAATGACCGCACAAAGCGGAGGGTCGAAGATAACCCTTACAGCCGTGGTTGCTCGTCGGAGCGAGAGATCGACCTCGCCCACGAGACAGAAAAGAACAGCATGCGCCCGGGTACGGACAGCCGCACAAAGCGGAGAGCCGAGAATACTCCGGGGCCAGCCCAGCAACGAGGCAAAGCGAGAGACAGCGACTGCCAATGCTACAGACAATAGAGAGATCCGCAGCGTGCATACAGATCGCTCTATTGAACCCCACAGCCCCGCCAAAAAAAAAATTTTTTGAAAAAATTTTTTTTCCTTTAACGCGGGATGGATGTTGTACACTGAACATTTTATTATTTCACCATCGTTCCTTCTTCGAGTGAGGCAACTCACTGAAGTAGAAACAGTGTGCAAACGTAAGCAATGAGCTGCGAGCAATGACTGCTACGAGCTCGAGCAACGACTTGCAGGAATTTGCAAGCAACGTTGATTATGAAATTCATTTCGACTCGATTTCCGGCAAAGGGGCGAATAACAGCCTTTGCCGGAATCACCCTATTAGTATATTCAAACGCGAGAGGTTGGTTCCTCGTACGGGCTCAAAACCCCATTTTATTGTATTACTCTTTTTTTCGACTTTTAAATAGACAACGGAACGTTACCGTTGCCTATAATAAACACTTCCATTTTTACATTAATTCACGTGTACGCAAGTTACTCGAGTTCCTTCTCCTAATCGGCAAACGATCCCAAAATAATAACTATTTAATATTATACGGCTTACCGAGTTATCCAATCACGCGGTACCAGCATAACAGTACACAATATATTTTTTTCCAAACCAGTTTTACAAGTAACTTTAATCATTTCCATGCAATTTTGTATTTCCTGTTTTACATTTTGCAAAAAAATAAAAATATTCCGTGAAGAATTTTCAGTATCTCTGCGGGGTATCGTCTCTACCGGAAGCTCAATATTATCCGACAGAGAGAAATCCTCTTGATCGTTTCCTTTTATATTGTCTTTATTTTTTAAATGACGCTACGCCTTAGAAAGATCGGGATTCGTTTCCCGATTACTCGAATCGTTTCTAGGATCTTTTATTTTTGTTCTATGAATTAGTTCCTCCGATGATATTAATTCTAGTACTGTTACTTGGACTTGAACCGTACGCCTATTGCTATTAGTTACGTAAATATAAGCTTTACCATTATCATTAATGACGAACCCGCTTTCTGTGTTTATACCTTCACCTGCATCCAGGGGAGGAAGATAGCCTTCCCGTAAATCCAAATTTTGTACTCTCACGAAGCACAATTTGGTGGACTCTGCAGAGATAACAATACTTTCCTGGATTGCAAATGGTATTCTTATATTCTGCATTTTCAATTGTCTTTTTTCGTAATCAATTTTCATGCGATTGCCGTTGAGGTATTCCGAACCCAATATACCAGCTTCCTTTATGGGGAAGTTATTGTCTACAATATGGAATGTAGCGAAACGTCCGAAAATGTGTACGGTAATACTACCCAAAGTAAAAATTTAATTTGTTGTAATTCCATTTAGTTGCAGAGTTTCTCCGCGATTTATAGAGATGAGTTCACTTACAAATTGTTTCTTTAGAATGTTCGGACCGGCTCCTGTGGCAACCATAAGAGTGACAGGAGATATTATTTCCGATGCCAGTACCGTAACCACCGGGATGCTACTTTCTCGATGCAGTTGTATATCAAAGATTCGGACTACTCGCGATTTGGAATCTCGGCTATGATAGAAATTACGTTGATCGGATGCATTCTCTGTGGGATCTCCCCAGGCACACCCGTACTCGGAAGACCACCGCCGTTTCCCGAATTTTCGTATTCATATTCTTTAATACGTCGGATGGGACACTAACGTATAAAATGACCTGGTTGTTTACAATAAAAACACTCCCTACCCATCTCGGTGGGCCTAACATTACTATTATCAAAATTCTTTTGATTATCAAATGGATTGTTAATCAACGGTTGCGAATTATTGTTGCGAAAAGAACAAATATGGGCCCCATGGCCTTCTTTTTTACATATCAGACACTGAATGTTACTTGAATTCTGATATTGAAGATTCTGCGGTACCTGTTCTCGTGGCAAGGACATCAATTTAGGGGGGTTGGAGGGAAACGTGAACATCTATTAGCCGAATGACCATAATTTTTATAAAGTTGACAAAATGCAGATATAAAGGGTGTCCCAGCAAGAGCGCCGGATTTTAATTTGCCGCCATTTTGTTAATACGAGTTGTACGGTGATGTTTTTTACATTTGTCACGTACAGATCACGCGATTTAAGAATATGGAGAAATATTCAAACCAACAACGTTTAATTATTGTAAAAACACATTACAAAAATGGTGAAAGTTTTGCAAAAACAGTTCGCCAATTACGTCAAGTTTTTGGTCGCAATAATGCGCCAAATGAATTGACAGTGAGGCGTTTAATTACAAAATTTGAGACCAAATTTACGCTGATGGATCAGAAGATCATTGTTCGTCGTCGGCCTTGTCGGTCACTCGAAAATATAGCCATAGTAACGGAATCTGTGGCCGAGAATCCAGGAACTTCCATTCGGCATCGTGCAAGAATTGGTGCAAGAAATCAAGCCAAGGGACCATGCGCAGCGCCGTGAATTTGCTGATTCGGTGTTGGAACATCATCAAATTAATGCGGATTCTTGACCACGATGTCGAATGGAAGTTCCAGGATTCTCGGCCACAGATTCCGTTCTGTGGCTATATTTTCGAGTGACCGACAAGGACGACGACGAACAATGATCTTCTGATTCATCAGCGTAAATTTCGTATCAAATTTTGTAATTAAGCGTCTCACTGTCGATTCATTTGGCTCATTATTGCGACCAAAAACTTGACGTAATTGGCAAACTGTTTTCGCAAAACTTTCACCATTTTTGTAATGTGTTTTTACAATAATTAACCGTTGTTGGTTTGAATACTTCTCCATATTCTTAAATCGCGTGGTCTATACGTGACAAATGTAAAAAAAAATCACCGTACAACTCGTATTAACAAAATGGCGGCAAATTTAAATCCGGCGCTTTTGCTGGGAAACCCTTTATTTTCTTGTTCTTTTCTTTCTGGAGGGAAAATTTTATAACAGCGATCGGCAGTGTGTCCGCGCTTATTAAAGACCTGGCATATAGTAAGTAAAGAAGCTTTGAAATCGGATTTATTGTTATTTAAACGGTGAAAGATTTTAAAGCATTTATCCGCCGAGTGTCCAGTCTTCTGACAGATCTGACACATGCTCGGTCCCTTATCAATATTTCCAGAATGTTGTGGACTGACAACCAATGCTTGGCTAGACTTCTGGGTCGAGCATTCTTTAGCACTGTGCCCTTTTTTATTGTACAGCTGACAATACGCTTCCTCACTTGCTTCCACGTGTACTCCCCGGTTCGCCTCAGGCTTATTTACCTTTGAACCCGAAATTTCCAGCCCACCACTACGCAAGGCTGCCTGTGACACTAAACTTTTTTCTGTTTGAACCGCGAATTTAATTATTTCATCAAGATTATTGTTCGGACGTAGACGTAGTTCGATTTCCGGTTTTAGCCCATATAGGAAACACGCCGGAAGACTTTCTTTAGTGTTATTAATAAATGCGGCAGTCAAAGGATTATCTTCGCTCGCATCATAATTTTCGACTATTAAATTTCCCAAGTCTCTTACGCGATTGGAATATGCAATGACAGACTCATTTTCTCTTTGATATATGGATCCCAATTCCCCTTGGAGCTGATACACGTTTCGTGTAGGTGCATAAATATCTTTAAGAAATTTACCTAGATCCTCTATTGTTTCAAAATTTTGCCCCTGTATGGTGCGGCGAGGTTCGCCGATTATTTTTATGCGACCTGCTCTTACTAAATTTGATTCGGCTCCTGGTCCCATCATAGCCAAGGCTTCTGTGCATGTTTGAATAAACATACCGAGTGATAAAGAATGACCGTCATAATTCGATATGACAGCCAGGGTGTCTCGGAGAGACAATGTTTGATTATTATTAACCATTGTGGGAGGTGTATTTGGTGGTGAGTCGTTAGACTTAATTGAATTTTTTGTAGACATTTTTATTGGCGGTGTTCTATTCAATGTCTTCTCTGGGCTTGAGTCTTTGACCGAGGGATAGGTGGAGCAGCCGGGAGTGGACAAAATATATTCTGGCAAAAGATGTAATTTTTTTACGAAATTTTTAGTTTCAGTATGTGAGGATTCGATAATTGACTTTAATGTGGATTTTTCACGATTCTCAATTATTCCCTTTGGAGTTGATAATGATTCTTTGTCGACAAGGGAAGGTGATCTAGAAATAGTTTCGTCGAAAGGGGTAGATCCGCCTAATGGTGTGTAAAATATGTCGCTATTAGCTGAAGGAATTATACAAGACGTAGCGCTAGCAACGGTCGAGGCGGTCTGTAAAAGTGTATCCGTGTTTTCAGGTTCGTTTAGAGACTCGAAATTCTTCACGATGCTTTCGGGGGATTTTACTGACTGACCTAGGTCTTCGCTCTGGGGGTGGAGGGGGGGGGGTAAACTAACGCTGGAAGATATTCGTTGATCTCGTCGTCCGGCCTTATGACAAACCCGACTAATGACAAAGGGCTATTTGGGGACTTTGCTTCTAACGTTTTCTTCAATTGACTCGTAAATTGGTTTAAACTTTCGTCGTCAGAAAATTCTCTGATCTGTAAAGGACAATATTCCGTACTATAATATTTTTCAAAATTGCTTTCTATAATTTCAACTGTATCGGATGAACTTGTCTCGTCTTCTATATTCTCTTGGGATCGAGTGATGATAATATTGTCAGAAGTTAACTCGAGTAATTGTATGTTTCTGTCTTGATCAAACTTTACTACATTTGCTTTATGGGTGACAGTTTCGGTTAACTTGTCTGAGTCTACAGTGGACACAACAGAATTCTTATTTGAACTGGGGGAGGAGAAAATTTTTTTGGAAATCGGAGTTGACAGCTTGGGAGGTGAATTACTGGGACTATTACGTGGGGACTCGGTTATAGTTTCAAGTGTAAAATTATTAGGATTATCCTTTGGGAGCCTTTTTCTTCTTTCCTCAGGATACTCGTGAATTATGACTCATCAATGCTTACCTTTGAACGAGCTGACCTCATTTATGATGTATTTTATACAAGTAAAATTTTTGGTATATCGCATCAAAGAGACATGCAACAGTACATAAGAATATCATTAAGGTAGAAATTGGGCAGGAGAAGAGAATAGGAATAACTTTCTTTTTATTACTTGTAACGAAGAAGAATTATAGAGCTTTATTCTTTTAATTTCGTTTCATAATTTCCTAGTGGTGAAAGCAAATGTGGTTTTTCCTTGAGGAGGATGATTTGGTTTTTATTCAATGATTCGATCTTAGTGATTTAAGGTTTTGGGAATGTCACAAACGGACGATATCGTATCCCAAGTCTCGAATGATCTTCGTAATCGGCAACAAGTTCGTCTAGGAATTTTTTTCCGCTCAGCTGATCGAATTTCATTAAGTTGATCTATTTGGTCGTTATCAGGTATTCCGGTGCCAGCAGTTTGAAAATCCCGACTGCTGTTTGTTTTATATGCAGTCCCACTTACTTGATGCGATGTTCCAACTTCCGAGTGATTTTTACACTCCGCTACTTGTTTACCTAAAGGTCCCTGAAACCCTGTTATTTCTTCTTGGTTAAGGAAAATACTTTCGTTATCTTTTGTAGATTTGATGCTAGAGACTCCAAAATGTTGCTTGTTATACGATTCACTCGTTGTTACCGTTAAAGGACAATTCGTTTTACTAGAATTTAAATTTCTATTCCTTTCTTGCCTCGAGTAGCCGTCATGTACTGCAATTATGTCGTCGTAATGTTTCTTATATTCTGTTATTTTTCTTCCTTCGAGAGGGATAGTTTTATTATCGCTTTCTATTCCAATATCAAAGACTCTAGAATTTGGCTCGTTATACGATTTGCACGCAATTATTGGAACCAAGTACTGTTCTTTTAAGATTCGTCGTTTCAATCTCTGCGCTTCAATTTTTCTTCCTGCTCTATCGGTTTTCGGCATCGATAAATCATTCGGGTTGATAGTGGTAGGGTAATTGTCAGAATAAGTTAGTAGTACGTATAGTTATGTCTGTCTTGTTGGTATAATGTGTTTCGTGAGCGAACCTTGCTAGCCTTAACCCCACTTACGCGAGGAGCTAAAATATAGGATTTCTCCCACTAGTGTAATGATATTCGTGAGCGAGCCTTGCTAGCCTTGACCTCACTTATGCGAGGAGCTAAAACATAGGATTTCTCCCACTAGTGTAATGTGTTTCATGAGCGAACCTTGCTAGCCTTGACCTCACTTGCGCGAGGAGCTAAAACATAGGATTTCTCCCACTTGTGTAATGTGTTTCGCGATTTTGCTTATTAATTATATCCCTGAACATAGAAAAGAAACGGTGTATAGCCCTTCGTTTATCACTTCTACGTTTGTCGATGTGTTAGGTTGAAAAGTGAATAGTTAAGGTAGGGTTTTTAGAATGCTGTCGGCTGGTGTAAGCGAAACGACAAATTTCTTAAAGGCCGATTTTATTGAAATGGAAGAGGTAGGGTTTTTAGAGCACTGTCCGCTGGTGTAAGCGAATCGGTGAATTTCTTAAAGGCCGCTTTTATTGGAATGGATGAGGTAGGGTTTTTAGAGCGCTGTCCGCTGGTGTAAGCGAATCGGTGAATTTCTTAAAGGCCGATTTTATTGGAATGGATGAGGTAGGGTTTTAAGAGCGCTGTCCGCTGGTGTAAGCGAATCGGTAGATTTCTTAAAGGCCGATTTTATTGGAATGGATGAGGTAGGGTTTTTAGAATGCTGTCCGCTGGTGTAAGCGAAACGGCAAATTTCTTAAAGGCCAATTTGATTGGAATGGATGAGGTAGGGTTTTTAGAGCACTGTCCGCTGGTGTAAGCGAATCGGTGAATTTCTTAAAGGCCTATAGCAGAAAGAGTAGCACGTTAAGGTGGAGGCGCAATACTATGAGGGATGAATGAACGTGAACGATGCTAGTGATCGCTCGAGAGGATTGTTAAGATGAGCAACGTAGGAGTGAATAACAGAACTGTTTGTAATTCTACTAATATTTCCAGAATTGTATGCCCACTGCTTTAACGCATGGTAGGTTGACAGGATTTATATAAATGACAATACAAGGTAGTTGATGTTACGGAGCGAATCATATAGAAACAACACAAGAAGTCTGATGGATGTTTGGTTAGAACAAATAATATATTACTCTCTATAGTTAATATTCGGGGAAGCTATTTTCCTTGTAGTTCTCCTCACGTACGTTCTAGCGATTGTTCTTTCTTGCTGTTTTATTCGTTCTAAACCGAGTTGAATTAAGAAAATTTCTTACGTGACTTGTTCAATGAGTTCTTGCGCGAGAACGTCGATTTCCTTCATAAGCACTTGAAGTTCTACTAATTTTTCCAATGGTCCCATGCAACGGAGTATAATTTATAATTATATACCAGGTCTATAAATATAAAACCGGAATTTTTGTATAGAAAATATACGTTTATTGTATGAAAATGATAAAAATTATTTTATTCGAAGTATTGCCCATCGCTAGCTATACATTTTTCCCACCTGTCTGACAATTTGTGGATGCCACGCAAAAAAAACTGTTGCTCTTTTGAGGCAAACCAGTCATCGAGCCATTTTCGTACATTTTCGTAAGAAGTAAAGCGCTGCTCAGCAAGTGCGTCCCATCGATGCAAATAAGTAGTAATCGGACGGAGCCAAGTCTGGTGAGTAAGCCGCATGCGAAAGTATTTCCCAACTAAACGCCTCAATCGTTTCCTTGACCAATTTTGCTGTGGGTGATGGTGCATTATCATGAAGCGAAATCACTTTGTGTTGCCTTTTTTGATATTCTGGTCATTTTTCACGCAAAGCTTGATTCAAATCGATCATTTGTTGTCGGTAGCGTTCAGTATTAACGGTTTCGCCAGGTTTTAGCAGCTCATAATAGATCACACCCTTCTGATCCCACCAAACACAGAGCATTGTCTTCCGTCTATAGCGATTTGGCCTTGCAGGCGATGTCGATGGTTCGCCTGGAGTTACCCATGATCTTTTACGCTTAGGATTCTCAAAATATATCCACTTTTCATCGCCATTCACAATTCGATGGAGAAATGACTTTCTTTTGTACCTGGCGAGCAGCATTTCGCAAGTGGTTTTTCGGTTTTCCTGCTGTCTTTTATTCCATTCATGTGAAACCCATTTTCCCATCTTCTGGATCTTTCCCATGGCTTTCAAACATATGGAGACGGCTTCTTGTGTCACATTTAATTGATCCGCGAGTTGTTGTTGCGTTTGAGCGTCATCCTCATCCAACAATGCTTGCAATTCGCTGTCTTCAAACTCTTTCGGTGGTCTTCCACGTTCTTCGTTTCTCACGTCAAAATCGCCACTTTTGAATTTTTTAAACCACTCAAAGCACTGTGATTTACCAAGAGCATGCTCACCGTAAGCTTCGACAAGCATTCAATGCGATTCTGCAGCAGTTTTCTTTAATTGGTAACAGAAAATCAATGCTGTCCGCAAATCGTAGTTTCCAGACACAAAATTCGACATGTTCAACGCTATTACAAACTATGGTGTTATATGAAACTTGTATTGTTGTGAGTTGAAAATCTTTGTCAGAGATGTTAGCAAGGAAATGGCGGCAATGACGGGGTTTGACGGTAACTACATTGACAGCTAGGGCTATCTATGGGCAAATTCCGGTTTCATATTTATAGACCTGGTATATATATCTATCCACGTATATGTCCTTCAATACAAATTCTATCTCTTTTCATTCACCAGTCATTATTGAATATTGGTTTCCACATTTGATTTCCACAAGGTCAATTTGCTTACGAAAAAGGCTTACCAAATAACTTGAATAATAGCGGGTACTTTATAAAACGAATCAATTTTCGCAACGATGTCGATCAATGGACTTGAACCACATTAACGAACGTACTCAATTTGTAATTTTTCAAAGGGAAATCCGATCATTCTACTCAAATAAAAGCATCACTTTCATCTACTTCAATTTTTATTGAACACAGTTTAGCTTTCACAGTGTAAGCTGTTCTACCTTTCGGGAGCGTATACTCTCGCTCTCCGACTAACTGTTAACTGCCTTTTTTTCGGGCATTTTTCCGTCCTTATATAGGTCCTGGAGGGTTTAATTTCCTATGCGGGGGATTCTTGGAATTACAATAGAACTCGGACTTTGGAGCTTATCGACGATCCATTTTTCTTCTAGCTGTGACGTCGTTGTCGTTCTATTCTTTTTCTGAGTTGCATGCGAGGCGATACC